>CAOLHI010000610.1:0-574292 GCA_948474755.1 Ctenosaura bakeri
AAATGGCATCTCCTATATATAAAGGAGAACAACTCCTAATATATAAAGGAAAATGGGGAACTCAAATGGTTTGCTTTTGGAATTTTTTTTTTTTTAATATTTTCAAGCCATGTTTGGTTGACTCCATGGAAACAGAGGGCTGACTGTAGCATAAAGGAAGTTAGCAGCTACTTACCTCTACCATGATCAGTTTCTTCTTCCAGGGGAGGCTGGGGTCAGGCCATTGCTCTCCAAAGCATAACCACAGAGTATAACTAGGGGAGACATTTTGTCCACGCATGAACCCAATCAATTCTGAGAGGGAGAAAGAGACAGTTTTTTAAATATGCTGTTGCTATATTAGTCGGTGATACAATAAAGCCCCCTCCCCAACTGACAGGTGTCTTGATTACTTTCATGACCACCCCTTAATCTGACTGGTCAAGGTGTGGAACCATCTTCTGTGGTACCAAGCATATAATGACATGACATGTCAGAAATAATATAATACTTGAGAATAATGGGAGCAAAGCTCTTGCACTGGAACCTTCAGGGATTGGCATACCGCGCACAAACTGCTGGACGCTGAACATGGGACCAAGCTGTTCCTTTGGCAGCTCCCCGTGAAGTGTCCCCTCTGCAGGAAACTCTGACTGGCTCCAGTAGACATGGCAACGACCCTGGCGCATGCCACACAGCGACTGATCCTCCATACAGAGAAGCACCCCGGGAGCCACCGCTTGCACAAGACGCTGGGTGTAAGAGGCTTGCCGCTGGTCATTCAAGATGGCTGGGTCGGGGAATATCACGTCTTCCACATTGGGATATGACCCAGAGCAGCCCGGAGGCACAAAGCACAGGCCTCTGACATTACTGAACACACGGCTGAAGACCTGCCGGCCCCGATAATAAGTCCGTACTTCAAAATCTGTTTCCGGAAGGAAAAGAAAAGAGTTTGTGGTATCTGTGCCCAGGTCTCGATGATCCCCCTCCTATCTGCTGTGACAGAAATATTCTTTCTTGTTCCCCCAGAAGTTATGGCTAGTGTTGCCAGAGTGACAACTGGAGATGCCACCTGTACCTTTAAAGGCTATGTAAAAGAGAGAATTTCAGCAGGTGTTGCTTGTCATGCAATAAGGTAACAAGGAACACCTGTTCTATGTAACTGTTGGCAGTACAAGAAACCCTCTCCAGTTTTCACTCTGGCAACCCTAGACTCTGGGCCTTTCTACACTACATGGTTACAGTGCTATTATTCCTTTTTCAACATCCTGTGGAATTCTGGGATTTGTAGTTTACTGAGGCCACAGAGCTTTTCAGCTGAGAATTCTAAATGGCCCTCCCTAAACTGCAAGTTCCAGGATTCCACAGGATGTTGAAAGTGGAACAGTGTAGTGCGGAAAGGCCCTCAGTTACTCTTCATTCAAACTTTTGTAGCAGCAAAGCTTAGAAAAGTCATTTTTTTGGAGTGCAACTGGCCATGCTGACTAAGGAATTCTGGAAGTAATTGTCCAAAAAAGCTACGCTTCCAAGCATTGTACAGCAACGTTAGAAACAGCGTTGGCTGTTGGAAACTAGGACAGCAAATGGAGAAAGTTCTAGGTAGGTTGTCTTTCAGCCTCCTCAGTTGACTCTCTCTGTGCCTAAGAGACTTTATAAAATTCCAGATGTGACCACTAGTCTCTCACAAAAGGTGTGGTGATCCCATGGGCAATATTAAATGAAGATAAGCCAATGGTGTGATTCTGAGGGCACCAGATCCCAGCTGGTCTGTGAAGCTAAGCAGAGTCAGGACTGATTGATATTTGGATGGGGGATCCCCAGGAAACACCAGGTGCTGTATGCAATATTTCTGAGGAAAACAATGGCAAACTATGTTTGAGTATTCCTTGCCCCAACCCCCCCCCAAAAAACTTTATGAAATCCATGGGGTTGGCATAACTTGATGGGCAACTTGAATACACATAAGCATACACAAGTTTCCTAGGGAAGGAGTGGGGAAACCTCTTGCTTTGGGACTGGATTTGGCCCTTCTAGGAGCCCAATATGGACCTCTGGAGGAAACCATCGCCCTGCCCCACAACTGCATCATTCATTGGTTTCGCACCTTTTGAATAGGTTTTTGTTCTTCCCACACTAAATAGCTGAAAAGCCTCCATTAAAGTTTAGTGACAGGCAGTAAGAACTTCATGCTAAAATATTTTAGCCTTAAGGTAAAACCTCTTCAGTTCTACCCTTTTTTCCTTTGGTCCCACTCACTACTGAAATGTAGCACCCCTAAAAGTTATTTGAAATGGAATTCAGCCCTTGGGCTAAAATAGATTCCCCCACCTCTATCCTAATGCTTTTGTCTCCTTGGGAGCTACATGATGTACAAATATTCAAGAGATCACATTTTGACCATGAGGGCTTCACATGATGGATCCCTCCCTCCTCCCCATGGCAGCCTCAATAGGATCCTCTAGATCAGAAATAGTAAAATTAGTAAGAAAGGGTTAAGTGAATCTTGAATAAGGGAAAGAAATTGTCAGCATTTATGTCGAAAATAAGAAATTTTTAGTAATTAAGTTCATTTAAAATTGTTGTTTAAATTTATCTGACTACTATAACCCTCTCAAAATTAAGGTGAAAAATCCAATCCATTGTTTTATTTCTCCCATCCTCCTTTTCCCTGTTTTGAGCTCTAGAGAGAAGGGAAAAGCTCCATGAATTTTTAAAAAACCCATTTCTCACGCACCCCACTAAATACCTTTCCCTCACTTTTCCTTTCTTCTCTTATAATCTCATCTCCTCACCCTCCCACTTTCTCTAATTTACTGGTTTCCTTGTGGATCTCAGCAAAAGTCCCAAGATTAAGAGTTTCAGTTTCCTACGACAGAGGAATCTCTATGCAATCTCTAGTGCAGAACACGGATGGATTATCTGGGTGCAAAGAAGATCACCCCTCTTTCTAAGCTGCTTTTTCTGTTTGTGACCTGAACCTTGTAATTCCTCAATCATGAGGGACTTAAAAAGAAGAAAAGAAATGCAGTTTTTCAAAAATACACAAGAAGCAGGCTTTGGGTAGAGACCCAACTGGGTAACGTAGAACTGGTTGCCTTATTAGCACTTTGGCTCTTTTAATCCATTCATTCATTAAATTCTGCAGAAATGCTAATGCTGGAATTACTTATATCAATCACTTTTGTGGGAAAAAAAATCTAATTAAAAGTATCCCTTTTCATTGGCCAATTTCAGCTTAAGTCATACCTTAATTTAGATTAGTTTGTTGGTCCCCTTCACTACTGTGTATCCAGGAAACTTACCAAGTGTTGGGGCTTCCAAGATTTGCTCCAACTGTAGTGCTGTGACTGCAGGTTGAACCACATCTAAACTGGGTGGGGGCAGGTTTCCACAGCTAACTGGATTATCTGCTCCATCCGCTGTATGGAAGAAATGAAAAAAATAGAAGAGATCTCTGATGCTCAGTATGGAGAAATACACAACTAGATCCAGCATGAAAGCCAAGAACATTCAACATCTTTTATTTGGGTACCAAGCCAGGCTCCTTGGTTCATAGGGCAATGAAACATTTGAGTGGACAACTACAATTGAGAAAGATTAGGAACAAATCTGACTGAACAGAGCCACAGTGGCAAGGATATGAAAAAAGCTATTGTCTGTTGCCTCCACATCCTCAGCACAATCTTGTCCAGAGCAGTTGTTTTGTATAGTCAAAAAGCTATAACAGTTTTACACCCCTGTTACTGCAGTCCCTAAGCCGTACTTGGGGTGACATTAGATATCACTTTGATATCGATAATTTGGCTCTCCTCTACCATCCCTCTCCATGTGTTTGTGAGGCCCTCGGACAAGCATGAAGCTAGGCACGGCCACTAATCACTGGACCCATCCAGGCAGGCCAGAAACAGCCAGATTGACGCTTTAGGAGACCTCCCAGCAAGCACGCTATTATGTATGCACGCTACTTACAAAGAACTCTCTGCCCTGAGCAGGAGGCTTGATTATGAGAATCCTCGTCTGTCAAGCACTCTGCGTTTGCATACTGTCTACTCCTTTGTCAATTCGGAACTAGCTCAATCATGCTAAATTCTGACCTTTCAGAGGCTTTGTTTCCAGCCCGAAACTCACTGTTTTCCCCAAGTACGGAATAGCCTGTGGCCACATTCTCCCTATAAAAACCCCTGATTCCAAGACCTTCCTCGGATCGCTCGGACCGCTCCCGATTTCCATCCAGCCTTGCAGCTGCTGTGCTTGGTGAGCCGTCCCCTCAGTCCTACGTACTGAGACTATGCACCTACGAACTTCCGCAGTGAACTACCCGGGCTTCAGGACAGGTGTAGTATCACCCAAATCAACAATCCCTCTTAAAAATCCCTCTGTCTCACTCCAACCTTTATTTTCTATAGTTATCTGTGCGAGTGTGCCGCATACACCGTTTGATTATATTTTAATAAAGGTCACCATTGTTAGTTCAACTTCTTTCTGCTCCTTGATTCGGCCTGACCCCGTAGACGTTGGGTTCAAGATCTTGCTGCGTTGCCCTGCCTCTCGCATTGCCAGCTGTGCTCTGTGCTAATTTCCCCACCTTTTGATATTTTGAGAGCACACGGGACCCCCAGTAAACAGGGTAACACCCCCATGTATTGAGGAAGGACCTTCAGAAGCCTGCTGCAATAAATCTGCAAAAGAATTTGTGAAAAACAAAGTTCAACTCTGCTTCCAACTGGACTCTAGATCAAGGTCAGATTCTGCTGAGGTGACTGAGGCAAATTCTTGTTCAGTTTCGTGAGATAAATTTCAATCTGATGATGTGAACAGGCTGCTTAGTGAACTGAGACCTACCACTTGTACATTAGACCCAAGCTCATCTTGGCTGATTATAACTGTTCCATTGGGTAACGGAGCTTGCAAATGCTTTTTTGAAAGAGGGCTGGTTTCCATCTTCTCTAGTGGTGGTAAGAGCACTGGATCTTCACTAGACTCCACCATCTTAAATTCCTACTGGTCAGTTTCTAATCTTCCTTTTTTTTTTTAAAGGTCTTAAAGTGAGCGGTAGCAGCAAAATGCCAGCCTTTCTTGGATGAAAACTAGATAAAAATTAACTAGATGCATTCCAGTCTGAGTTCAGACTTTTGTTATGGGATAAGAACAGTCTTGGTCTCTCTGATGCAAGATCCACGCTGGGAACTGAACAGAGGAAATAACATCCTTGTTGGTTCTGACGGACCCCTCAGTAGCATATGATACCTTTCTGAGCTGATAGACTTGGGGCATTGCTTTGCATTAGTTCTGGTCCTTTGGGGCGAAGAACTGCTGGAGAACTGCTGTTACCACATGGGATTTCAGGAAGCTTTATACTATCCCCTATGCTTTTTAAAATCTACATGACGCTGGTAGAAAAGTCATCTGGAGTTTTGGGATTTTATTTTATTTATATACTTATTTATATACTTATGATACACAGCTCTGGAGAGCCAGTGTGGTTGTTACCCTATTTACTGGGGGTCCCGTGAGGGACACCAAAGTGTGCTCTCAAAATATCAAAAGGTGGGGAAATTAGCAAGAGCACAAGTTAGCACTAAGAGAGGCAGGGCAACGGAGCAGAATCTTTTACCCAATGTCTACGGGGTCAGGCCAAATCAAGGAGCAAACAGGATTGAAATAATAAATGTGATCTTTATTAAAATACAATCAAACAGTGTATGCAACACACTCACACAGATAACTATAGAAAATAAAGGTGGGAGTGACACAGAGGGATTTTTAAGAGGGATTGTTGATTTGGGTGATACTACACCTGTCCTGAAGCCCAGATAGATCACTGCGAAAGTTCATAGGTGCGTAGTCTCAGTATGTGGGACTGAGGGGAAGGCTTACCAAGCACAGCAGCAGCAAGGCTGGATGGAAATCGGGCACGATCTGAGTGATCCGAGGAAGGTCTCAGAATCAGGGGTTTTTATAGGGAAAAATGTGGCTACAGGCTATTCCGTACTTGGGGGAAATAATGAGTTTCGGGCTAGAGACAAACCCTCCGAAAGGTCAGAATTTAGCATGATTGAGCTAGTTCCGAATTGACAAAGGAGTAGACAGTATGCAAACGCAGAGTGCTTGACAGACGAGGATTCTCATAATCAAGCCTCCTGCTCAGGGCAGGGAGTTCTTTGTAAGTAGCATGCATACATAATAGCGTGCTTGCTGGGAGGTCTCCTAAAGCGTCGATCTGGCTGTTTCTGGCCTGCCTGGGTGGGTCCAGCGATTAGTGGCCGTGCCTAGTTTCGTGCTTGTCCGGGGGCCTTACAAACACGTGGAGAGAGATGGTAGAGGAGAGCCAAATTATTGATATCAAAGCGATATCTAATGTCATCCCAAGTGCGGCTTAGGGACTGCAATAACATGGTGTAGTCGTAATTTGAGTGTTGAACTAGGATTCTAGAGACCAAGATTCAAATCCCTCCTTAGCCATGGAAACTCACTGAGTGACTTTGGGTGTTACATTCTCTCAGCCCCAGTGGAAGGCAAAGGGAGACCCCTACTGAACAAAGCTTGTCAAGAAAACCCAGTGACAGAGTTGACACAAGTTGACATAAGTCAGAAACCACTTGAAGGTACACAACAACAACAATCCAGTCCTCATCCTCTCTTTCAAATTATGCCAAGGAAGCTGTCGGTCTTGGATTATTATCTGAATGCTCTGAAGGACGGAATGCAGGTGAACAAACTGAGGCTCAGTATTGACAAGACAGAAGTTCTGTTGGTCAGTAGAAAAGCTAAACTGTGATTAAGGTTACAGTCAATTGCATTCCCTGTCAAAGTTCAGACACAGCTGAAATGCCCTCCATGCTCTGTCTTAAGGGCACTTGGGGGCAAACCACTCTCTCTCTCTCTCTCTTTTTTTTTTTGTGGGAGCTGATGCAGAAGAGGCATGTGGGCCTCCATATTTTCCTGGGAGGGGCTAATGCAACTCCCTAGACTTCCAAAGTTGTCCTCTAGAGCCTATATTTTGAGATCCACATGACAGGTGAAAATCAAACAGGTCACATGGTACCTATCTGAATCTGACTTCAAAAGGCTACAGAATGCCATGCCAAAAGCAGCTACCACAGACCAGGGCTTGGCAGAGTCTAGGCTTATGGAATCTACTTTCCTTTGTTTTGAACTAGAACTCTTGAGTCAGCAAGGCAAATCTAGCTGCCTACTTAAGATGATTGTCTCCATTTGGCACTTCCCAGATGTTATTGGACTGCAACTTTCATTGTCTTCGGGCACCATCGTCGTGGGACGGCTGCTCTTGTTAAAATGAGGAAGTTCAACAAGGTTATGGTTTGCAAACTCAGCTTTGGCTGTAAGAAGGCCCCAGTATATTCTGCAGAGATCAAATAAGCTTACCGGATGCATTGGTTCCGAACACAGTCCCAACCACCGGCACCGTGGCTGCAGAGAGAGATGTATCCAAGCCAGTGGGAGACAGGATTCCACACCAGTTCCAATCTTCTGCTCCAGGGGCCAAGAGTCATGGACAGGAAAAAGAACAAAAGAGGCCTTCATAGCTGAGACACAAACAGCTGGAGCCTGAGAATGCCCACACTGTAGAACCTGTGAGAGTATTGCTTAGAATACACACACGGTATAGGAGTTAGTGTTGGAGTGGGATTTGGGAGATCCAAATCCATGTCCCTGCTGAGCCATGAAACCTACAGGGTGACCTTGTTCCAGTCATTTTCTCTCAGTCTAACCTACCTCATAGGGCTGTTGTGAGGCTGAAGGTAGAGAAGATGAAGGCCATGTACAGTGCCCTGGAGGAAAGGTGGCCTTGAAAAGTAAGTAATTAACTAAGATCAACATTCCCCCTCCTGGCATTCTCCAGATATGTGGGATTCCAAATCCCATTATTCCTAGTTGATTGGGACCTGGATGATGGGAGCTAAAGTTAAACACACCTAGAAGGTGCCAGGATAGGGAAAGTTATAAGGAAAGCTGGCTAAGGAATCTTGGTTTCTTACTGGCAGGAATTAACTTTAGTATAGCAGTTCAGCATACAATTAAAGTTCCTTTTTCGAGATCTCGGGAGAGCAGGGAGACAAATCTGGAGGACTGGATGGGAGGCTGAAAGCAGAATTGCCAAGTTTACGCTGCTCCTCACCACCATGGCATTGTTTCTTGTCCAGAGCTGTTTCTTGTGTTCCTATACATGCACACAAACATGTGCCAAGAACAGAACCTATTTAAATTTAGGCTTCTAACCCATCCCATCAGAAAATGGGGAAGCAGTGATTGCAAAACAGGATAAGGGTCTTTGACAGGGGCAGAGTTTACCTGGGGTGTAGGACCATCTGTCTGCAACCATGTTCTGTTGTAGATGTACAAAGGTCTGCGAAAAGCATTTCCCCCCCTCTGGGGTGCATGCAATGAACAAATTTTCCATCTTTTTTAAAAAGCACCCTGCAAATTTTACAAATACTCAGGTATGGAAATTGTGCATTTGTATACGAATGAAGTAATCTTGCAAAGTGAGCACAATCCCAAGCTTCCAGAAAATGGGTTTGTAGGATCTCTAATTAGATTTTTGGTCCTTTATTAAAAAGCCATTTTCTTTCCTTGGTTGCTAATTTCTCCCAGCATTTTACCTGATCTCTTCCCAGCTTTGCTTCTGATGCCCATCACTCACCTTCCTGGGAACTGGAGAGATTCAGGCCACTCAGCACACAATCCAGTGCCTCGTCCTGAAGACAGAATGGGGAAAACTCAGCCCCTTTCCTTTCTTAATCCCCCTAATGCCCTCCAATCCTGATTAATTAATCCCTCCCTGCTTTCCTAGGCTGCTCAGATCATTCATTTATCTATTCACATCTCACCGTTATGCCAGCAAAGGGCACCCAAGGGGGCTAAAACACAAATAGATAGATCAGTTCCAACTTATTCTATATTCTATATAGATCATTCCTATATTACTACAATAGTATGTACTATAGTAGTTTAAATTCATAATGGTCACTAAAAAACCCAATAATATCACTCAAAACTATAACAAACCTCCATGTAGGAAAACACCTAAAAGCAATAAATAAACTAAAATGATTAATTCCAATTACAGTTCTCATAGTTTTTTTCTTTTTTAAATTTTTTTTTAATTATGTTAGTGGTTATTTTATTTTACTTGATAGAACTTTCATCAAGTGAAATAAAATAACCACTGACATAATTAAAACTATTTTTTAAAAAGAAAAAAACAATGAGAACTATAATTGGAACTAATCATTTTATTTTATTTGTTGCTTTTAGATATTTTCCTGCATGGAGGTTTGTTACTGTTTTGATTGATATTATTGGGTTCTTTAATGACCGTTATGAGTTTAAACTACTATAGTATATACTATCTTAGTAATATAGGAATGATCTATATAGAATATAGAATAAGTTAGGGCTGACCTACATATTTGTATTTTAAGCTATGAACAAAGAATTCTAGGATTATTAACTTTTTAAAAGTTATCTTTATTCTTTGATGATTGATAATCACTGATAGTTACTTTAAACTAACAGAATAAAATTATTTGATAAGTGATTATAATTGCTTATTTGTAATTTATGTAACTTTGTAGGCATATATTCAATATTGTCAGAATGACTAGCAGCAAGTTATAATTTCCAGTTTAAGGATTAATAGTTAGGTGTAACTACGTGATTAATATAGGCTGTTTCCAACAAGCGCAGGAATCCAGTTTTTAGTTTTCTGTAGTTCTTTTTGTTAGATGCAGTTTTGTAGGGTTTTTAATTGTATTGTCTTGTGATGTATTTTTAGTTTTATATATTGATATGGATTGTTGTTATTTGATTTTTTTTTCCATCTTTGTTCAATAACTATTTGAATTTTAAAAAAAGAACAGGGGGAAAAAAGAGCTACAACTTAACTCTCTTGCATTGCAATGGAACATTTTGGTCTGCCAGAGTTACATTTTGTTGTGGAATCCATGAAGGAGTAGAACCAACATGAAGAAATTTTATGGCACTCTTAACTATAAATGATGTTCCTACACTTAGACCACATTCCACGTACACTATTTCCCCCCTATAATCAATAAATGACAGAGACAAAAATGTCCCAACAAATATATTGATATCCCTTCCCCTTTTGTCATTGAGGTACTTCCCCACGCCCCAGCCAGTGTAATGTATTAGAACAAAGAAAGCCCTGTGCTGCTTTTTAGAGAACTAAGATATAGCAATACATAAGTAACTTATTTGGATTATCAATTAATTGGACCCTCAGGCAGACACTGCAATCTGACAGAGTCAGGAAATACCCTACAGTCAACGAAGACGTATTTTATTTATTTTATTTTGTGATTTTATTTTACTTTTTGTTCCACTGTGTATTTCCTGGAACTGTGCATCTGAATGGAACATGCTTAGTTCTGCACGTGTAACTCTTCTGGGCATGGGGCATGGGGCATACTTTGCAATCTAGGTATGCCTCAGTTAATGAGGTAGGTGTGTTTCTGGATGTTACTCCTCTACCTGATCAGCCTTTCAACTGACCAAGAAAGATACACCTTGGGCCCTTCCGCACTACGCTGTCATAGTGCTATTATTCCACTTTCAACTTCCCATGGAATCCTGAGTTTGCAGTTTAGGGAGGGGCATTTAGAATTCTCAGTCAGAGACCTCTTTGGCCTCACGAAACTACAAACCCCAGAACGCCACAGGATGTTGAAAGTGGAACTATAACAGTGTAGTGTGGAAAAGCCCCTTATTTGGATTAAGCTGCCATTGCTATTCCTTTCTCCAGTCCATTAACAGCACTAAATACTAATACAGAACCAGAACCACCTCCATGGGTTTAGACGAGAAAGAGAGATAGGGGAGGGAAAGAAAGGATTTTTTTCTTGAGTTCTTTTTGCCATTCCCACTGCCTCATATTGTTATTGCTGCAAAGGAGAGAGAATGAGAAGTACTGACCGGGCTAGACGAAGGAGCATCTGCTGCAGTGGAGGGCACGTTACTGGCTGTTGTGCTCCCTGCTCCGTCAACAGAGTCATCTACATCTATTAAAGAAGTTTATTAACAAGTGATACATTCAGTCTAACCAGAGCATGAGAAAGTTCTTTTTTTGTTCAACAGCTCCCAGAATCTCCCAGCTTGGTTGGATTATTCTAGGCATTATGGGCAAAAAAAAAAGGAGGAATTTGTTGCTGTTGTTGTTGCAACAACAGCAACAAATTCCTCCTTTTTTTTTTTTTTTGGCCCATAATGCCTAGAATAATCCAACCAAGCTGGGAGATTCTGGGAGCTGGGAGATTCTGGGAGGTTGTTGCAACAACAACAACAATAATAATCATTTTTATTTATATCCCACTTTTTCCCAGGTTGGGACTCAAAGCACCTTACAACAATTATAAACACAGTTAAATGTCTAGAATAGAATACAGAAGTTTAAACATAATTAAACAATCAAAAAGACTTAAAACAATGTTAAAATACAATAATTAAAAACTCAGACACTCATCAGCCACACAATATCCAGCATATTCTATCAGACAGGCCACATATAATCACACCTCAAACGCCTGTCTGAATAAAAGCATCTTTCCTTGACGGTGGAAAGATAGTAGGAAGGGTGCCAATCTGACTTCTCTGGAAAATATTATATCCAACACCCAGTTCCTCCTTCACCCTGCATCTTCTGCTTCAGAACCAGAGACCCACATCTGGTCACCAATTTTAACTCCTTACTTGCATTATTAGGCTGTTTTATCTGAAATACTTTGTGAGGATCTTCAGTGTCTGTGCTGTTATCCTGAATCATTTCAATCCCGTCCTTTCGGTTCAAGGCCGAACGGAAGTTCCTTTTCCATTCAGAAGGGGTCCGCACATCTATTCCCGGACGGTACCGGCCCCTGGCAATGGCCCAATCCTAGAAGGAAATGAGGAAGAGAAGTAAGTAAGAAGGTAGTTTATGAATGGCAGGCTCCTAATCCCAGAGGCTTTCACACCAGTAGTGTCGTAAACTTGTGAGTTTTTTTCTCCCACACACCAAAACAGCTTTCCAAGGAGCCAGGTCTGAGTTCAGCTCTTTGGACAGCAACTTTACAATCTGAATAAAACTCAGAGTGGATTCACTGGACCTGACATGGAAGTCACTGGCTGACTGTGCCACCCATAGCATGCTTCTCTTCCTTCCATTCTCCCTGTCATGCCAGCTGTGTGAGAAAACAAAGGATACATAGGGAGCTCATCATCTCCCTCAGTTGTGGGCCACACTGAACACACTGATTAGCTTCCCCTGGAATCTCCACTAGACCTATAGGCCTGCTTCTTTCCTGGGTGTGTCAGAGCAAGCAGATAGCATCCCCATAGTCAATCAGTAGTTGGGAAGTAGAACTGCATGCAGGAACCGGCTGCCCTGGCCCTTCAGGGCAATGTATTGTGTAAGGAGGTACATGCTTTGCACAATGCTCAAAATTCTACCTAAGCTGGTTTGAAGCAGGGGTTATGCCAACCTAAATCACCAGCAGGATTCTGGCCAAAGTTCCCCTTCCTCTCACTACTGCAGTGATTTGGTGGACTGCCACCTATGAAAGCTTATGCCACAACATACACCTTGGTTTTTAAGGTGCTTTAAAGTTGTTTTTTTGCCACTGAGGACTGAAAACTGTTTTCTCTCTAGAATCTGATGCCACAGTGTTAGTCTCAGCTACAAGATAATATGGCTGCTATATCAGTGTCCTTCAAGCATTTTTATAAAATTTAATTGATAAGCAGTGATATCTTCTACACCTAGGGTGGGCAAACCAGGCTCATGGGATTTACTATGGGTCAGAGGAGTTTTCTTCTGTCTTTATTGGAACCTTAATGTCCACCATCCAGTGCCAGCTGCAAAACTGTGAATCAGTAAGACATCTATAGAATTAAGAAAGGTTCCTTTGAGAACATGATCAAACCAGGAATTCATTTTCTGCTTCTTTGCTGAATTCAGAATTCTTTCAAACAATGAAAAATCCATTCCTGATTCTCCTCCCCTTCCCCAACCAACCCAGCATTCTTAGTCTGAGGCCATTTCCGCACTAGACTGTTATAGTGCTATTATTCCACTTGCAACATCCTATGGAATCCTGGGGTTTGCAGTTTTGGGAGGGTCTGGCCGGCCCCTCCCTAAACTGCAACCCCCAGGATTCCATAGGATTTTGAAAGTGGAATAATTATGCTATAACAGTCTAGTGCAGAAATGGCCTGAGCAGCTCAGTTTAGATGACAGCCTTTTTATCCTTAGTGTTGTTAAATGGCTATGAATCAGAAACCCATGTCAATCTATTGCAAATGATGCAAATCTATAGTAGCAGATTCTTATCTAGTGTCTGCTCAGTGCTACTGCATATATGCTAAGAAGTATGTACAAAATTACCACATGAGTGGAGCATATGAGAGTTTGCAAATCTTATTACAACTGTTCCGGCAACATTTCTCCAGCCAAATTCTGTGTCTCCTATCTGCTACTCTTCATCCAGTTTTGAGTGATATATTTTAAGGCAAACTGGAAGAAGTTCAGAGGATGGTGATGAAAATAAATGGACAGTAGGTTTCAGTTGAACTTTAGGAGATCCTTAATAGTAAGAACATTGGAATCAATGACGAGGGGTCATTTTGTGTTAGCATGGAATAGTAGTTTGGATGTTGAAGTAGGATTCTAGAAAATGGCATTCAAATCCCCACTCAGCCATTAAAACTTACTGAATTACACATCACACTCTCTCAGCCTCACAGGAAAGCAAAGGCAGTCCTCAAAGAAATTTTGCCAAGTAAACTATGAGAGGTCCACCTTAGGGATGAGGTGCAGCTATGGCTTAGGATGCAGCTATGGCAGTTAAAGTAGAATAATACTGCTATAATTGTGTAGGCTCTCCTTTAACAATGAACCAGTAATATAAAAGAGAAGATCCTTTGCTGGGATCTTCAAGCTGGCTTCACAGCCAGCTAGTTCTGGATTTGCTCCATCAAGAGGCTGGTCTAGATCTTTGCGAGTCTATGATTCAACCCTCTTTTTAAATTCTGATGCTCTTTTTCTAATGTTTGATTCTAGGCACATGTACTTTTTCCTGAATTTGAAGGTTTTTTCCATTATCTTTCACTTAATGTTTTACTAGATGGAGGCAGTGTCACCCATGTTCCTGAGAAGGGGAATCAGGAAGGAAGCCTTTTTTGAAATGGGCTGCACTCTTCTTGAATGAACAGATGCATAGCTTGGGAGGACTTCTACATCCTATGTTTCAGGGATTGGACTGGATGGCCCCTGTGGTCTTTTCTAACTCTATGATTCTATGATCACTGAAGGCCTACATGGCAATGATGAATAGAACTGCCAATTTTCAGCTCTGGCTGATTTGTCAGCTAGTGCTCTTCCTGGACTGGGATAGCTAATCCAAACTGATCTGTGCTTTAGTAATCTTACAGCTGGATTACTGCATCATGCTGTATGTGGGGCTGCCCTTGATGGCAGTTTGGAGGCTTCAGTTAGTACAGAACACCGCTGCTTGGTAATGGAGTAGCATGCAGAGTTGTACTAGCTGTACTGACACTTATTGGAATGCCTCTACCAGTACGCATCAGTCTAGTTTTAGATAACTCAGAAGAGCAACTTGCTCATGATTGCGCCTACAAGAAATTCCAGCGAAGCAGTGACTCAAAAAAGTATCTTCTTGGTTATCATAACTTCATTATGGAACTCCATTCATTTGCGGGCTTATCAGGCTCAGCTTGACTGATTATGTAACAATAGGGGTGGGGATCACACAGCCTTCCAAGTGCTGTTGGACTGCACGTACCTAACACAGCTAATAGTGAGGAATGCTGAAAACAGCATGTCAAGCACATCTAGAAAGCGACCATGGCTTCCACCTCTCCTTAAGACAGATCTCTTCACCTGGAGCTCTGTGCCCCTGGGATGTTGGCTGAGGAAATCTTTGAGTATACTGTACTATATTACCCCAGTGCTGATTACATTTGATAATTTTTAACAAGATTCATAGCATTGCTTTATTCATGCTGGGTTTCAGATTCTTTCTTTTATTTGGAAACTGCTTTGTGATTTGTCACATACAATAAATAAATAAAAAATAAGGTAAGAACAGAAGGAGGAATAACATTTCTGCAGAGACAGAGACCGAATACACCTTTATAGGCAAATTAGCCCATGAATTTTTAAATAGTCTCACACCCCAAAATTCTTTTCAACCTTGAATAAGCAAGACCCATTTGCCAAAGTACAATAACTGCAAGTAAATTCATGGAGAGATACGAGAGCATGTGTGTAACTGAATTCTACCTTGGAGCACCAAATGTCTTATCTCTAGGTGCTCCTAGCTATTAGAAGTAGAGAAGAGGACCCCATGACAATGGAGTGAAGGAGGAGGAATGCCTTTTATCTAAATCTCTCTTGAACTCATTTAGGATTTTTGTTCCCACAGCCATTCCAGGAAACCCATCTTACAAGGGTTGGGAACCTTGGGCTCCAGGGAGAATCCAGCTCTTCCTGGATCCTCGGCCATCTCCGCACTACAGTTATAGTGCTATTATTCCACTTTCAACATCCTATGGAATCTTGGGGTTTGCAGTTTAGGGAGGGGCATTGAGAATTCTTATCCAGAGAGCTCTTTGGTCTCAGTAAGCTACAAACTCCCAAATTCCACAGGATGTTGAAAGTGGAATAATAGCACTATAACAGTGTAGTACAGAAATGGCCCTAGTCTGGCCATGTGGGATTCTCCAGAGGGTCACATCCTCCCTTCCATGATACCACCATTTGGTGATTTACTTTTGTGTCCCTCTGTGCCACTGAGTCTGAAAGGCTGAATTGCCTCCCCTACAGCCTACTTGCTCACTGTAAGAACTTTAAGCTCAAATACAGTACAGTGGGCCTTTGGTACCCACTAGGATTTGGTTCCAGGACCGCCTCCCCCAGGCACCAAAGTTTGTGGATGCTCAAGTCCCATCATGTACAGCGGTGTAGTAAAATGGCATCCCTTATATAAAATGGCAAAATCAAAGTGTAGTTTTTGGAATTTTTAAAAATATTTTCAAGCTGCGGTTGGTTGAATCCATGGACACAGAAACCATGGATATGAAGGGCAGACTGTAGTAGTGTTGGTCCCTTCTTCCTTTTGTCTTTCCTTGTCCCACCACTGGAATGGAGCCCCTGATGCTTTCTCTGCAACTGAATTAGGCTCTCAGGCTGTTTAGGCTGAAAGAGGTTCCCCATCCTTGCTGTAGAAGGTTGCTTGCAGCTGCCTTATGAGCGACTCTTTTGCTGCCCGAGGTGGAGCAGCAAATGATGTGCCATACTCAAAGAAGATAGCAGACGCATGCCTCAAGGTGCTCAATTTCAGTTCCAGAAATTTCTGAAGGTAAATGTCAAATAGGTACACACAGGCCACCAGCAGCATACACATGTAATAATGATTTCATATAATGTTACATTATGTGTTGCTCTGTTATATATTTCTGTGTTTTCTCTCTCAATGATTTTATACAGCCCCTGAAGAAGGCCTTTGCAAGTGCATAGAGGCCAAAATGCATCGGGCTTTTTTACCAATAAAAAAAATTCCATCAACTGAGCACCTTAAGATGTGTTTCTGATTTCTTCTATGGGCTTCATTGGGTGCTTGCCAGTTTTTGCTTCCTACATCATATCCAAAACATCCAATTTATTTGGCATCAGAGGCATAAAATAAAATGAGATAAAAATCCACAAGGACCTCTCTTCACTGGGAGTAAAAGCACAGTAATAAATTAAATAACCATCAATTTGCTGCCTTTTCATGAAATCTCTAATTGGCTGCCTGGGGCAGCTAACTCACTCTACATAATGGTAAGGCTGGCCCTGATGTGCCTAAAAGTAAGATGTAAACCAGCTGTGACATGATAGCGCAGCAACCAAACATCCCATGGGAGTGGGATGAGATATGCAAATATATGCCACAGAAAAACCCTGAAAGTTTACCTCAAAGAGCTGGAAATCTTCAGAACTAATGCTCTGCCGTGCCCCATGCTTCCACGGCACTCGAAACAGAGTCCGTTCTGGGTTCAACCATGATACTCCTGGGTATGTCTGAGCATCCAGCTGCTCCATCAGCCAGGGCACAAGGAGAGGCCTCTGAGCACCCATTCAGAAGAGAGGGTGTGGATGTTTTAGTTTAACCTGCTGTGGAGAGAGAAAAGCAGATGGTGAAATAATGAATCGGAGTCCAATAAATGGAAAGAGAACATTACAATCTTTCCATCTGTATTTACAAATAAAGCTACCTATAACCAAGTTGAGAGCCAGTGTTGTGTAGTGGTTTGAATATTTCTTTAGGGCTATTTTTTGCACTAGACTGTTATAGTGCTATTATTCCACTTTCAACATCCTGTGGAATTCTGGGGTTTGTAGTTTACTGAGGCCAAAGAGCTCTCTGGCTGAGAATTCTAAATGTCCCTCCATAAACTGCAAACCCCAGGATTCCATAGGAGGTTGAAAGTGGAATAATAGCACTAGAACAGTGTAGTGTGGAAATGGCCTAAGACTCTGGGAAACCAGGGTTTGAATCCCTGCTCAACCACTGAAACCCATCAGGTGACCTTGGGCAAGTCACGCACTCTCAGCCCCTGAGGAGGGTAATGGCAAACTTGCTGTGAACAAATTTTGCCAAGAAAACCCTAGATGGGATCACCATAAGTCAACCTGAAGGCATGTAACAAAAATAACACCACCATAGTGGGAAGCAGAAGGGGTTAAAAGTATAAAGAAGTTTCCTTTAAAAAGTTTTCTAAAAAAAGCATAAAGAAATCCAGTAACACCTTGACAAAAACGAAGAAAAAAAATTCTTTCATAAGCTTTTGTGGACACAAAGTAGACTGTGCCCACAAAAGCTTATGCCCAATTAGTCTTCAAGGTACTACTTGATTTCTTTATAACTCTTTTATATTAAAACAGCCTTACCACAGCTATCTTTTTTACTGTTACTTTAAAAAGTAAATAATAAATAGGAACAACTTTATTAATACAACAAATCATGTCATCAAATCAATTAAAACTTACTTTTGATAAGCATATTAGTCCTCATGCACCAGGACAGCACATCTGAGAATCTCAGAGTCATGTTTTGTTGCAGAATCAACACTGAATTAGACTTGGATTACAAGTATGGTGGACCACTGTCATCTGAAACGCTATACACAATTTCTCCAAATTTCAGCCATTTCCCATGTATAGCTTTTTTTTTTTTTAAAGTAAATTGTAAGGTATCACTGCTTGTGGATTTTGGATTCTGTTGTATTATGCTGCATGGTCAACAAGGCTATCCTTGAATATTTTCCCCACCCCACCCCCGGATTTCAAGATACCATATTAAGCCACAACAGGAGTACCCTAAATAAAAAGGAACCAAAGGACTGAGACTTTAGGCCATTTCTGCACTTCACTGTTATAGTGCTATTATTCCACTTTCAACATCCTGTGGAATTCTGAGGCTTGTAGTTTGCTGAAGCTAAAGAACTCTCTGGCTGAGACTCCTAAATGCCTCTCCTTAAACTGCAAACCCCAGGATTACACAGGATGTTGAAAGTGGAATACTTGCACTATAACAGTGTAATGCGGAAATGGTCCCAGTCTAACATTCAGACCATTCTACCATGTTGGCTCACCTATAATACATTACACATGCTTTTAACAGTAATTGCTTGGAAATTTGATTATACCAAGCAATAGCACTATGAGAATAACCACTACTGTCTCATCTTTATATTTGTTCTCAGCATTGGCTTATATTTCCCATTTTACAGGTGGACCAACTGAGACCTGGGAGATAAAGGCTTAGCCCTGAAGGCTCCAGGGGAGAATCATGGCTTGATCAGAGCAAACCTTTTTTTTTTTTTTTTTAAGTCAGCTTTTCAAACTCCAAAAAACAGGGCTTAGAGAAGAAGGGCTACAACGCGAGAGCCAAATAAAAGAAAAAGCAACGAAATCAAGAGGAGATGACTTCCGCGAAGCTACAGGTAAAGGACCGGGGGAGGCACAAGGGTGCTATTAAGGGCAACTTAAGTAAACATGCGTCGGATCGGCTTTACTTCCGAGTAAACAAGCATCGGTCGCCTAGGGCCATTTCCGCACTAGCCTGTTATAGCGCGATGATTCCACTTTCAACCTCCTCTGGCATCCTGGGGTTTGCAGTTTCGGGAGGGGCCAGCCGGCCCCTCCCGAAACTGCGAACCCCAGGATGCCAGAGGAGGTTGAAAGTGGAATCATCGCGCTATAACAGGCTAGTGCGGAAATGGCCCCAGGTCTCGGAACTTGGGCCAAACCGATTCCTGTTTCCTAGGCCCATTTAAAGATTCCCCTGCCAAAGCTCTAGATCGGGGGGGGGAGGATGCAATCCACTCCCCCTGCCCCTCGAAAAGCCCTACCTCTTTCCTGCCGACGCCCCAGCCTCAATGAAAGAGCTTCGTCTGTTGTTGTCTCCCAAATAAAAAAAACAACAGGACTTCTCCAGCCTCCGCAAGTGTCACGTGATTGCCAAAGTTACTTTCGGTTTTTCATCACAGCACTGGTTCTTCGCTCCGAAAAAATTCCCCGGCTCGATCTTATTGGGTAGAAGGGTTTTTTATTTAAAAAAAAAAAACGAAGAAAGAGAGATATACCCCCAAGGTGTCGGAAGATTTTTTCTTTTTTCTTTTGGCAAGGCAGGGTAGGTTTGTGGATTTTATTTTTTTTAACAGAATAGGGATATAGCAGAGGGGAAAAGATGTTTGAAAAAAAGAAACGGAGTGCCCTCTAAACGGGATGGATGTGCCGTGGTATTTTCTGAAGGTTGATGGGTCTCAGCCTATGTCCCATCTGATATTTTGGACTGGAAGTCCCAAAAGCCTGATAGCCAATGGACAGGGATGGTGGAAGTCTAAAACATCTGGAAGGCCAAAGGTGCATAGCAGCTGGGCTTGAAGATGAGGTGCCTTCCAGATGTTTTGGGCAAGTTCCATCATCCCCAGTTGAGCACATCTAAATGGGGTTCATTGTGCACCCCATCGTCTTCACCTGGTAGAGAGGGTGCTAGGCTGGAGGAGGTTACTGGGTACTTCAGATCAGGCTTAAGATGTGTCATTCCACCATGGAAAAAACTATGCTGACTACAGCAATGCTGCAAGCTTTTGCTGAGGAGGCATACTAGATGTGCAAGATACTGGTGGAGAATCTCTCATAGACAATAGCAGTGGCATCATATCAAACCCTTGTTAATAGTGCACAGAAGGAGGCTTGGTAAACCCCTTTTGAATGTCTCTTACCATGAAAATCCTATGATGCAACTATCCAAAATGAAATGAGAGAGTACCAGAAGATGAAGTTCTCAAGTCGGATGGTGCTCGATCGTCTATGTGGGAGAGCAGAGGACAACTGTGAATAGCCCTGTGGCTGATGATGCAGCTGGACTCAAGCCAAAAGGACATTCAGTTGTTGGCGTGCTCAGCGTTGAAAGGAAAGTCCAAAGCTGTACAGACACATATTGTAGCAACATGGAATGTGAGGAGCATGAATTGGGGGAAGTTAGAGATAGTGAAATAAGGAATAGGACATATAAACATTGCGGTACTTGGGGTGAGTGAGCTCAGGTGGACAGGAATTGGACATTTTGAGTCAGAAAATTACACACTGTTTTACTCAGGAAATGAACATCTAAGAAGAAAAGGGATGGCATTTTTAATGAGGAGAGATATTACAAAAGCAGTCAAAGGACACAATGGAAAGTCTGAATGCATGGTGTTAATAAGACTGCAGGCAAAACCCATCAATATAACCTTCATTCAAGTTTATGCTCTACAGAGATAGAAGAAGAAGAAATTGAAAGATTCTATGCAGAAGACCAGAAGGGAATTGATTACACACCAGAACAGGACTTCTTGTTAATCATAGGCGATTGGAATACAAAAGTAGGAAACAGAGCAGAATGAAAGATTGTAGGAAAATTTGGCCTAGGATTAAGAAATGAAGCAGCAGAGTAACTGACTGAATTTTGTGAGGCCAACATTGTTCATCACAAACATATTCTTCAGGCAACCCAAGAAGTGACTGCAGTAGGCCCTCCACATTCGTGGGGGATAGCTGCAGAGAAACCCCATGAAAGTAAAAAAAACTGTGAATAATTCCCTCCAGTGAGCACTTCCTTTTCCCTGGGCCCACTGCCCAGGAGAGCACCAGGGACAAGATCGCCCTGACCACATCCGTCTCCCATCCGCCTGGGCAATGGCACCCAGCTGCCTCTGGCATGATCTCTTCTCCCACCTGCCCTGGGCACGATCTTGCCAGTGGCGGGCCAGAGAATAGTGGGGAGTGCAAGATCACGCTTCTTGCATCCTTCTCCCACCCACCACTGGCAGTATGGCACTGGTGGTGGGCTGGAGAAGAGCGGGGAGTGCTAAATCATGCTCCCCACAGCCTTCTCCCACCCACCCCTGAGGTGCTGGTGCTGGCAGTGTGCCAGGAAGAGAGTGAGGAGGGCGATCTCACCCTCCCCATTTTGCCCTGCCATCCACCTGGCAGGATCCCTTCACCGGCTCAGGAGAGCAGAGTGGGGAGTGCGAGATTGCTCTCCCCAATTCCCTTGGCCACCCATTCCCGGCACGATGGAGCCCTCAGCTGCATGGAAGGGGAGCTGAGTGGAGGAGATGACCTTCCCACTTCATTCTCCCACCAGCTGCTGGCGCCATAGCTGGCGGGGGAAGCACAGGGGACAAGATCTTCACCTTGCATTAGGGAATGGGAGGGGGGAATGGGGGAGGCAAGTCATCCACAAATAATCAAATCTGCAAGTTTCAAACTCGCGAATGTGGAGGGAGAACTGTATATACACAGACATCACTTGATTGCCAATACAGAAATCAAACAGACTACATAATTGGAAGCAGAAGATGGAAAAGCTCCATTCTCTCTGCAAAAAACAAAACCAGGAGCAGATTGTGGCACAGACCATGAACTACTATTATCAAAAGTTAGAATAAAGCCCAAGAAGAACATTAAACCAACCATTATGTTAAAATACAACCTGAAGAACATCCCCACAGAATTTAAAGATGAGGTGAAAAGTAGATTTGCACTATTAAGCAAACTGACCAGGAGGAGCCAGAGGAACTCTAGTCTGAAGCCAGGGACATTGTCAGTGAGAAATGCAAAATGACACTTATCTGCGTCAGAAGAAACAGAAACCTCAATAGATGACAGATGAAACTTTTCAAGTAGTTATAGACAGATGAAAAGCAAAAATAAAAGGAGACAGACATAAAGTCAGAACTGCTTCAATAGAGCTATTTCAATCTACAGAGACAGAATCTATTCTAGTTCTAACTAAAATCTGTCCATAAATAAGGAAAATAAAAGAGTGGCCTGTGGATTGGAAATGCTTGGTATTACAGACAGGCCAACCGAATCCTCAAATCCTCTACATGGATTCAAGATTCACAGATCCAAATCTCAGCACCAAAATAGGCGAACAGAATCTTTCAAATCCACCAACCTGCCTGTGCTTAGCGATCAGGCAGGTTGGTGGATTTGAAAGGGATCAGGTCTGCAGCGGCATGCAGGGAAGCAATCGTCGGCTCCTTGCCCACACTGGGGCCTGAGCTCACGTGGGTGCCTGGGATTGGGCCTGCAGCGGCGTGTAGAGCCAGCAATTGCCACGTCCCTGCACATCCCTGGTCCTCCACTTGCTGTGGCAGGGGCCTGAAGAGAAGGCAATCGCCCCTTCTCTGCACACCCTCCACCGCCACCAGTGCGGGCGCTTCAGAGGTGTCCTACAGGGACATGCCGAGTGGGTGATCACTCATTCTCTGCATGCCCTCAGTCACTACTGGGACTGTCTGTGCCCACTGGGGCTACCTGTGCCTGCTCCTGCTGCCTGTCCCCATGGCTGCCTCTCTCTGCAAGATAAATAATCTCTATTAAACTCGTTTTAAAAATAGGATTCGAAAGATTTGAGATTCGTGAGATTCATGGTTTCCCAGAACTTTCCAGGGATTCAGAAAATTCTGGATTCGTCCCATTCCTATTCAATATACATTCCAGTCACCAAGAAAGAGGACACCAGGGGTTGCAGTACCCACAGGACCCTTGCATTATTTTCCCATGCAAGTAAAATCATGCTCAAAATTCTACAACAAAGATTTTTACTACATACAGAGTGAGAAATGCCAGGTGTCCAAGCTGGGTTCAGGAAAGGAAGAGGCACTGGAGATCATATTGCAAACATAGATGCACCAGTCTGTACTTCAAAGGTTGTAGCAAACCCTTCAATTGTATAGACCATGGATTACTCTTAAAGCAATGGATGTGACACAATATTTGTCCTGTTGCATAAACTGTACACAGGACAAGAGGCTACTGTTAGGACAGAATACAGAGAAACAGAATGGTTTCCCCTTGGCAAGGGAGTCAGGCAAGGCTGCATTTTATCACCCTATCTGTTTAACTTGTATGCTGTACATATTATATGTAAAGCAGGACTAGACTCAGAGGAAGGAGGTGTGAAAATTGGCGGAAGGAAAAACAATTTAAAATATGGAGGTGACACCGTACTACTAGCAGAAAATAGCAAAGATTTGGAATTATTACTAAAGGAAGTCAAGGCAGAAAGTACAAAGGTAGGTTTACAGCTGAACACTAAGAAAAAAAATGACCACAGATAATTTACATAACCTTAAAACAGATGATGAAGACATTAAAATAGTTCAAGATTTTTCATATCTTTGCTCAGTTGTTAATCAAAATGGAGACTGCAGTCAAGAAACCAAAAGACTACAACTTGGAAGTGCAACTATGAAGAAATTAGACAAGATCCTCAAGTGTCAAGATATATCAGTGAATACTAAAGTTAGGATTGTCCATGCCATCGTACTTCCAATTTCTATGTATGGTTGTGAAAGCTGGACAGTGAAGAAAGCTGACCGGAAGAAAATCAATTCATTTGAAATGTGGTGCTGGGTTAAGAGGAGGTTATTATTTACATCAAGAGGGTTTAGATGCGTTATTCCGTCACAGAAAAACCTTTACTACTTGACTGCTCCTGTTGCCTGGTTGCTTTCCTGTTGCTGATTTTCAGTGTCAAAATGTTGTTAATGGTCGTTTGCCCACATGGCCGTTCCTCTGCCTGTGGAGCACCATGGATTAGTCTATCAGGAGTGGGGAGTGTGTGGGCCTGTAGATCTTGTTGGACTGCATATCCCATAGGATTGCCAATACAGTCAGTGGTGAGGGATCATGGGAGTTAGAATCCAGCACCATCTAGAAAGCCACAAATTTCCCCTTCCTGGATCCAGGAGGAGCCCTACTATCTGGCAGAATGAAGCAACTTGTGGAGTCCTACCAGGACAGATAATCATTAGTTATTTCTTAATTGTTAGTGCTAGGACAGCTGTTGGCAGATTTTTTTTTCTGTCTCAAGTGCAATTTGGCTGGCTTTAGGTACTGTGCATCTCAATGTGTTTGTGTCTGTGTGGGGTGAATATAACCATTTGTTGCTTTTCCTCAGGCAGCAAAATGGCTAGTTTGTATATTTTAATCAATTGCATAAGCTGCCTTGGATCTTTATTTTTAATGGAGGCAAGATATAAATAAATAAGGAAAAAGAGCAATTCCTGTTCTTGGGTGCATAAATGATTACAACATAAATCAACAGAAACCTAGCTGTGTTTCTATTGACTTATGTTGTAATCATTTATGCAGTTGCCTTGAAGGAACTTTCATTAAAAAACACAGCTATTCAGCCTGCTTCTGAGTGGATTGTATCAGACTGCACTATTAATTTTATTAGCAGTCTTATTTTTTTTTTACAACGCAATCATATAAATGCTTACTCTGAAGTAAGTCCTGTTAGCTCATCTCCAGAAAAATGGGTATAGGATTTCAATGCTATACATAGTTACTCCAGAGTAAACCCTGTTGAACTCAATGGGAGCCATCTTCAAATGGGATTGGGCTATTAAAATACTTAAGTAAGCCCCTCACAACTTTTTGCCTCCCAGTTTTATGCTACAACTCTCACAATCTGCGGGAATTGTATGCTGAGTGTGGATGGGGAAAGTTGTGGTCTGGCACTTCTAGAGGATGGCAAATTGGTGAAGTGTGTTTTTCATTCTCAGCCAATAGTATAGTCAATAATGTGTAGTATGTGTAAGTCAATAATGTGGTAAAACTATTTTAAATAAACGAACAATTGAGTTCTGTAAGGTAAAAATGCAAAGCACCCCCCACAATGAATGGTTCTGTCTTGAAGTACTGGAGGAGTCATGATAACTAACATGCCATGTAAAGCAGTTTGATTTATTGCAGACTATGAGTTTCTTCATTGACAGTGCAGTCCTATCTAATTAATTAACTTAAATTGTTTTGAATGATTTAAATGGTTTAATGTGGGTTAAGTTGCTTGCCCTCTGCCCACCCTGTGATCCAGAATGAAGATTGAATACAGGTATACCTCAGTTAATGAAGTAGACATGCTCCAGAGCAGTGTTGCCCAAACTCTAATCTTCCAGGTGTTTTGGGCTTCAGTTCCCAAAATCACTGATCACTGGCCAAGGCAGCTGGGACTTCTGGGAATTGAAGTCCAAAACACCTGGAAGACTAGAGTTTGGGAATCACTGCTCCAGAGCATCTGTCTGCTTTTCTTTAACAGAAAATTTAGTACTAGAAGCAGAAATAACAGGGGAAGAACAGGGATAGGTTCCTACCCCTACATACACACACAAAAAGAGCACTTCAATAAACTTAAGAATATGCACTTGTGAAATGAAACAAACCAGGACAGTCTTGTAGAAGTGACAAAAACATTTGAAACTTTTTAGAAATCTCTTGAAGGCTCCTTCCAAAATGCATCCAGGGTTGTTTTGTTTTTGTCTTTCACCAGCCTCTCCTTTTCTTATGATTTCCACTTAAGTGGCTGTGTTTATAGATCGATGCCTCTTTAACACATTAGGAATAGCTGCTGATCTGTTTTCTACTCTTTTTTTCCCCCTGTTCTTTTGTTCCTACAAGCTCAGTAAGGGATGCTGTTTACCTTGCCTGTTTTAGGCAGGCACACAAAACTATAGTAGGATTGCTAGAGCAGAGTCCCATTCTTTTGAGCTCAAGCTTTCCTGTACTGTTTATTGAAGATATACTACTGCAACTGGACACCAGAATTCTATGGCCCTTTTCACAGGACAATGTCCTCCCGGCATGGGGATGTGAGAGGAGCGGGACCACGACGATGCTTCCACATGACATAATCATGGTCTTGCCCTTCTTGCGTCACCAGCCAGCACGATCGTGGGGTGTATCATTGATGGAAAAACTCTGTTGATGGGCCCCAATTGCATGGGCCTTCCATCGCAGCCAGCCACACAGATGGACTGGAAGCACAATGATGCTCGTCTTTCCCCACTGCAGCATGAGAAGAAGGCGGGCTGCAGGGCGGAAGGAAGGGGTGTGTCCTTCATGCTCCCTCCCGTGGGCAGCCAGTTGCATGTGGAGAGAAGCACTGGGGACATAGTCCCATCCTGGCAGTGTTATCACGGTTATGATATAACTGGTGAGAGCACTAGATATCCTTTTGATATCAAATAATTTGGCCTTTGTTTGACCTTTCTCTGCCACCCTACTCCACGTGTTTGCAGAGGTCCCCTGGACAAGCCCGTAAGGGCACAGCCGTTAATGGTTGTACATTCCGAAACCTCATTCAGGCAGGCAACTTAAGCCTCTCCATTGCTTTAGGGAAAAACCTCCCTGCAAACCAGCTCTGCTCGGCGCATATCCACACAAAGCTGCACAGCTGAGAGCCGAGCCATTCCTTTGTATCGGGCTATTAACGAACTGGCCACGCTATTGTCTTAAGAGCTAAACCCATCATGCAAAACCTGACCTTTTCCAAATCCTTTGTCCAACTCCAAATTTCCTTTGTTCTCACTTAACATAGCCTGTAGGTAAAATCCACCCTATAAAAAGTCCCCACTTTTGGGACGTCTTCAGACTACTTTGGACTTCCATTCCACCTTGCTGCCAGTTGTCTAAGGAAACTTCCCTCAGCGAGCCCCGCTGAGCTTTCTTCCCTGGAACCCCGCTTCTCTCCAGGACTGCGAGACCAGGTGTCGTATTGCCTTTCCTGAAAAGCTCTCCGTTTCTATTTCTCAGTTAGTTAGTTTATGTCTTGTCTTTCGTGTTGCTTGGCTTTAATAAAATATTATTTTGTTACTCTGAAAACCTTGTCCAGCTGCTCTCTGACCTGACACTGGGTGAAAGATCCTTGCTAAAGTTACCCTGCCTCTCGTTTAGCTGAGAGAGTGCTCGAGTTAAATTCCCCCAACTTGTGTTTTTATTTGGTTATTTGGGCGCCCCTCCCGGGACCCCCAACATACAGGGTAACAGCAGAGGCGCTGCATAAAGGGCCTATGTTTCTCCAGCTTGTTTTCTCCATCCTCCCAATGCTGACATTTACTAAAAAGGAAAAGAAAAAAACTCCAGCTAGATGGAGAACAAGGAGGAAAAGGAGAAACAAGGTGGGGGCATTGCAAGACTTTGTTAAGAAAAAAAATAGGCTCTTTGTCAGAGGCTTTATTAACTGAGGTGTGCCTGCATTTCAAAAGATAAATTACAGGGTACTGTCAGAGGATAATGCTTAATTCAAGGTAGACATCGTTTATGAGGAGGCAATCAGTTGTATATCATGAAACAAGATATATGGATGTTGTAATGCAGGAACTACCATGTAATATTATCATTTTATTGTGGCACATTAAGCTTGAATGTTATTGATATAGTAGAAAATGAAATCTAGAGCGGTGTGGAAGATCAGTAGAAATATTTCAGGGTACTGTACAATGATAAATTTTTATTTTATGTGATTGAATTACAATAAAATTATAATTTAAAAAAAAAGATAAATTACAGACACCTCCCACCTATCGGACAGATTAGGGACTAGAACATTGCCAGAAAGTGGAACTGGCTGAAAAGCGGAATCCTTTCTTTCATCACTTCTTCTTCTCTTGCCTTCCTTCTGTAGGGAACATGAAGGAATTATGGAGGCTTGCCAAACAAGGCTTCGTAATTCCCTCATGTTCCCTACAGGAAAAAGGAAGAAGGAGAAGAACTGACAAAACAGCAGACCCTGTGTTGAAAGAGCGGTATACATTTATAAGTTACAATGGTTGAAAGAGCAGAATGTCTTCTTTAATCTAAAAAAGAAAGAAAGGAAAAAAGAAAGAGCGGAATGTCAAAAAGCAAGTTGCCCAAAAGCGGGGGACCCCTGTACTTATTTCCAGGTAAAGTGACTATAGAATTGCCCTTAGGAAATACTGCATTTGTGTTTCTGTAGTAATCCAGAAGAGTAAACCAAGACACAGACACTGCACAGGAACAGATGAACTGTAGTTCTTAATGTTTTCTTTAGCATGGATCCCTTTTAAATATCTTTTGTTTCCACAGACTACCAAGGCTTAACTCAAGGCAACTTCTGGCTGTATGGGTGGTAGGAAGAAATGTCATGTGCTTCCTCTCAGCCATTCACTTACATGTTCTCACTGCATGCAGAAATAACAAGAGCTAAGTATTTTTTTGCTATCAAACAGTTTCATAACTTTTGAATGGTTTGAGGTATTGGAATGAAATCTTGTACAAATGATATCTGTCACTGGCATAACATTCCTACTCTTTGAGATCAATATATGACTTACTTACTTTCTTTCTTTCTTTCTTTCTTTCTTTCTTTCTTTCTTTCTTTCTTAAATGTAAAAGCTCCTAGCATTTCTTCAAGCCTTCGCAAACCTCCTGTGAGAGTATCATGGATCCCCAGAGGTCTGCAAATCCCAGATTAAAAACCACTGTTTTAGCCCATTTCCTATTTTTTTGCTTGAGTTGTAGGAAGGATCTATCTCCTGGTTCCCTCTGGCCCACTAAAAATAAAGAATGCTTGTTGTTGTATGCCTTCAACTTATGGTACCCCATGGCAAACCTACTCCAGGGGTTTTCTTGGCAAGATTTGTTCAGGGGGAATTTGCTTTTGGCTTTGTCTGAGACTGGGAGAGTGTGACATGCCCAAGGTTACCCAGTGAGTTTCCATGGACAAGGCAGGATTCAAATCCTGGTCTGCAGAGTTGTAGAGTGCTCATACCACTACATCACACTGGGTCTCAAAGAATGCTAAGATACCTGAATATCTGCCACTGGGCACCCAGATATCCACTTTATATCTGGTTTGGGTACATCTATTGTCTGTCTACCATGGGGAACACAATTGTAATAAAAATAAAGTGAACTTGTAAAAACCAGAAGTTCCCCATTGTTTCCAGTCATCAGCAAGGACTGTCTTTCTTGTTTCCAAAAACGGTTAGCTTGACCTCCATCGCCTCTGAGAATATCTGGCAGCTGTGAGTCACGCACACATATGCGGAATCTCATTGAACTCTAACAATAATGTTGAAAATTGCACATGACTCTTCAGTTCACTGGAATTGCTTGATATGTGTGTTTGCCATATAGGGCATGTTTTTACTTCTAGGCAATTTATTCACTTCTCTGGAAACTAATCTATGGGGCTTAACATCAAAACTTACATATGCAGCCCATCCTCTGAAACTGGGATCTCCTTAAACAAGGGAGGGGGAATGTATGACCCACCTAGATGTTGCTTGATTATAACTCATTCCTTGCTATAACCATTGGCTATGCTTGTTGGGGTTGGCAGGAGTTGCAGCTCAACAACATCTGCAGGGCAATACATAATGCATACCACCTCCCTGAATGTTCTGATTACCCCAAATTACCTTAGATGTTCAGTGCTTGTTTCCTGCTCCCTCATCTGGGTAAATTGTTCCGTCAACCCCCACTCCTCATTTTGTGTGTGTTCCTTTGGAGATATTTCTCATTACAATTTTGTTAAAGTGAATTCCTAGACTTCTCACACAGGCTATGATTGGGGAGGGAAGACAAGTAGGCTGACCATCCATTTCCCTAAGAAGCCTTCATTAAACAAGCTCCTCCAGTGGCATAGCAGGCATGACATGGAGGCCATTTCTGCACTACACTGTTATAGTGCTATTACTATATTTTCAGCCTCCTATGGAATCTTGGGGTTTGTAGTTTAGGGAAGGGCCTTTAGAATTCTCAGCCAGAGAGTTCTTTGGCATCAGTAAACTACAAACCCTAGAATTTCACAGGATGTTGAAAGTGGAATAATAGTGCTATAAATGTGCAGCGTAGAAATGGCCTGAGCTTCAGCAAAGAGAATGAAGGAAGACAGGGCCACCAACAGCTGGTTTAGGCCGGTGGAAAAAAACCATATCTGATGTCTGGTTGCAGGCCTGATTGCTCTGCCTTTCTCTCAAAGTGGTATGGCCTATTTCCTTATTTTGAGCCAGCTGGTCATGTGCAAACATGAAAAAAAAAAAAATCCATCTAAGGAGCAGTGCCTGGCTGGGGAAGTTTTGAGTTCTGTGCTCTGGTTTCAGAAGAAGGCAAGATTTGAGACTTTAAAATGAATGGAGGGAGACAGTTTGACCCAGCACCAGAAATACAATTTTGGACATTATGTTGTACATTAGTGTTAACTGCACAGCAGAGCCAAAGGGCAAAAAGATACTATGGTTTGACTCCTGTTGATGAACCCAACTAGAATAAACCTATTGAATCAACTGGGTTTAAATAAGTGTAGACTCACCATTCAGCAACTGATTTAATACGTCTATTCTAGTTGGGACTAATCAACACAATTCAGGCCTATGTATCAGAAGCAATTCGGATCCAGTCCCTGGATTTGGAAAATAAGAGCACAGTCTTGGTGTTACTGAATATAGACACTGAAAAAAATAGTCAAGTTCTTTCCTTTTTATTATATTATTTTTTATTGATTATAAAGAAAAGAACAGAACCAAAAAAAAGAAAAAAAGAAAAAGAAAAGAAAAACACCATGTGATACACATAACAGTGAGAAAAAAAGGAATTTCAACAAAAACAAGCTTACATTGTTATTTCTCTCCAATTCCATTACAATCATATACTTATTTAACATATTCTATATCACATTGCTTATATACTTTGGTTACCTATATCTAGATCTCATTCTCATTATACTCATTATTATTATAATTTCGTTTTTAACTCTATACTTTTCAATTAGATTTAATCTATGACTATTACTAAATATGATCTTGTTACTAAACATATCAAACTATTCCTAAAAATAAACCCATCCCCCAGAGCCAATTATGTTTCAACTTACTCCACCTTCCAGAATTGTAATTCTTCTTGTGGGGGTATGACACCTTCCTTTTTTATTAAAACCTTTTCCACAAATATCTTCCATATTGCTTCAAAATCATTCCCCTGCACTATTCCTTTTTTGGCCTTAATTTGACATGTTAACTTATCATTAATTGCAATTTTCTACACTTCTTTATACCAATCCTCTGTTTGAAGATCTCCATGAATTTTCCATTTTCTTGATATAATTAACCTTGCTGCAGTTAATAAGTTTGAAATTAAATCCTTCATTGCCTGGGTACAAGTAACCTTATCAAGTATAGATAATACGATACTTGGACATATTTGTAAATCAATTTCTCTTATCTCTTTTGTCTCTTTAAACACGCTTTGCCAAAATTTCTGTACACCTTCACAATTCCACCACATATGAATATATGTACCAATCTCTTAACAGCCCCCCCCAACACAACCTTGAGTAATTCTTTTCTATATAATTTAACCTTACTGGTATTAGGTACCATCTCCAAACCAATTTATAATAGTTCTCTTTTATCCTTACGGACAAGTTTTTTAAATGACACTGATTCCAAATTTTCCCCCAGTCTTGAATATCTATTTTTTGTGCTAATTCTTCTTCCCATATTTTTCTAAGATATTCATCTTCATCTTCAAATTTTGCCAACATTTTGTATATTTCACTTGTGATACCCTTTAATATTTCATTTTCCTCCGTATCTTCCCTTTGTATGATCATTTGTTCAAATTTAGTATATTCTTGAAACCTTTATTATTCCTTTTCCAATTCCTTGTTCACTGCTCTAGCTGTATATAATTAAACCATGATATCTTAGTACCCTATAATCTCTCCTTTATGTTATCTTTATTCGTCATTATATTCATCCAATCTTTTAACTTATTTATTCTCTGCTTCTTTAATTTCTTCTCTACTTCACTTCTCAAATTCATTGGAAATCTTGCCATCATCACTACAGGAGTTAATGGTGAAGTAGCCACATAATTTCCCCTTATTTTTCTTTCAAATTTCTAATATATTTTTCAAAAAGGAATTTTCTATTTTTCCCATTTCTCTCTTGACAGGACTCCAAAAAAAAGGGAAAAAAAGAAAAAGAAAAAAAAAAGACACCTCTAATTTAATCTCTTCTCAATTTCTATTGTTCCCATCAAGTTCTTTCCTGAGGGTGCCATATGATCTCTTTCATTTGTCTTGGGCGTTGTCCACATTGCAAGCTCCAGTCAAAGGAACAAAAGTAGTGTGTATGTATGTTTGCATTTGTAGAGTATTTGTACTCTGCTCTTCAATGAAAAAGGTTCCCAGGGAGGCTTATAAATCATTGGCCATTTCTGCACTACACTGTTATAGTGCTATTGTTCCACTTTCAACATCCTGTGGAATTCTGGAGTGTGTATTTTACTGAGGCCCAAGAGCTCTATGGCTGAGAATTCTAAATACCCCTTCCTAAATTGCAAACTCCAGCATTCTGTAGGATGTTGAAAGTGAAATAATATCACTATAACAGTGTAGTGCGGAAATGGCCATTAATTTGAGAGTTCCCTGCTTTCAGGCTTGCGGCCTAATGGGGCATGATACATAAGGAAAAGGGAATGGCAGGGGACGAGGGGATTAAGTCCATCAGGTTCTGGCTGCTCTTCTCTCCCTCAAAGGCCGGAACAATGGAAGTTGAAATATAAAGGGAGAGCTGTGTCTGGCTGCTCCTTCTTTCCCTCAGAGGCCATGGCAATCCCTCAGAGGCCACAGCTCCTGGCTTGAGGCATGATGGAGTGTCTGGCTGCTCTTCTTTCCCTCAGCGGTCAGAGCAATGGCAACTGGACGGGCCTCTTTTTAGCCACTGGAGCCAAGGCATGATGGAGTTGTGCCTGTCTGCTCTTTTCTCCACCATAGACCACAATAGTGGCATTTGGAAGATGGAAGAGAGTTAGTAGATAATATTATGATCTTAATTAGCTAGTAGTTAGCATTATATTAGTTTTCAGAGCCAGAAGCCTGGGTTTTTTTGTCCTGCTTTCAGGTGACAAGAACAAATTTCAGTTTGGAGTGTTATTAGTGTGTGAGAGATCTATTTGCTTCCCCTACTCCCCTGAAAGCCACACACTAACCTATATGTCCAAGTAATCTATTAATTGAAAAGTCAACGTTTGTTTGTTTGTCTGTGTCAGGCGAGAACACCTCATATGATTGGCTGGCTGTGAAGACTCTATGAAATCCTGAGGTTTCCAGTTTAGGGAGGGGACTTTAGAATTCTCAGCCAGAGAGCTCTTGGGCCTCAGTCAAGCTAGTTGCTATGGAGATGAGCCCTAGCAGCAAGGAGGAGGGAAGCGTATTCCCTCAGGAACTCAACCTTTGTATGCTAATATCTCTGAATACAGATTGGATTGGGGAGTATGGAGAAAAGTTACAGATACTGGACAAGACAGTTTGGGAAATTAGAAACACAGGATCTCAAATCTTTCTAACAAGTATTACCTGTGTGAAAATAAAATCCTGGGCAACCCCGGGTATATATGCTAGTATCTAATAATTATGTCTTTGATCATAAAACAATACAGGATGCTCCCATCTTTTGCCTCCCCCTCCCTTATCTGATGACTCACTCTTTTGACAGTTCCAAATCAAGGACAAGTTCCATTAATTTGATGTGGAGTCCACTCTTTCTTCAGTTCTTTTTGCCTACTTGCTTGGGACCACTCGCATGTTCATGCAGTCCCAAGTCTTGCCTATGGAAAGATTGGATCTTCTGGTTGAATTAATGGAACCTGTCTGTATTGTGAGCATCAAAACAGCATGCTTCTGTCCGTTCTTCTTGCCAACAGAGGCTCACTTGGGACCCTGCATGCGCTGCTTGCAAAGCGAGCTGGGAGGGAGGTGCCAAGCCAGCTGAGAGACTTTATAAGCAGTGCACATGCACAATAGGTCTCAAACCAGCCTCCATAAGTCCTTCATGTTCCCTACAGTAGATGGGTTCCATTTTTTGGCCACTTCCAATTTCTGACAGTGCTCCAGTCCCTAACCTGTGAGATAAGCAGGGGAAGCCTGTGTAAGTGTAAACCAATATAAATGTGAACATACATAAGATTGCATTGTAAGACTGGGAAATGTGAGCCTAGTTAAGGCCTCAAAATGGAGAAAACACCCACTTATTTGGCACAGCAGCTGGTTGTATCACTTCCTCCTCCAGGAAGAAATGCAATTATTTATTTTTAGAATATGTACAAACAGTATATTATTGCTACTAAAAATGTCACTCACACAAAACAGGAGACCGAGAACCTAAGTAAATGATGTATTTCCCCATTACCATGTCATAACGCCAGGGGGAGCTGATGCCCTATATTTGTAGATGCCAGCAGACGTTTTTACATTTTTTATTGATTGATAATTGTTGGTTTGTTTAAATTTTTAAGAACAAGTTGGAACCACTCTTCAACCAACTGGCCAGAGAATCTTAATAACTTGTTTTGTTCCCGTGTCAGTTTCAAGCATCTGTGTTTTCATGTCAAAAAGAAATGAAGTGGATTTTGAGATTTCCACTGTAAAATTAAACTGGAAACCAAGAGATTCCAGCAGAGGTCCAGAGCTATGAAAATGGGACTTATGGATCTCACTGCCAGTATGATTGGTAAGTCACCCAGCACTTCCTTCATTTCAGAAGTCACGGTTTGTAATGAATGAATGGTGAATGCCACAGTTAATCCTTGTACAAGGAAGTTGGTATGGCTCAAACAGCTTTCAGTTATGGTAAATTTGCACACAGCAAAGCCTAAAAACAGAGTAATTATCAGAGAATGGGTTTTTTTGTGTGTGCGTTTGTAGAGACACTACAGTATTGCTAAAAGAAGGAGTTCACTTTTTCGTTTAACAGTAGACATTGCCTGCATTTGTGTCTGATCTATGTCAGTTTAAGCATGGACAGAAGAAAGTTGTTGATGCATTTTCATTTCATATACTAGCACAGGATCCACAACCTCATCCCTTGGTCTAGCACCATGACTGGGACAGAAATGGCAATCCTGGACAGGGGATAGAAACAGAATACTTGAACTGAGATGGTTCCATCAGAAACATGGCATGCAAGAACAAATGAGTCTTTTCTTTGAGCCCTTTCGAAGAGAAAAGTGAGGTATAAATAAAGATGATGATGATGATGATGATAATTTAATGTGAAGTGTGAGCTTTAAGAAAACATATGCACCTGTTAGGTGTCAAAGACAGGAAATGTATCAAAAGAAAATGATGCAAACATCAATTACTTGATCTTTTAATAAAAGGGTTATTTTATTTTTCCTTTCTTTGTTCTCTCATGTTTGCATCTCCATAGTCGCTATGCTGTAAAATCAGGTGTCATGATAAATTCTCTTAATGTAAAGAAAACAAAACTCTTTTTTTTTCCAGGGTAACCATATTGGCCATACAGATTTCTTCAGTAACACAGAAAGGGACAATTTGTATCAGGAAAAAAAATGCAGCTATTGAGCAACCAACTATGAAAACACTACCTCACTCAGGACTGAAACACCCACAACAACTACCGTGAATGAAGTATTGAGAATCTGGAGAATCAAAAGCCTGGCCCATTTGTGCATTGGGCAGTACACCAGGCAGTCTGATATATTAAAATACAAGCTGGACTCAAAAGGTATCCCAGCTATACTGAAATGATGCAGGTCATTAATACATGTAAGTAGAATTAAAATTCTGTTTTTCATCACTTCACAGCTTGACCGTTCCACTCTCACTATCTTCTTTTCTGCACACATTAGGTTTCCATTCAGTTGGTACCTCCACAGGAAAGTTCTGCTTCAAAGTCACAGAAAACAAGATAGTAGTAGCTAGTTGCTGAGTCCTGGTAGACTACTTGTACAGTACTTATTCTGGTTGTGTTTTTTAAAATTATTATTTTATTTTTAAATCTCAACTGGCTTATCTTTTTGTCTAACTATCTCTGCAGGTCTCACCCTCACCTCTATTTAGTGTTAGGCAGGTTGTAGCTGTTAGGCAGGTTGTAGCTGTTTCTGTCCCTGCTCTTCCGGATTTCTTGTCCACAAAGACTTCTGCTTCATTAGTTCCCCACACTCCAGAATTTTCATATCCCTCAGTGCCACTGTATAATATTTCTTCCTCTTACCTTGGGAATGTATGTCAGGGTTGAGCAACTGTAGCCTTCCAAATCTTTTTTGGCCTACAAATTCCCATAAATTGTGAATCTTGTTGGGAATTTTAAGCCACAAACATTAATTGTCCATCCCTGATGGATGTTCATGAGTTAGTAAGCATGTGTCTGCTGTGTGTAGTATACACACGTGCAGTCAATCTTCTTAGGGTTCCACTTAATTTGTACTTCCTAATGATAGTTTTTAATGCTTTCAATGTATGGTGCATGGTACATAAGAATCAGTGCAAAAACTGGATGAAAATAGAATTTAGTAGGTAAGTCTAAGTGCCCATGTTGGTTGCAATGCTATTAATTAATCATGCTCTTGAACTCTCTCCTGCAAAGTCTTTCTTCTCTCTTCTTTATTAGCTACTTTGAAGAACAATAGGGTTTTTTTAAAAAAAGAAACAAAGTTAGTTGGATTGTTGTAATTAGGAAACTGCATAGGAGAGAAGCAACAGCTGGCATAAAGCATTCGATTTTAATTTTTTGTTTAGAAATAAGAGATAATAAATAAACGTTTTGAGAAACTCAGTGCTTAGCTTTTCTCAATTTAAGTAATATTATTCAACAAGATGAACATAAAACAACTTTTTAGCCTGCCCTTATTTAGATCAAGTTACTTCCACAGAGGAACAGGTGGGGCAAAAAAGAAATCTGAATTGCAGTTAGAACAGGCAGTATGCATTTAAGGAAGGGAGAATTTGGCCATAGAAACAAGAGATCAGTAACTAGAGAGAAGCAGTGCAATTGGCATATATTTTGCACTGTTCAGCCTTCACCAAATTTTTTTGAGATTGGGATCAAACTCTTTAGTCTCAACACTTGAAAGGATCTCAGCCTGGGACCCAGAAGTTAGACAATACTGGGCTGGCTACAGGGTTTAAGAAATATCATGCTTTACTATTAAGAGAAGATATAATATTGACTTTTTAAAATATTTCTTGCATCCAGAAAACTGTGATCAACAGGTTTGAGTTTTCCAATTGCTTAATTTGCTTATTACTGGCATTTTTATTCCACCTGTCATATTCTCAGGGCAGCTTACAGTACCCCAAAACAAAATGGAACAGCAGAAAGATACAATATACTTAAAGTGACCATTTTAAACGTTGGCTAAAAACCACCATTCTAAAAGTTGTCTGTTATCTCTGTGGTGAATAGAAACGTTGGTCTTACCTGAAATAAATGCATTCCCAGCAGAGAAGGGACTAAAATCGTTTGGATGGGTTGCTCCTCCCACTTGCACTGACAGGCAGAAAAAGGTGGACTGTTTTGGTGTTCCTAAAAGGAGAACACTTCCCAGAAAGGCCAGCTGTTTATAACAGCTGAAGAAACACTCTCAAGAAAGAAGATAACTTCCTTCTCTTGTCTTTTTTTCTCTTACTGTAGGAGAAAAAGGACTGAACAGCAGATAAGGAAAGGGAGAACAGAAACAGGTGGTAGAACCCACTCTCCTGGAGGAAAAACTATTCACAGCTATGCTTAGCCTCACACTAGCACCCTCCAGGATGGGCGGGATGTTCTTCTCTTGTCTGCTGGAAATGAACACATTTCAGGCAAAACCAACAGAGAAGAGACGAACGTCCTCTGGACAGGAGCTCCCAACATGGGTAGTGCTGGCGTCTTTAGAATTCTATGGTGTAAGTACGTGCTTTAATCCCACTTGCCAAGTGTGGTATTGGCTCAGTCAAAACTATCGAGCTTATAGTGTCTAACAAATATTGAGGGTGACTTCCATGTACCTGGAAATGCATGCATTTCAGATAAGGCCAACGTTCCTTTTCCAGCAGAGAAGAGAGGAACATCCTCTGGATGAGCTCCCTAAATGTAAGTGAGTAGTGCTGGCTCTCTAGAATTCTATAGTTTAACTACGTGCTGTAGCACCTGCCTGCCAAAGGTGGCTTCATCAGAGTCAAAATTATCAAGTTTATAGTAGCTAACAAATGTCAAGAGTGACTACCATGTGGCTGCCCTGCAGATTTGTACTAGAGGTACAATGGTGGCCAGAGCTGCTGATGTGGCTGTGCTCCTTGTGGAGTGAGTGACTATTTTTCCTGCTGGAGAAGTTCACAAGGACTCATAATAGGCCATAATGCAGACCCTGATCTAGCTGCTAAAACTGGAGACCTTCTTCACCCAGGAAAGGGGCTGGAAGGAGACAAATAAGAAGTCAGAATAGGAAAAGCTACTTGTTCTCTTGAGGTAAGTGCAGATGGTTAGGCAAACATCCAGTTTATGCCGTATCTTGTCCAATTCCTTGAATGGCTAAGGGCAGAAGAAGGGGAGGATCACTTCTTGTGCTCTGTGGAAGACAGAGTTGACCTTAAGGATGATGCTGGGGTCCAGCCAAAGCACCATGGCGTCTTTTCTGATGATGCAAAGCTCTTTTTGTGCCAACAGGGCACCTAGTTATGACGCCCTGTATGTTGAGGTGATTGCACCTTTTGGGATAGATGCTTCATGAATGTCTCTTGTAGGAATTCTGTGGAAAACTCTAAAATTTTAAATGTATATTGTTGAAGGAGGCCAAGATGGTGCTTATCACCTTGTCAGAATCCCAACAGTCCTTCAGAATGCTCTGTTCAGTTGTGGAGCTGTAGCCACTCCAGGTTGCAATGGCAGACCTGTCCCCGTATGAGTATATCTGGACAGACTGAGAGGCATGGTCTAAGGCCATGTATATTGTCTAGAGAACCAAGCTCTTCTTGGCCACGCTGGAGTGACTGAGATCCCAGAATCTTTCTATTGTATCTTCCTCATTGCCCTGAGGAGTGGTGCTAGTGGAAGGAAGGTGTACAGAAGTCCCTGGGGTCAGTGGAGAGAGAGAGAGCATCCATGCCTTTGGGTCCCTCTGTTTGGTATCTTGATAATAACCTGTTTATCTTGAAGTTGGCTGGGGAGGTCAAAAGATCTACATCTTGTTTGCTGAACCTCTTGATTAGCAGATGAAATACTTCTGAGTGGAGACTCCATTCTCCAGTCTGACTGAGCCAGTTTGCCTAGGTGTTCAGAGAACAATGGTGATGCTCCACCTCTATAGGGAGAAGATGAGATTGTGCCCAGGGCAGGAGCTTCTGAGTCTTCCACATGAGCGAGTGGGATCTCATTCTCTCTTGGAGATTTAAATGTACTTTTGTAGTCATGTTATCTGTTCTAATTAGGACTGTTTTGATCAGAAGTATCTCAGCAAAAGATATCAGGGACAGTCTAACTGCCCTGAGTTCCAGAGCCCCAAAAGTTACCTGAAAACCGTGCAGGGTCAATGAGTGTAGCACCATCTGGGCTTAGGCCCTGCTGGAAGGAGCAGAATGAATAAACTGGTCATTGATGTATGGATAGATGTGGAGATGGGACTCTTTCCAGTGTGTTACAGGGTCACCATGACTTTGCTGAACACCATGGGAGCCAAATGGAAGTGCTTTGTATTGCTAATGGGAGCCCAAATATGGGGGGGGGAAGAGTGGTGGTGTGAGGGGTGAACCTGGATGTCAAGGTACACTGTGGCCAAATCCAGACATGATAGGGTTTGACAGACCTGGCTTGAGGGCTTTAAGGATGTGGTTGATTGTCTCCATCCAAAAGCAGCACTTCTTAATGTGAACTAATCCCCCTTAGGTTCGGTATGGCTCTCTCCATGTGCATTTTTCTTGGGCACAATGAAGATCAAATAGCTGCCCCCTGCACCTTTCTAAGGATGACACCCTTTCTGTTCCTCCAATTTGCATCAGATGGTTGATAGCTTCCTGTAAGAGGTGATGTTTCTGTGGATTCCTGGACTTCAGGGTAGCAATTAAATTATGAGGTCTGAGGAAGAACTCAATTTGGTATCCCTGTCTGAGGGTGTCTAACACTTATTGGTCTGAGCTGGAAGTCTCCTCCACATGCACAAAGTCTTGAAGTCTAGCTCCTACTGGTAGAATGATGGATTCTTTCACTGCCCCTTTGTTGTTTAGGGGCTGCAGTTGGCTAGAGTTTTGTGAGGATTGTTCCTTGCATTGGAACCTTTGTTCTCCCCACTAGAACCTGTAGCCTCTTGAGGTCGCTTGGCTAGAAGAGCAGGTTGAAATGGAGTGTGTAGTAAGGTCTAGGTACATGAAAGGAGGAGCATCCATGTCTACTTTGTCTCCTTTCTTCTTTCCCCCCAACTAGAGCCTTTTTTGGTCTTTAGTCTCAACCAGGACAAGCTCTAAAGAGTCCCCTAAGAATGGTTCCCAGGAAAGGTACAAAGATCAGATTCTGCTTCAAATGTGAATCCCAGTTTTTAAGCCACAGCTATTGCTTCACCGCTACTGACAGTGCCTGAGCCCTGGTGCTAAACTTAATTGCATGCAGACTGGTATCAGCTCTGAAGACTGCCACCTTTATTAGCTTGTTCATTGCCTGCCTAAGTTTAACTTCATTAGTGGGAATTCCCATTAAATTTCCTTAGTCCAGAGCAGTAAGCTCTAGACATGATGGAAATTGAGGTTGCCACCCTCTAGGAGAAGTTTAATGCATCTTTTTAAGGGTTGCCTCAGCCTTCCCGCCTGTAATTTTTAGTACGTCCTCACCATTTTTGCGATAAACATCCAAGGATACCAAGGCTGACATGGGCACATTGACTGACAGGACTTGTAATATAGACATAATATTTTTGGGAAGGTTATAGAATTTTTTTAACACATCCTGGACTGGGTCTGCTTGAGGCAGGTTTATTCCATGCCAGTCTCCCTACACCCATGAAATCAGCTGGGAATATAAGATCCAGGGAGAAGGGCTGCTTTTGGAAAACACTCGATATTTCCCTGGGGAAGCTCTGGATCCCAAGACTGGCGGGGGGGGCTCCAAAGGGAGGCTAAGATCTAATGTCTACCTTTCTCAGATGCACAGAAAAATAATCTGTCTAGAATAAGCACAAGGACTGCTAGGGCTTCCCAGTGATGTAAGTCTTTTACTCCAAGTCTCAAGTCAAGTCTCAAGTCTCTATCTTCAAGTCTCAAGTCTTTGAAGATACTTTCAAGTCAAGTCTCAAGTCTGGAAGTCAAATTTATACCCCAACCAACATTCCAGAATTATTGGACAGAGCCAAATAAAGTCAGTTTTAACAATATAAGCAGTCAGCCCTCGACATTTGTGATTTTGCCATCTGCAGCTTTGGATGTGGGAAACGGGATTCTTCTTACTTTCTATTTCTGAAGCTGGATGACTTTTCAAAAGTGGAGAATAAGCTCCTTCTTACTTTCCATTACTGAAGTTTCAAAAGCTTTAGAAGGAAGGATTCATCCTTCTTAAGCCTGTTGTCTAACACCTTTGCTGCCCCCTTCTGAGAAACAGAACTGCACTCTGGGGGTGAGTCTTGTCTTCTGCTCTTAGGAAAAGTTTTAGAAGACCCCTCAAATATGCAGCAAGGACAGACTACTGAGTAGACCTCAAGCCTGCCTCAAGCCCATTGCCTAACCCATTTGCTGTTCCCCTCTGAGAAATGACCCCACACTTTGGGCTTGAGACAGATTGCCATGTGACCAGTAGGCAAAAAGAGATGGAGGCGTTGTTCAAAGTCATAAGGTTTCTGGATGAATGTGTTACGTTACTGAACTGAGGGCAGCAAGTCAGTCATTAAAAATATTCAAGTCTTGAGTCGAGTTGAGTCAGTGCATCGTTTATTGCTGAGTCAAGGCTGAGTCAAGTCACTGAAGTGACTTAAGTCCGAGTCTATTGACTTGAGTCTACATCACTGGGGCTTCCTCCTCCTCACCCCCTCCTCTCCTTCTCAAAAGGCAAAAGAGTAATCATCCCCATAATCTTTGCCTGCAGAATGCATGGCATAGGCAATACTGACAGAAGTGGAAATGCGGTGGGCTTTCTTGCGCTTTCTGGCTAGAGGCCCATGCTGGGCCTGATTTGCTGGCTTTGGATTCCAAGTCAAAATCTCTAGCTCCACCACATAGCTTAGGGGACATTTGGCCTAGTTCTCCCTGGGCCATCAAGTTGGTGCCTGTCAGGACCAGAAGTGGAAGCCTCCACTTCCTCCCACAGTCCATTCTGCATAAAAGTGACAAGGGGCTGGTGTGTTCTAGCTGGCCAGCATGGCATGCCCCTTTGGTCTGCAAAATGCTGTGTCCCTCATTCAGAGGACTTGGGGAGGGAGATGGAAGACCATTCACTCATTTGTGCCATTTGCAACCTCCCAATGGTGTAATTCAGAGCTGCCAATACAGTGGGACCCATTGTGGTAATGGTGGCAGCTTCCTGGGCATTTAGTGCCTGGAGTCAAGCCATGAGCTGGGAAGGAAGCCCTTGCCAACCATGCTGGGGAGTTTACTGGGGCCTTCTTTACTTATGCCTTTCCTGTCTTCTCTGTTGCCTCCTCCCCTGGCCCATTTTGGTGGGATGATAACATTGCAAAGATGCAGCAGAACAAGGAATTTTCCCTCACCCAACTGCTCCCACATGTCTTCAGTTGTCCTATGGTTATCTGAAAGGATTTCCTGCCCACCAGAGCAGATGGGGGGAGACAGATCAGAGAGGAGGGTTTCTGGCTAGGCCAGTGATCTTCTTCACTGTCCAAGCAAACCTGAATGTGCTCCCTGGCTGGCTCACTGGCTAAATCACTTTTTGAGTTTCCAAGGCAAAGGGAAGAAGCAGCAGCAGCAGTAGATGGGCAATATGGAGGGTAAAAAATAGAAGGGGAAAAGGCCAGACTTTTTCTTTCTTTTTTTTTTAGAAGGAGAGAAAGTGGGATTGGAAGAGACACTGGAAAAGGGCAAAGAGGAAAAGGAAAAAGTAGAGATAGAAAGATTCTGAAGTGATGGAGGAAGAGTGACAAGAAGGAATGTCTTATTGGTGTGGGAAGCAGGAATAAGACTGACCCTTTTGGGAGACTGATCCCTGTGGTGGGGAGACTGAAAAGGTCTACCTTTTTCCTGTCTGTCCAAGCAAGTGGGAGAAGCAACCCATCCAGAGGATGTTCCTCCATTCTCTGCTAGAAAGAAAAAAAAAGCTAAACCTATGCCTTTTAGCATCCAGGTAACATTTAGAACTTCAACAAGAAGTATTTGTCATCTGTTGTATCCCTGCTGTCACCAAGCTTTAAAAGGTAACTCTTGCCCAACCCAAGTTTCTACAGGATCCAACGTCCTTGTATAAGAGAGTGGTTATGTTTCATGGGTAGTTGATCTCAAGTGGATTAATAACCGTCCCTCTAAATGTTAATAAATTATTACCCTCACCGTTAGCCAGAATGGTTGAAGCTGATGTTTAATAGAATCCAGCATCATACCCAAGAGCATAGGCTCCCCCAACCCTGTGGGAGAGGGTGTGGTCAATCCAAAACATAACCGTAAACAGGAAATGCCTAATTCCGCTCAAAATTGGTTATGCTATTTTACTTCGTTTACCTTGGTCATTTCCGCACTGGACTGTTATAGTGCTATTATTCCACTTTCAACATCCTATGGAATCTTGGGGTTTGCAGCTTAGGGAGGGGCTCAAAGATTCCACAGGATGTTGAAAGTGGAATAATAGCACTAAAACAGTCTAGACCAGAAATGGCTCTTGACTCCTATTTGACTCTTCCAACCCAATGCCACGTATATTGCTTATAGAAAGAGATAAAATCGAACCCTGCTGGTTGGTGCTTATCATAAGCAGCAAGGCAGATTTCGCTAACCACGAACCGCGTAGTCGCCTAGCTTTACTCCAAAGCAAGTGACATTGACTTCAGTGGCGTTTTCCTTCCCAGATAACTGGATTTGTACCGTGTAGTATTTACACACAGGAGTGGCTTTTGTGTTTTGTTTTTTGGCCAAGCAGGAACCGGAAGCCCTTCCTGGGGGAAATACCACCTCCCCACGGAGAGGGGGAACGGTAGTACTGGGTTAGCACCCCTCGCTCCCTACAAGAGACTTCTGAAGCGCCTACTTTTCGGGTTCTCCACACCGCCCTTACGTTCCACTCTCCTTCCCGCCCCCTCCCCCGCGCGCGCGCCCGCCCGCCCAACCGTTACTAGTTGCTTCGGGGCACGCACACAGCTGCACGCACGCGCCTCAGCCCCGCCTAGCATTCCCTCCGCCTGAATCTCTCCCTCCCCCAATCCCTCGCGCCCTATTCGCCGCCGCCTGTCTGAGCGCGCGCGCTGGCTGCTTGGCTGGCTCGAGCGCTGACGAGGAAGAAGGGCGGAGGCGCGCGCGAGCGAGCGCGAGGAGGAGACCGAGACTTTGACTCGCGGCGCCGCGCCCCTTCCCCTCAGTCGGGTTCCAGCCGTGGCCGCGGCGGCTTCCTGCCTCGCCTTTTTTTGCCCTGCCTTCCCCTCCCTTTGCAAAAAAGCTCTGCCGCGGGTACAGAGATTTTTCTCTCCCTCTTCCCCACACGCGCCCAGTCCCGCGCGCGACCATAAGGACCAACTCTCAGCTTTCTTTCCTCCTGCCTTTCTGTCGGCTCGCTCGTCTGTCCCCCCCCCCCGACTCCGCTTTCTTAAGGCGCACGGGCAGACCCCCAGCCCTCGCCCCTGCTTCGGCCGCCATGAACCCCAGCTGTGCCCGCTGCGGCAAGATCGTTTACCCGACCGAGAAGGTGAACTGCCTCGACAAGGTGGGTACTGCCGTGTGAAAGGGAGGGAGAACTGCTGAGGCAGTGGACTGGGGGAGGGGGCTGAGTGTCACTCAAGGTGGGGAATCGGGGGGGAGGTCAGGAAGGCAAGAAAGTGGGGTGTGCAGTGAAGAGACAGGGTTTGGGGGCTCGCCTTCCAGATCTGAGGGAGGGGCGAAGCGAAACAGTGTTAGGAGTGTGTGAAGGGGGCAGGAGAAGACGAAGGGGGGGGCTCGGGAGAAAAAAAAAGGCGGGCGGGGCGGTGGTTGTGGAATGGGGGATGCGGATAAAATGGGGGGCAATTGGAGGGGGTCTGTAGGGGCTGTACTGGTGGTATGTCGGAAAGGCAGCCGGGCGGGGGCTTCCTGCGAAAGGCAAGTGAAAGGCGGGAGGAGCGTAGGCCCCAAAGTGAGGAATTGCCGGAAGGAAAGTCCAAGACTTGGGTGGGTGGGGAGGAAGTTCAGTGTGTCGAAGGCACAAAGGAGGAGAGGAGATGGGGAGCAGGTTTGAGAGGCGGGGACGGGGGAGGGGGATTAGGACTCGGAAGGTGGGGAAGGTGTAAGGTAGGTGGGCTGAAAAGAGGCGGAGTTGCCGCGGCCGGAGAACGGATAACGGGGAGGGAGCGGTGGTGTATGCGTGAGACAAGTCTGGAAAGGTGGCGAGAGCAATTTGCTCGTTTGAACAGAACCCGTGGAGAGTCATTTGCTGGGAAGTGGCCGAATACGGGCGTGGGTCTTTTTAGGAGCGGGTGTAGAGCGGAGGTATGCTTAGCTGGCAACAAATAGGATGTGGGTTTTGTGGAAGCCTGTAGAGGACTAGTGATGTCAAGCAGGCGACTTTCGAGATGCATGGGGTGGATGGAGGAGAGGGGGGTAGAGTGTGTGGGTGTTATCACCTGTATGGTAGGTGATATTCTAGGTTGCATACTTCCCTTTTTGTTCCGTATTGGGTGGAGGGTGGTGAGAAGCAGTTTAGCTTACAATGTGGAAGAGTCTAGTGGTCCCATGAGGAGGCTAGACGACAGAGTGTCATGCTGTCGGATCTTACCTGTCATGTGCTGCACAAAAAGAAATGAAATTTGAGAGAATTTTGAGAAATATAAAGAGGATTGTGAAAAGGCTGAGGGTAGCCATAAGCAGAATAGTTGAAATGAAAATAACAAAATGTTTGGTCAGATGTAGGTAGGGTAAAATCACTTAAGAGTACACCCAGTGAAATCAGCCTTATTTAAGTTAGTGACCACTAACAAGTCTCACTGATTTCAGCGGATTGACTAGGTTTGACTGCATCTGGATCTTGCATGTGGTGTTTAAGGTGTAGTTGGGGAATGAGAAGGAAGTCTAGTTGTAGGTAGCCTCACTTTGGAGCCCTTTCACATTACACAATTCCAACACAATGATTCCACTTCTGCTGCCATGGCTGCATCCTGTGGAATCTTGGAAATTATAGGTTGGAGAGGCACTAGAATTCTGTTTGGCTCAGAATTCTAAATGCTCCTCTCTGAACTGCTAATCTCAGTATTCGATAGGATGGAACCATGGAAGTTGCAAGGCAGAATCACAGCACATTGTGTGGTGTGGAAGGGCCCTTGGTCTTGGTAGGTTTCACAGTTAATTGTCCCAAAGTAATGGAATATGAGGCTGACAGTGATTGGAAATCTCAGTATTAGAAAGATTAGCTTTATGGGATAGAGATTGAAAGAGGTAGTGGGCATGTTCTGTCTATAAGGAAGGTGGCTGCAAGAGAGCATGCGTCTGGTCTTTTCTATTGCTTCCCTCTCTGTGAATAGCGGCTATGTGAAGAGTAGCCTTTGCGCTTAAATGCTACAGTATTTCCATTCTGCAAAAGGGTGTAAATGCTGCTGAGCTAATGTAAACAAGCAAAATCCCTCCAAACCGTCAAACTTATCCCCCCCATCTTAGTAGCTGTATTCTTAAACTAGATGAAAGTTTCCTTACTTTTTGTAATATTTCACCAAGTCCAGCAAGAGACTTTTGCAGGAAAATGTCAAAACTTTCTCAACTACTCTTAAGAAACAAACAGATACATTATGGAACAGCTGAATTTGGTATTGGAGGTATTCCAGTTTTGACTAAGGTCAAAAGACAGGAACTTCAGCCACGTTGTCAGCTGCTGATTTGAGTCCCTTTTTAAAAAGCAATGTAAATGTCATAACTTCTCAGTCTTTTTCTTTGATGTCTTAAAACTGACTTCTGTTGGTTAAGAAGAAAGAACTTCTCTGATGGTTTTTTCTTCTGCAGTTAAAACACAGCTGGGTGTCTCAACAGACAAAATTGAAATGGACTAGCTGCCTATCATCTGCTTTCTGTTAGATTGTATTCCCCTGCCTGCTGCCTTCAGATTGATTATTCTGCAGGGTTTAAAAGATTGAAACATAGTTTATAAATTTCTATAAATGGTTGCCTTCTTCCTTTTGTTCTCATCTTAAAATCTTACCAGTAGTACCTCTTGATTGTGTGGGAAATGTGTGTTTTTGTGAATGCTTTGTCAATAACATTTCATAATGTAATAGTTGCTCTCATAGAGGTATCTTCACACTGCTTTATTTTTTGTTTGGATTTTGGCCTTCCTCACCTTCATGAAGATAGTTGTAATACATGGAAGTTGAGTTTTAAAAATTCAGAATTTTGTGGTGCCTTTAAGATGTACAGATACATTTAATTATGAGTTTTCATAGATTACAGCTCACTTCCCTGAATGGATAGACTATTGTGGTAAGGCTTCTGTGGTATATTCCTTGCTTCTGAGGAAGTGGATTCTAATCCATGAAATCTAATGCTTTAATAAAAGTGCTAGAAGACTGTTGGTAGTTTTAATGGAACAAATAACACAATTTTTCCTTTGAATTTTTTTTAAATTAAGTGCCTCAGTACATTATGTACTCAGTTTGTTTACCCTGTCCCGTTTCCATTTTGGTGACAGTCGAATGAAGATCAGACTGGATGTGATAGCGTCCACCTCTTCGAAGAGATACAAACACATAGCCCCATCTACATTTAGCAGTCCTTTGGTCATAGAAACCTTTCAACACATAAATCTGAAGCTCTCATGTCTATCTGCAATATTGGCCAATCATGTCCCCACCTCTGAATTTTTTAGGCCCCTAACAGTCTTTACAGCCTCAAAGGGATTTTTTCCATGTTTTGGGCCCTCTGGGCTATATTTAGGCCCAAGAGAATCCTTTTTTATAAGGAGGCAGTCAGACAGACTTGGGTTCACTTTCTGTTGTTGTTTTTTAACAGCCTCTCTCAGGCCAGAGGGTGCCCAGAAATGTGGCAAAATTGACCCATGGAGTATAATTATAGTTTTGGAGGAAATACAATGGGGATTGGGGCTCTCAGAGCCTCAAAAAAATCAAGAACATTTGGAAGTCCTAACTTTCAGTTTCTGCTTGTTCTAAACCAAGATCACATCTCCTATTGGAGCTCGGCTGATAAGGAAAAGAAAAGATTGTAAGGAGCAGGTTGAAACGTGGTAATCCATGTGTGCAGTGGGGTTTGCCATCTCTTGACGGTTCTTAACTTTTCCTTTATTATGGATCCCCTGTACATATCATCTGTTGCAATGGATCACCAAGACTAAACTTAAGATTTAAAACCTTAAAGTGCATAAAATATTTATTTGAAGTTGGTTATCAAGGAACTTCAGATTTGGAGAGAAGGGAGAAATAAGTAAATGCACACATTCTTGTTACAATATTTTTATTAGAATGATTCCATACAAATTTGTCTTCTTCTCTTCCTTTTTTAAATTCATTGTTCATTCTTTCTGTTTTAACTGTAAAAGCGCATTTCTTAAAGTCTTTGCAGACCTGTCAGGACATTGTGGGCCCCCCGGGGTGGTGGTGGTCTGTGGACTACAGGTTAGGAACCACTGCCTTATCTGTGTTGCGTTTTGTTTTTTTAAACTACTGAACACTATACTCATTTAGTGCAGGCCTGAGTTTATACAGATACGAAAACAACTACCGTTGCGTACATTTAAAGTTTGAGAATTTAACATGTGCTGAAAGATTTTTAAGGGTAAATCAGTATAAAGTGTGGGTTATTTCAGCTGTCTTAATAGACAGATGCTCTGGAGTAATGACTTTGAAAGAGAAGGCTGAACCAAACTAACAAACTGAGGATGCTGTGCTATGTGTATATTATATTGTGTGTCATAAAACATGTTCACAGGTTCATCAGGATAACCTTCACTCACTCCTGCCCATGTTCAGGTGTCTGTTAGTTTTTTAAATGCCTCAAAAATGTATGGCAATCAAGGTTTTTTCCAGTCGAGCATATTGTCTGTCTTTTTGGTGGAGGGGAAAACTGTTTCCACAGGCTACACACAGCTGCTGATTAGATATTTGTGGCAGAAATGGTGGAGTGGAGTCTTAATCCAACAAGTGTTAACTTGGTTTTCTTTTAAGTCTCTTGGTGTAAACGATACAGTGACCTTAGTAGAGCAAAGTAATCATTGGCAGTAAGAACTGAACTAGCGTTTGAAGCAAGAATTCTGGGAGAAAGCAGACAATGTGTCTTAGGTTCACGAATGACCCACCTCATGTACAGTAATGTCACAGTAGAAATTCCGCATGAAACATGCTTATATGTTGGTTCTCCGTATGTGAGTAGAACCACTGTGATGCTCGGTTTGAATACCCCATTCAAACTACTATTTCAGTTCTTTGTGGTCTCTGTGACTCACACAGATATGTAGACCACCTGCTGTATAGTGACTCATTTGACTTTTTTTTCCTTATTATGCATAAATATAATGTGATCTTTAACATAGTTATGGCTATAATTGATATATTTAAGGTGAGTATATTATGAACTTCTTTACTCTTACTGTATTTCATCAAGTTTTCATGTGTCTGAGGGATTTTTAGAGCTTAACCTTTGGTGTTCAGATAGTATCTGTGCCTCTTACATCTATGTGTAATATAAGCTAGGAAATGGTGTCACTGAAGTCTTGTAGAAACTATTTTCTGAGACTCCAAATAGTTTGTCCCTGGTGTTCAGCTATCAGAAGTTGGTTGAGTAAAGAAGTAGTGACAAAACTTCCATGTGTCAGGTACTTCATATTATTTTCTTTTCCTTCTCCGTATGAGCTAGCTGAGTGCTGCTGTAGTGCAGATGAAAAACTGAGCACAAATGTGGTATTTCCAGTGAGTGTAGAAGGTGGACATGAGCTCTCCTTTTTCGTGTCATCATTTCCACATGCCATTTATTAAGCCACAGTGCAGTTGCATGCCATAACTTTATTATACTTGTCATTGTTTGAATCCACCGTAATTTCACTGGCACATGAACAATATTAAAAATGTCTGTCAGACTTATCAAAAGATTGTGCCTAAATTTGGTTCTGATCTCTCATTGGTATGTATTGTTGTTTCTCTGCCTCCCATAGATTGTATTGAATATAGTCACATGGATATATTTCTTCTTGACTCTGATATCTAGTGAGATAGCATATTCTACCTTGGCCAGGTTTGGTCAGGAGAGGAATTCAGTTCTACTTAATGTTCACACACAGATATGTCTATTGATCCATTTTTCCCTGATTTTCAGTGTAGTTGGGTTTTCTTCAGTGCTGAGGATTTGAAGCATATTGTATAAAACTGAAGTAACAATTCTTGTGAATATAACCTGCATGAGTGCTACTCCATGAGTTCTCCACAGACCAATGTTGGTCTATGATCTGTTGGCTGCCTCTCATGGCAAATTTCTGGGAAAGAAGGAAATAGTTGTAGCTACTAGGCATATATCTAGTGCTCAGTCCATGGCACACTGGCAGGGGATGGGGGGAAGACCATCTGTTCTGTATATCATATGGCTTAAGAAGCATTGGATTATATGATACTGTATTTGCTGGCGTATAAGACACACCTGTGTATAAGACTATTTATACACTGGCAGATACTATTTGCTGGCATATAAGACACACCAATGTATAAGACACACCCCATTTTCAAACAGTGTTTTTTCAGGAAAAAAAGGGAGTCTGATAGACCAGCAAATACTTTTTTCAAGCTAAGAAGGTTCCATGATAGATCTCAAAGATAGTACTAAGTTGTTGTAAACTTTAATTGTGTACATACCTTGTGTTTCTTGCACTGTGGAGTGAACCTGCATTGGCAAGCAGGTTCTCAGTTTTGCCAGTAAATCTGTGTGTTTGACGGGGGCTATACAGAATCCAAAACATTATGTGTTTGGAAGGGGAACAGCCTTTGCCCCAGGCCGTTATATATGTCTTGAAATATGTATAAACAAAAAGGAGTCAGAAGGACTTAAGAATTAAATGGACCTTCATGTCTATGCATTTTAGATTGTACCTGGGCATTAAAGTAAGACTTTTAATTTGGTTACATTTCCCAGAGAGTGAAGAACAAGTTTTGCTGATCGCAGTCAGAGGGGCCTTTTGAGTTAAAGAAAAAAAAATGGGAAGAATTCAATCTGATCCATATAGATGAAGGTGTGAATTTGTTGCCCTGGGCAATCAAAGTGAAGCAGCCTCCCTCTGTTCCAGCACTGAGTTATTATGTTCTCTGGATTGCGGTTGTGTTTAAATATTGGGTGTGGCGTTCTCATTCACATCAATATTTCCATAATATTAGTTGGCTCCAGGTTACTTTGCAGTCACTATTAAATGTGGGTGTTCCAGAGGAGGAGTAAAGCTAGCCAGAGATCTTGGTTAAATAGATTTGTGGCAGTGACTGCATGATAGACTTGTTTTAAAAGCTGTAATTTTACTTGGGAGAGCCACTGTGGTATAATAGTTTGTGTGTTGGACTAGAACCCTGCTTGCCAGTACAAGCCCTGGGAAGATCCTGGATAAGTCACACTTTCAGCCTCAGAGGAAGGCAATGGTATCAGTCCCCCCCTCAAACAGATCTTCTGAAGAAAACTTTTTGATAGGTTTGTCTTAAGGGGGCCACAAGCTGAAAACTGTTTGAAGGCTCACAACAACAAATCTGCACTTGTGGTGAAGAAAACAGTTGTCATTTGATATGTTCTGCTGAAAGAACAATCCAAATAGGTACGAACATCTTAGCTCACGTGGCCTAAGTCCTATTACTATTCATGATTAGAGTAGACTCATTGAGTCGGTGGGATTTACCTATGTTTGATTTCCCATTCCCTAATTGATTGAGTGGGTCTTCTTTACTTAAGAATAATGGTCAGGATTCCAGCCATAATATCTAATATTTTCTACAGAACTCTGAGAGACTGAAGCATGTTCTTTGTTTTGAGCAAGTTTTTAGCCTTCACTGAGGGAAAGGATATAAGAAAGTATATTAATTATCCAACTAAAAAGAGGTGTCTGTGAAGCTTCTAATAATGGACTGACTTTGAAATCCATTCTTCATACCTGTTCTGCTTTTTCTGCTGTTGGGGACTGAGACACTTTGTGGTCATAAACCTCTTTGCTTTCTACCTGTTTTTCCCCCCTACACCATTCATTTTTTAAAATGAAAGTGAGCCTTCAAAGATATTTTATGTAAAGTTATTTTTTCAAAGTATGTGAACTTCTAAATGCAAGTATAATTACAGTTTCATCATGTGGATACTATGCTGCATCTGAATGTTTAGATTACTTTGCATGATGCTTCACTTTTCTCTGATGAAAACTTTTTAGAATCTCACAAAGTGCCTATGGAATTTGGAATGCATTTAAGACAAAACAAGTGATTTTGTCTTATAAGTACACGGCTTGCCTGAAAGACCAAAGTTGAGCCCTATTAATCTTGAATTAGAGTAAGTTCATTGGATCAGTAGGATTTACATAAGTGTTGCCTCACTATTCAACTGTTGCTCTGTGCTATTTGGGGTTGTAATGGGATTCTGATCTAAACAATTGTATTAATTAGTGTGGACTTTCAGAATGCAGAGATGAATCTTACAATTTTGCTCATCAAATCCAAAGTTCAACTGTCAGACAAACTTGGCTTCAAGAGTTCCCCACTATGTGGTGCAGATGTATTCTTTTCTATTTAATGTCAAAATAATTGTAGTTGTCAGTCAAGTATTACTTATTTTCAGTGTGGAATTCTCATATGGTTGTACATTAGAAGGCATAAATACTCCACTTAGAGGGGTATCTGGGAGTGAGAGCTGCTATTACAACAGTTTTTCATGACAATTTATCTTCCAAGACCAGATGGGAAGCCTAGGTTGGTTTCTTTGTTACAGTGAAAAGAGACCTTCAGGATGTATGGATTATATTTCTGTGCTAAAAGAACTTTCCATTGATGGGGAGGGCTTTTCCTGAAGTAAGGTAGTGAGTTACAAGTATTTTCTGTACAGTTTAGAGTGTAACCTTAGGATACAGTCCTATTAACACCAACTAAATCATGTAAACTAGTAATATTTGTTTTTTACCCCTAGTTTTTCCTTAAGGCAAGTGTTTGCTGTGTTTGGGGTTGAGTAATTGCAGTAAATTACTCTTGTTTCTAACAGCCATTCAGAAATGCATGGAGGGTTGGAGGTTACTCCACAGATAGTCTGGCTGTAGAATTCTCTTGAGTGCAATGGCTAGTTACATGGTAATGGCATTTCTGGAAATGACATTCTTCAAATGAGAGGAGTAGTTAGTTGGAACTTTCTATATTAACACTTATTTCTCATATCTTCTCCAGTACTGGCATAAAGCATGTTTCCACTGCGAGGTCTGCAAGATGACCCTCAACATGAAGAACTATAAGGGCTATGAGAAGAAGCCGTACTGCAATGCGTAAGTTTCTAATATTCCTAGCTCTGTGGACCTGGATATGAAAAGCATATTGCAAGGGGTCTTACCTATCTATAATTGTCAGTGCAGTTGGATATTGGGCCTCTTCAGCAAGCAAGAGACATGAGGAAAGAAACTGAACATAAGATGTAAGGAAGAAGTTGGAAGTATGTAGCATAACATCTGTGAGTGAGGTAGGTGACTGTGCAAGGTACAATCACTGCTTCCTCAGTTGTAGTTGCTTCTCACAGTATCAGCTATACAGCTTACAGGGTGTAGATAGCTGTTAATACATTTGGAAATGATGTTTAGAGAATTGTTTTATTCAGTAGGCCTGTATCCAGGCCTACTGGATTTTCTACTGGAGTCCTCATGACATTTATAAGATAAGAAGATTTATTTCAAACAATATTGTTAATATGAAACCAGTGCAAGAGAAGTAAAGATGTCTTCTGCTACTTGCCTCTCTTTCTCTCTCTCCTGAATATAATAACAGTTGCTACTATATGCGTGCCTTTTCTTTGTTATTTTTGCATGGTCCATTTGTTATTAAATGGCCCTGTGGGTGAGAGCAGAACCATTCAGCATATGTCTTTGCTGGTTTGCCCACTTCCCATTCTCTGTTTTTGTTGTTGTTTCTTTCTTTTTCTGCGTGGGGGGGGATTCAAAATTCAGCGTACTTCAGTATGACAAAGTGAATAGTTCTGTGTAGAAGGGGTTCACTTGATGATAATTCTGATAGTGTTAAACTATAGTTGGTATGTTCCTCAGTGAAAAGCTTGGCAATCCTGTTTATAGGCATTTGCTTTAATCCTTGTAAGGCATCTGTACTCCTGCTACATAAGTAGAAAGCAGTAGTTTATTTTAATTTCATTCAGCTCAAAATGCAGTATGCGCACATGCCGATCTTTTCTAAAGATGAGAATATTGTTAAAGTGATGGAAAACTAAAGAAATTGACTAGAAACACGTGATTAGTCATGATTGTTTGCACAAAAGCTTGTGAGAATGGTGACTGCCTGTAAAGCTTGACCCAACTGTAGTACCTACTATCCTCAACAGAAAGGGTGAATTCACTATTTTCCTTTGCAAACTTCTTTGAAACTAAGTGGGCTGTAAGAACACTGTTCTAGCAGTAGTTAGTGTCTCATTCGGAAAGCTGTTTATCAGGGGTATAGTCCCTGGATCTACTTCTGGAGTCTCCAGAGCCCTCCAAAATTTGTCCAAAAAGCATGTGGAAAACTCCCAAATGTGCAACCGCCCCCCCAAAACCTCACTGAACCCATCCATCATGCCCAAATTGCTCAGTTTTGTGCCAGTTCCTCTAAAATGGCAATCAGAAATGAAATGACATCACTTCCAGTTGCCATTTTGACAAATCAGAGCTCTTTTGGTACATTGGTTCAGAGTGCAGGGAGGAAATTTAATATATGGTGAATGGAAAGGACAGTAATGGAATAGAGCAGCAACATCGAGGTTGTCTGGAGAAAGGGCAGGTCTGCATAGAAGATCTGAATCTGTTGTGTAATCTCTGGGCAATCTCCTGTAAGAATTTCTGAATCCCAGTTGTTTAATAATGGCGGCAGTAGAATAAACCCTCATCCTAAATTACAAGAGCCAGTGTGGTATAGTTGTTTGAGTGTTGGACTATGAATCTGAAGATCTGAATTAGAATCCCTGATAAGCCATTAAAACCCACTGGATGACATTGGCCAAGTCACACTCTCTTAGTCTTATAGGAAGGCAAAGGCAAACTCCTTCTGAATAAATCTTGCCCAGAAAACCCTGTCATAGGTCACCTTAGCGTTAGAAATTACTTGAAGGCATGCAACAACACATGCACATCCTAAATTACACTGCTGAAATGAAGAGAGGTTGATGTAACTAAGGGTGGATTTTTGTTTGGAAAGGCTGAGTTCCATTTAGTTATGATGCTCAAAAGATAGTCCTAGGCTCAGAATCCTTTCAGTCTAAGTGTATATATATCTTTACTCTGATGGATAGATCTCAAGATTCTCAGCATAAAAAATAGATTCCACGAGTCTGCAGTCTACCCAGTTGTAAGAATATAAATAAAAAACTGCCAAAGGTCCCTTAGAGTTCAGGTCCAAAACCACAGATATTTTTGTAACGGAGGAGTAGTTGTTTCTGCTGAACATTACATATGCTGGGTTGTATATATATCAAGAGACAAGCTATGAAGTGTTAAATTTTGGTGGTGGATTTAAAAGTAAAACATTTCAAACTCAGATTCAAATTATGTAAGGTCTTTAAATGTTTAAATGGGGGCGGGATAGGCAGCTACTGGTTTTCAGGTTGATCACGCACTTGAAGGCCACTTTTTTTGATTTTTAGTCAAAACTTGGAAAAAGTACACATACACAAAATAGATAAAAAACTGGAATTAATTACAAATCAATTATTCTTCAAATATTACTACGCTCATTAAAATGCACACACTCATTGTTAACAGATAAAATCCCTACACATATTTGATTAATGAACCTTAAAAGCACTTATATTGGCTTTAGTTAATATGACATTGACTATAAAATTGCTGCTGTTACAGAGCTCAAGAGAGCTAAATTGACTACAATACTGATTGGGCTGTGGACAATAGTGCATTTAGTGGTTTGCCGCCAAATTTAGGAAGCAAATACAGTGTCAATTCTTAAAAAAAATAAAATTCTGGGGTGTTTGGGGGTCAGATAATAAAATGCAAGTGTGGGATAAAATGATAAGAGGTAAATACTGTGTTTTAGGCAGTCTCTTCTTTTTCTCTCTCATAAGGGATATATTTTCCTAAAATGGCGGCTTTGGCATACATATATATGGTGTTTAAAGCACTGTCTTTATAATTTCTTCAGTTATTTTTGTTGTTTTGCAAACTTGCTTTGATGTAATCATTTAAAGCCCACATGACTATGTGGGTAGAGGTCTTTACTCAGGTGACAGCCTGATTTCAACCCTGAATAGTTGAAAATATGCAGACATTGTCTGTAAACGCTTTAGATTATAAGCAATGGATTACCCTTTCTTTGGCCTATACTTATGTTTCCTTAACATGTCTACTCTCAAAATACTGTATTTCTCATTGAAGTGCAGAATTCAGCAGAACCTCAAACATGGGATTTAGTACATGCTATGTTAAATAGTTTCAGGCAAAGATCCCAATATATGTGTTTTTTGGCGTAATATTTTTGGGGGTGGAGTCACATTGCAGTTGAGATTGGTACTGGCATAGTCTTGTACAGGGAAGTTTCAGTATTGCTCACAAGGCCGTCTTTTCAAAAAAGTCTCCATAAAACTAGAACTGCACAATGAACCTCCTATCATTTTCTATGAAGTGGGGAGGGGAAAAGGCCGTGTTTATGCTGGCAGGAGTAAGCTTGCTTCTTCAAACATGCCTAATACAAGCTTTCTTCTGTTTATACTTTGGCTTCCTGCCAAGATGTAAGCTTATTGCCCAGTGAGAGTGTAGGAAGAAGGCTGGGCTTTGTATCTGTTGTCTTGATGCCATATGGTAATCTGGACATGACTTTCCAATCAGAGCTTCTCCTGTTCGATTGTTTTCTTTAAGACTTTGGTGCATCTATTTGTTCTGATCTTAACAGCCTACACCCTTGTCTCTTCTGTCAGTAGTGTCTCTGAAAATAAATTAGACTGAATCATAGCCATTTAGCCCTTGCCAGACATCTGATGTGGTGTATTGACTGATAGCTATCAGTCAGGAAATTCCCAATTTCAGTGTTGTTATTTTAATGAATTTAGTCTCCTATATGTAGTATAGTGGTAATACAGATCTAACTTACGTAGATAAATAGTTTATAATGGAGGGGTTGTTGATCAGAAGGAGTGTCTACATAACAGTTTGGCTATATCTACCAGTAAGGGAATATGTGGAGAAGATGTGGATCCTTTGAAATGATTGTTCATATTTGTATCTCAGCCCTTTTTCACTGAATTTGTAGACATACCGTAGTTTGATTATCATTTTCACAACTCTGTAAGGTGGACTTGGTTGAGTATCTTGAGTAAGTGTCCCAGAGTCCCCAATAAGCTTCACAGCTGGAGATGCCAACATTAATCTTCATGACTAACAATTACATGGTATTGACTCTAAAATTTATGACATCTTGGCTTTTTCCATTTGAGACCTGTGCACTTCCTTGGTCTGATTCAAGCATTTAAGAGGAAGTACACAGAACCCATCACAACTTTTCAGGTGTGCTATTTTATTATAATAGACTGGGAGCATCTAATCTAGGTAAGAATTGTGTTCCAAGCATTGACCTTAAAAAAAAAAAGTTCTCAGATGTACAAACATCCCATTTTACATGTATTTTAGTGATCGGTGTTTTGATTTACATGTGTACCACATTTCAAGATTACAGATAGTGTGGAAAAATACTTTGAGATTTATGTCATGGACTTTTGATCTGTTCAAGTGTTTCTAAAAGTATTGTAAAAACTTTTAATTTCTCCTTCCCTAAAGACTGAGTCATTCCCTTAGTGTAATTATTAGGGCTGTTACCAATTTATTTGCGTTTTAATGAATTTATTATATTTAAATCTGAATATTAACAAACGTCTGTACAGATGCTCTGTAGGAGGGGTAGTAGGACATATTCAGAGATGTGAGGAGGAAAATTTTCCAGTGTTATATTTTTCTGTGGAAAATTTCCATACCATATAGAATCATAGAATCATAGAAATGTAGAGTTGGAAGAGACCACAGGGGCCATCCAGTCCAACCCCCTGCCATGCAGGAACACCCTCAAAGAGAGAGTTGTGTGTATGTGTGTGTTTCCATTTAACCATAGTTGTCTGACCTGTTGTGTTACAATCAAATCATGTTAGATGGACTAAATATAGATTATGAATGTCTGATTACTCTTGTAAGGTGACAAACATTGACAGACCTTTGTGTTCAGAGGGACAGACTAACAAACACACTACAAAGCTCATTTCTATTTCAGTGTCTCTTGCCTCTCAGTTAGTTACAAGTCCAAACAGTCAAGATAAAATGTGATAAGTTGCTTGTGCCTGGAGACTCACATCCATCCCTTAGAGAAATAGAATGTTGAACTCTTATACTGAGTCCCAATTTTTTTCATCTTGAAATGGAACTGATAAGTAGTGTGGACAGTTACACATCAGCAAAAGAAAGTTAAACTGCTGATGTAAGACACTAGATACGTTTCTCCCTACATATGTGTTCTAAAGGAAGAGTTGCTTCATTTGTTGTCATTTTCTGTTAAATACAAGGGAAAGAAATCCTATTCAAGCTGAGGGCTGTCATGCTTTGGACATACCATGAAACAACATGACTCATTAGGAAAGACAAAAATACTTTGTAAAATAAGAGGCAGTAGGAAAAGAGAGAGACCACATATAGACTATCAAGAAAGCCATGGCCCTGAGTTTGCAGTATTTGAGAGGCCCTTTATTCATAAGATCATCATATGTCAAAGCTGACTTGATGATGGCCAATAACAAATATCTTGTGCTCTTGACATTTTTACAATTATTCCAATAAAATAATTTCCACATAAAACTTTCAGAGTGATTGTATGTAACAATAAAGCCAAACATGCTAAATCAGATAACATTATTTAGAGCATTGACAACTTTCCAGTTCTACTTTTTCTGAAAAACTGACATCCCTGGGTGTATTACAACAAAAGGTGCTATCTATGATAGAAAAAAAGGCCATCTTTCATAGTTTTAGTTGTCGGTTATAGTAACACGAGAGCCAAATTACCCTTAGCAGGTGGTTCTTTCCGTGCTTGAGAATTCCACTGATTAATTCATGGATTTCTGCTGCTTTATTAAATTTGGGCAGCAAGCTGTATATTTCCTTTGTGATGCAAACAGACAAGATATGGGAAATCTGTAATTAGGATCTCCCACAGTTATTCCAAAAATAACTGAGGACTAGGAGTGGAATTTGTTCTGAACTGGAGTATTCAGTCTTCCAGTGCCAAGAATTTTGTGGCAGTTTTCTCATTTCTCACATGTGCACTCTAGAAACATATTTCCCGCTGGTGATTTCCTTCTTTTGCTTTAGAGAAAAGCAATTTACAGGACTGCATAAGATATATGTAATCCCCACATTTGCGGTTCACTAGTAGAGAGAAATTTCAGGGCAGAATATGATTTTCTATACAGAAGAAACAAAGTAGCCCAGACTTCTAAGATTGTAAAGGGTTTATAAGTTTGGCAAATAAATAAAGCTTCAGGGCAATTTTGGAATTTCAGCAGCATGAATAGCTGTATGTGCATATAAGTGTAAGGGAGTGAGTGCTAATATTGATTGGAGATACTTGAGTGTGTGTTTAATTGTGGAGGCTGTCTCACTTGCACACCCCCCCACTGAGCAGAGCAGAGCTCTTTATTTCTTGAAATGGTGTAGAATAACTGGCAGGAAATGAGTGGCCTAGTTGCACAGCTATTTCCTCTTCCCTTCTCTTGCCTGGAAGGAAGACTATGTTCTTTGCTGAAGAACAGCTGCTTTAAAACAGTAATATGTTTTTTGTAGGAGTTGGGGTAAGATTTGCTCTGGAGGACTAATGTGCTTGGCTGTCAACAATTTAGTAGTCTTATTTGAATTAACAAGTTCCCTAGGATAAATGTGTATGTTGGTTGGGAGTAACATATTTTTTTGGCTTAACATAGGTATTAGGTCTAGTGCTTTTCTGGCTCAGGTGTCCAGAATAGTGTTAATTTAAATTATGAGGCGGTCCTAGCTCTGCTTATCTTTGCAGACTACTTGGCACTTGCAGTACTAGTTGCTGATTTTTAAACTCCTTCTCTCCATAGAGGGTATATTCAGAGGCACTTCTCAACTGTATCTAAAATGTGGCTCTAATTTGTGCATAGCAAGAGTTGCAAGTTTCTGTATTATAAATGAATTCTAAAATAGTTCAGAAATTGGGATATTAAATAGACTTGGGCCTTTATCACACCAACCTGTCATCTTGCAGCCGTATGGAAACAATAACTTTCGCACCTTCTCTGCAATAACACTGTGGGCTGCTTTGGTGATGCAAATTCCTGCAATCTTCTGCACTGCCTCTCTGACTCTTCTTACTGACCTGTGCTTTTGCTATGTAGCACATGGACATGTTTTATTTTATATTTTTTTTGCTGCAATTTTGCAATTTCAGTTCCCTGGTTTTTTTTTTTTTTTAGTGTCTTCTTTAATTGCGGCTTTGCTGGTAGCTGCCACAGCAAGCACAATTACATTGAAACAAATATTTTTTAAAAGTAAATACTTCAGGGGTACAGTGTAAAAGTAACAGTGTACCTGTTTCCCCCCCGTGCAATTTCTATTCCCCAGAAGGTATTTCTCTTTTTTAAAAATTTGTTTTGCCATAATTGTGTAATCACATCATCCTGGCAGTGTCACAGCAGTGCAATTGCAATTATGGCAAAAAAAAAAAGTATGTACCAGGGAATGGAGTAAAACCAGCATTGCTTCTGTGCACCATTTCTCTTTGTCTGGCCACTGGAAGTGGAGTGACTTTACCCTTCTTAGGACTACGAAAGGGGAGAAGAGGGGAACCACACTCACTCTTACCACATGACTGCTGGAATATCAGAACTGCAGCAGAATAGCCCCATCCAGTGCAAAAGCTGACATGTGCATGAACTCCGCTACTAGGTGATAGCAGTTCTTCAGAATTTAGAACAGAAGAAAGTGGAAGATAAGTAAGTAGTGATCTGACAGACTGCTTTGGAGCAAAAACTGATTAATGAAAAGACTTTGGACAGAACACAGCAAATCACCGAGTAACTAGCATGTTGTCAAGAAATTTTAGTTAAGTGAAAGAATCAATATATCATAGCAGAGAAGTCAGACCTTTCCAAGAACTTTTATCACACAAGAGAATTGTGGCATGATTGCACTGGCTTAGTTCCATGTTTGATTTTTCCTTGTCACACCTGCCGCATTGCATTTCCATTGTTACTGGATCACATCTTTTCTCTGACAGAAAAACTTGTTAATGGCTCCAACATCACTGCTGTTCAACTATTGCTTCATAGTGTGATCATTTCAATTACTTTCTTTCAGTAGGATAGAAAGCTGACAATAGCTCTCTTATCTGTCATGGCTGCTTGTGTGGAGTTCTAAGAAAACAAGCCCAAAAATGTGTTACATGTTCAGAACACTTTTGTCTCTGTATTTTGTCAACCATATCCATTTTAAACACTAACTTTTCTGCCCATTCTGTGCCACATCTTCTCCTCCCAAGTGTTTAGGACATGTGTCCTCTGGTCTTCAGATGGCTAGCAGTAGACTTCCCATGTGTTATTCTGGTTTGTGTTGCTTACTTTGGAGCTTGCTCTATGTCTCCTCCTCTATGTCTTCTCTTAAATCTTTTACTTAATTGAGTCATTCCTTTTAATTTTAATGTGATGTGGGAAAGCCATCTTCTTACCCATAGAATTAAATTGTGGGGCATTCTCCTGGCCATCTATAGGTAAACCATAATTCCCAGGGAATAGATTCAGCAGGGTTTGTGTGTGTGTGAAAATAGCATCACCTGAGTCTCTTTTGAAATGTGCTCCTGTTGCTTTCAAATATGCACAAGCTTAGTCCTGTTTCCAAAACTTCATTACTAATGGTAGGACTTACTGCATGCTTCCTTTCTGAAGACAGAATATTCTTGAAATGCTGAAGTTGTAACTGTATCTGTTCATGTTGCTAAATCAACAACTGACAGTGCACCTATTGCTGTAGGGATTAGATTCCCCCATGGCAGTTTAGTCTTGAATGTCTTAAACCACTACTGTGATTCAAGTAATAACCTCAAGCGTCACAGCAGGAAGGTGAATAGTTTGAAAATTTGGAATAGCTTCACTGTTTTGAAAGGTGCCAGTTAAGGTCTTTATTGGATCCTCTGTTCTTCTATCCTCTGTACTATGGGGCAGCAACACCTTTTAAATGATGTATGTAAAATGTTGTTAAACGTCAGTGGAGCCACATGTGGCTGTTGCAGAGATAATTGTTGTTCTGTGCCTTCAGGTCATTTCAGAGTTATAGCAACCCTAAGGTGAACCATCACTGCGTTTTCTTGGCAGATTTGTTCAGTGGGGGTTGCTTTTGTCTCCCTCTGAGAGACCGTGCACAAGGTCATACAGTGGGTTTCCATGTCTGCAGAGGGTTTAAAACCCTGGTTTCCAGAGTCATAGTCCAACAACAGACTTAATTTCTCTTTCCAGTCAACCTGTTGTGACTCTAGGATAACCACCTGTCTTGTGTTCTAAGTAGCTGTAAAATGAATAGCGTTAGTGTTGACACATTTCTTGAAGTGCAGTACTTACACTAGGATGTTGGGATCTTCACACCCTTTCCTGGAGCTTTTTTCTAAAATGTTTAACAGTTCCTCTTTTGTGAATTTCTGCTCTTTTTTTTTTTAATTCTTCCCTCTGCATCAAAACTGAGAGGCCATTGCTAGAAACCCTCACTTTGAACATGAGCACTAGTTGCTGTTGCCATGGCAAACTGGGGAGCTTGGCTCTCTGCAGCAGCAACATAAAACTCATGAACCGTGACTGAACCATAAATGTGCCAGTGCAGCAGCTATCCATGGCATACATATTTGAAAATTCTTTAAAAAGTTGCTTTAAGGACCAACTGCTTCTTCTATAGAATCTGTTTTCTTTAGCAAATAAATTCTACAGTGTGTATACCTCTAGACAGTTACATTCTTTAATTAATGTCTGCTGTCACCTACATCTCTGTGAACAACAGATTAACATGCGTTGGTTCCCATATACATCAGATCTCCTGTAATGCTGAACAGAACAGGTAAATATGTTTTGATCCTTAATTCTTCTCTATTCTTGCTAGTCTTTGATCCATCCTGTTATCCAATAAGCAACTGATGGTAGTAGTCTGAGTTTCCACCTATCTCAGAACCTGAATTCCCTGCCTCTCCACCATTTGGCTAGTATCTTTGACTCTTAGGTTGCTTCTACACAGTTGTTCTTGCAACTGGAAAAAGGAGCATGTGTTACTCCAATTTACAACAGCTTCTCCTGGCCTACCAGTGGAGCTGATTTTTGGTATATACAGACAGGAGAGTCAGGTATTAGTTACAAGTCTGAGTAGTTGCAGAGGCACTAATGGTCTGTCTGGGTGAGGCACTTGACCTTGCACCAGGCCCAGCAAATGCAAAGACTGCTTTTACGCTAGTTGGCCTGCCTGTTTACCGCTTCCCAACTTCTGATTTCTTTGCTTTGAACCTAACCAGGCAGTATCCTTCATTCTGTAGGTCTAGCTGTGTGAATTTTTCTTCCTGTAACTACAGAGCTCTTGATCCTGATATGTTCAGTTCAGGGGGAAAATATATTCATGTATTATAGAACCTGCAAGTATAAAAATACATACCAGAAATAATCAGAGAAATAGGAATGAATAGAAATAGATAAATAGAAATGAGGGCCATATCCAGAATCTTGATGTATGGGATCAAGTTCTTTCCCCTTTCATAATTTTCAAGGATGATCCAGCTGATAATGTACTTCATTATAGCTGCCTTTGTTGTTGTGAACAGCTGTCAAGTCAACTTTGACATACAGAGACCCTATGAATGAGAGACCTCCAGGTCACCATATAACCAGTAGCCCTGCTGAGATCTTGCAAACTCAGGACTGAGGCTTCCTTGATTGAGTCTATTCACTTGTAGTTTTGTCTTCCTCTCAAGCATTATTGTTTTTTCTAGTGTGTCATGCCCAAAGTATGACAATTTCCATGTAGTCATCTTGTCTTTTAGAGAAATTTCAGGTTTGATTTATTCTAGGACCCATGTATTTCTTGTTCTGACAGTCCATATTATCTACAAAACTGTCTTCCAGCTTGTTGTTGTCTGCCTTCAAGTCAGTTGTAATTTATGGTGACCCTAAGGCTACCCTATCATGTGATTTTAGTTGGGCTCCTTAGCAAAAGCCTGTCTGCTATGGGAAACCCTACCAGCAACTGTGCCACTAGCAGCATAACCTCTTGCCTCACAGGAGCACACAGTCCCACACAGAAGGGTAACCATAGCTGCGTGTGCCACTCATGATTAATATCTCTATTCTTTCTCAGAGAGTAGTATTGGGATTAATCACTGTTAGTTAGTTAGAAAGTTCAGGGCTACCTGTAAGCTATATCTAATAGAAATATAAAATTGATGTTTCCAATAAGAATTTGCAAAAACAGTGGTACTTGAGAATCTGTAGCTTTACTCTCCATAGCATTAGGATGTTCTCAATTACATTATATTAGGTTATTCTTTTTGTAGACTGTTTATTCTTAGAGTTTAGAATGGCATTTTGTTCTGTTTGAGAAGAGGCCGTGAGGCAGTCTTCAGCAATCCAACATAGGGTAGAAATTGTTGATCAGTTTCAGAATTATGCTTCCTGCTCTTTGAGCCATGACACCAAAGACAACTTGAGCGATTACAAAGACAACTTGAGCGATTACAAAAATGCCAGAAATATATTCGTTAGCATATTTCAGAAGCTGCTCTGAAATGTGTAAGGAAAATTGTAATCTCACTTAAAGACAGCGTTGAAGAAGGAGCACTCCAAGGGTCACCTAAATGTACAGAAAGTGTATGGTTTAGGTTAGTGGGAAGGAACTTACATAAATTGGAGCTCCTACAGCAAGGGCCTCATCTCTTGGGTACAGCAACCTAACCAATCTTAATGGCCCTTGAGGCTAATGTTAATGTACATGCAGGTTTGTGTGGGTGGAGTTAAGCCTAAAGAGAAAATGGCCTCTTTAAATATCAAGAACAACAATCTGAATTATGCCAAGAAGCTTATTGGCAACTGGCACAAAATCACAGGTAGGTTTTCAGACTGGGTGATCTCCATAGTGCCTGGGCTCTTGTACTTTGTACCATCTGTGGCTCTGATGTCCTCAGAGGCAGCCTCCTGTTAACCATATTGCAGTTGTCCAGTTTGGAGGTAATTGCCATATGGTTAAATAAGGCCAGACCTGATGGCTCCAGACAAGTTTTCAGCTGGCTTACAATTTGGAGATTGTAAAAAGCACACCTGGCTACAACAACTACCTTCAACTCACTGAACACTTAATCAGCCGTCCCTTTTATCAGTGCCCTTGATCCTGGAAGGCAGGGTGGCCGAATTGAAGCCCTGGTGCAAGGTTGTTTTTGTAGGCCATGACCCCTTGGATTTCCTTCTACTACCCTTTTTCTGGTGAAAAAGACAGTGAACTGCCTCTCTTGGAAGCCTGCAGGAGAGAAAATTCATCTTTTAAATAGGTTGTAATACTCAGATGCACCCTTTAACATCAAAAAGTACCCAGTGTTCAAAATCAAAAATGGACTTTCTGCCCATTCTGAATTTCCTTGTGTTTTAATAGTCAATATGGCCCCCTCCTTGTCCCAAGGCAGAAGATTGTCCCGGAGAATTTGCCCAACCATACTTTTAGTGAACTGCAATGCTTGAACTGTAAATACTTTATGCTCCGCTCCATGTCTGGTGACTTGCAAACACACTGAACCTCCATTTTTTCTTGGATTATATTTTAACCTGTTCTCCATCAGCCTTCTCCACACCACATACAGGCAGTTACTGAAGAGATCTGCAGCTTCTCTGGGGATCTTAGGTGGGAAAGAGAGTTAAAACTGTGTTATCTGCATGATGGGAACTTTAAAGCCGAAGCTTCCAGAAGGTGTCTACTGGGATAGATGATTACTTTTGCTGTTGCCCATATAACTGATACTGTAGTGTAGTGTTTCATCCATTGTAGTCAAGACATTCGCAAATTGCACTGAGTCTTGGATGGGCAATTTGTCAGGCATCTAATTCTCAGGATTCTGTAGTTTATGTCAAATGTGCATCTGCTTTCATGGATGCTGTTTATTACTTGAATTTTCACTTTCTCCTCCTTAACATATAGAAGAACATAGCAATATCCTATGATTCCAATGTTCTGTATTTTGTCTAAGTAGCAGTCCATGATGTGGTGTTGTGGCTAGGAAATAAGGGCTGGCATCCTCTTGGTTAGTCACAGCTAGTGTAGACCCATTCAATCTATTGCTGAAGTGTAAAGCAAAATGTAGATAAATTTAATGAATTCAATTTGTCTACTCTAGTCAGGACTAAAATAGAATTTAGGCCAATGGTTATTTAACATGGAATTGCTTTATTAGATATTATAGAAAAATAGATGCTAGCTGTCATTTTTGGCAGCATTAACAGCATCAAAATTTGGCCCAAAGGTAATTGGAGCAAAGAGAAGTGATACGGATTCAAAATGGCAGCCTTCTGTCCACATGATGGTCCTGCTGTTAAGGTATTTTATCTGGGTTCTGAACAGTCTCTTTGTATTACAAGATTTTCTTAAAAGGGTTTCAGAAATGCAAAAACTCAGCATTTTAATGTTCCCATAAATTAATAGGAAAAAACAAAACTGGATTCATTCTGCTTCAGCATATTGAAATACTTTTTTTATGTTTTGTTTGATATTCTCTCTTTCTTGCTAGGTTGGCATGCAAGGAGACTTCCCATGTTGTTTAAAAGAGTCTGATAGAAACACAAAAATTATACATACTCAGATACAGTTTAAAATATCAAAACAATTGCAGAACACCACCTTAAGAATTAAAAAAAAATTCTAATGTTCAGTGGATCCATTTTTAAACCTGTTGTCATAATAGGCAGGCAGTTGCTGAATGTCTGCCTGCATAGAGGGTCTTTTCTGCAACATTTAAAGTTTAATACCATAATATTTAAAATATGTTTTCTATCCTAATTACGTTAATCTGTAGTTTTTCTTTGGAACATTGTTTCTGTTTCATTCCAGAGATTGGGGAACTGTAACAAGTGGCTTGTTGCAAGTCTATAGCTGAAGTAAAGCTAAAATCTTTATCTTTCAAGGTCCAGTGCTCTTAGGGCCCACCTGTTTTATGGCTGTACTATGCATTCATGGAGTATCTCGCTGCTCTATCTAAGCTGATTATCCTCTTTTGAGATTACAAGATCCTTTTGCAACATAAAGTCTTCATTCAAGATATTAATTTTGTCATGCTCACCTGTTGCAAGGGTGTTCATGCTGGCAGACTGTTTTTTTTTAATTATACCTGCACTCACAATAGCAAAGAATTGGCAAAACTCTGTAAGACATGTATCCTGTCTATCACCTCCCTCAATTTTTCCCCAGCTAAACATGACAAAAGACCATTTCTTCCTTGTATTTGTAATAATTGGGATGTTAACCTTACAGTAGGTTTACCATATTTTGAAAGACAAAGAAGAGGACATATTTATTGACTGGCTACTTTAGCCCATTAGTAGCTATGACAGTTCTTGTTTTAAATACCCCTACTAAATACACCGTAATAATATTATAATTGTTGATAATCTTCATTGTATTTAAATAACAAGTTTTATTATTTAGCAATATTTAGTAATGGCAACAATTGATCTGATTACCTCAGCAATATGCCAACATAACATGGGATTAGAGGCCTATCCCTCATCATGCTTGCTCATCCGCTACTCCAGTACCACAGATTCCCATAACAACCCTGCAGGGAAGCATGGCAGCAAGGAGTACTGTCAGGGGGACCAAAAAGAAGAGCTATAGATGATGAAATGGACAGGGGGCAGAAAATCTTGAGAAGGGGGAATACCAGGGGGGTATAAGCATCTCATTATTCTTGAAGAGGGGGAAGAAACCCACAAGCAGTAGCTCCTTTACTGCCAGAAACACTGTCACCACTATTCTCCTTTCCTCCTCCTGCCTCTCTCCATGAATCCCATTGACACAGAGTGACGACTTTACGTTCACCAGATATAATCTTGGCCATCCCTAGTGACTGGGTGTTCTCTGTATGGTGCTTTGTTTGACCCCATAGACTTGTAATATTTAGAGATTTACAAAGGCTGCTCGTTTCCAAGGGGAACCTGTAAGAAAACTTGGACAGAAATTTAGCTCTTGAGAGATCATATCCAAGAAAAGAAGTGCATAGGGTAACCTGATGTGGTGGTTTGAGCGTTTGGACTATGGCCCTGGAGACAAGGGTTTGATTCCCCACTTGGCCTTGGAAACCCACTGGATGACCTTGGGCACATCCTACACTTGTTCATTTTGAGATTGCCATAAATTGGAAGTGACTTGAATGCATACAACAACAATAACAAGAATAGAAATGCTACTTAACAGTCTCACCGGGTGGTCCCTTCTGTTTTAGTGGGTTGGCCAGTCCACATGGTCCACATCTGAGGGTGCTCAGAGCTTTCTATACTTGCTGCTTTTTCTACTCTTTATTCTTACTGACCACATTTAAGCATGCACTCATTCTTGGCTGATTTTTCTGAGTAGTCAGCTCTATTTTTAACTCCAGGCTTCCTGCCTTTCTGCTAAATTGTGTTTTTTTTTTTCTTCCTCCCTTCTGTGGCTAGTTGCTCATCTCTGTGGTATTGGTGGATAATACTGTGTGGTAGAAGTACTGAAAATAGAGTGTGTACACACACAAACTAATAGCACTTTATAATTGGTTTATCTTCATAACACTGCTTTGAGGCAAAGACCATAGTTATTCCTTTTGAGATGACACAGGGAGATCCTGGCAGTGATTGATCTCAAAAGCAACTTTCACAGATCCATATCTCATGTGGTTCTTTTAGGACCAGTCATAAATTGTATATTGAAAAGGCAAGAATAACTTGTCAATGCAGGGTTATATACACCTAGGATTGTGGATGTGCTTAAAACTTGTAGGAAATCAAAGAGAGCAGAGTGCTTCCTACCCACTCATTGTGATGTTACTGTTTCTGTGTGCCTCTGGAATGAAAAGGACAAGTTGTCATCCTATGAATAGAGGCTAATTCTCTTTAGGTCAATGGTAGTGAATCTTCAGATTAAAAAAAGACAGACTCAGCAGCACTTAGCTGTCAGTTCTGCTCTCCTGCTTCACTGATGTGCCTAAGGGCAGATAAGATTCTCAGGCTCTAAAAATCATGTTTTGTTAGAACCAAACAGGTCTGAGTATACCACATGTTAAAAACCTTAATTTTGCCCACTTATTCCTCTCATTTGTAAGTCCTGATTTGAAGGAACTTTTCAAAGAAGTAGCTTTATTAGCCTCTTGCAGTCTGAAAAGAAGGAAGAGAGGGGGAGGAAAAAGGAAGTAATTATGCAGATTTGTAAATATTCGTTTGTTCTCCTTTTGCTAGCTAGCAGGAAGGGTATGGAAGTGTTTACTCTGCAGCCATTGCACTCCAATTCCTGTGGTCATGAGTTCACTGGGCATGGGCCCCATTTTCAAGTTTGTCCCTACAGCCATAAAGGCTAGAAATTTGCTGGTTTTAGAAGGAAAGGCAGAAATCTTCAGGATTTTGCAGGAAATGATATTGGAGACAATTGATTTTGACTTGTCACAGTACTCATCAGTCAAGAGAATCCTGATTCACTTATTTTTGATCAGTGTTAATAGCTGCCAAATGTATATATATGTACATAAAGAAAATTGTCTAAATATCTCCAAATGTACAATTGCCTGATCTCTGTATAAATGCATTATAATTGTTTGTATGCATTTAACATCGTGAATGTCCAATAGGGCCAATGTGGTGTAGTGGTTTAAGTGTTAGACTGACCCACAACCAGGGTTTGAATCCCTGCTCAGTCAAGGAAACCCACTGGGTTTACCCACAAGTCACATTTTCTCAGCCTCAGAGGAAGTCTTGCCAAGCCTCTGAACAAGTCTTGCCAAGAAAACCCTGTGATAGGTTTGCCTCACTGTTACATTAAGTTGGGAACAACTTGAAGGGACACAACAATTACATGTCATATAGAGGTAAGCAGAAATCTCACTGTCATGTGCCCTCATACAAAATACTTCTAGTATTTCTAACTTCTGAATTTTTAGTAAATGTTCTTCTTCATCTGTAAAGACAGTCTTGCCCTTCACTGCTCAGTAGTAAAAATGCCCTGCAACAAATGTGTATCTCTACTGGTGGTAAGGAGGGAAATCTTAAAAATTTCTAGTACAAAACAGACTAACAAAGTAATGTGCATTTGACTTGATGCAGGCATTGACAGGTTAAACTCTTTCTAGATGAAAGCTTGAGGTAAATCCCCTGTCACTCAAGCAAAACATAAAACTGATTGTGGTCCCCTGTTGTCTTGTCTGATTTGTTGATTCTTCTGAAGGAAGGACTTGTTTGTTGTTAACTACCCACAGGTCAACTTTTACCTATGGAGACCCTTTGAATAAGAGACTTCAAAGTCACTCTGTCATCAACAGCCCTGTCAGGTCTTACCTATTCAGGACTGTGGCTTCCTTGATTGAGTCTATGCATTTGCACTGTCGTCTTCCTGTTTTCCTACTGCCATGTACGTTGTCAAACATTTTCTTTTTTAGCAAGTCATGTCTTCTCATGATATGTCCAAAGTACTGCGGTCTCAGTTTAGTCATCTTGGCTTTTAGGGAGACTTCAGGTTTGATTTGTTCTAGTACCCATTTATTTTTCTTTTCAGAAGCCCACAATTTATGTAGAACTCTTCTCTAGGACCACATTTCAAATGAATTGATTTTCTTCAACTTCCTTCATTGCCCAGCTTTCACAAACATACATAGAAATCGGAAATATAGTGGTGTGGACAATCCTGATGTTAGTATTCAATGATATATCTTGAGGATCTTGTCTAGTTCATTCATAGATGCCCTTCCAAGCCCTAGTCTTCTTCTGATTTCTTGACTGAATTCTGATTAATGACCGAGCCAAGGTATGGAAAATCTTATTCTATTTCGGTGTCTTCATGTCTGCTTTATAGTTGTATAAATCATCTGTGTTCATTATTCTTGTTTTCTTAATTTTCAGCTGTTCTGCTTGACTTCCTTTAATAATCATTCCAAGTCTTTGCTATTTTTTGCTAGTAGTATGGTGTCATCTGCATATCTTAAATTGCTGATATTCCTTCCTCCAATTTTCACGCTTCCTTCCTCCAAGTATAATCTTGCTTTTCACATAGTATGTTTGTCAAATAGGTTAATTAGGGTGATAAAATGCTGTGTTGCTGGATCCCCTTGCCAACTGGAAACCATTCCATTTCTTGATATTGTGTCCTGATAGTAGCCTCTCGTCTTGAATACAGGTTACACCTTAGGACAGTCAAATCTTCTGGCACACACATTTCTTTTAAGAGCAATCCAAAAATTTTCTTGATCTACATGATCAAAGGCTTTGTTATAATCAATAAAACACAGGCTGATTGTCTTCTGAAATTCCTTGTTGTGTTCCATCATCTGATATATGTTTGTAGTATGAACCTTAGAGCCTCTTCATCTTCTGAACCCAACTTGAACACCTGGCATTTCTCACTCTATATATGGTAAAAGTCTTTGTTGTAAAATTTTGAGCATCACTTTGCTGGCATTGGGAGATTACTGCAGAGGTTAATGCAGAAGTCCTTTGGTTACTGCAGTCCCTTTTGTCTCATTACTTGGTAACTGGAATGTGTATTGAGCATTTCTAATCTGTGGACTATTGTTTTGTTTTCTATATTTGTTGATAGATTTTAGCTAGAACTAGAATAGATTTTGTCACTGTAGCGTTAAGCAGATCTATTGATATGCAATTTGTTTCTGGTGATTTATTTCTACCAGGTGCTCTGTGTGCAGCTTCTACTTGACTTTCTAAAATCATAGGTTCATGTTCAGATAGTTGTTCCTGAATAAATCTGCATCTTCAATCTGCACCTACAACTTTTTAAGTGTATTGGTTCTACTTACTCTTGGTCTTGTAATGTGTTCAGCTGCTGGTTGTGTAGCATCCTCCACTCTTGGTTTAAATTTCCTTTTCATTTCCCAGATCTTGTGGTAAAGGTTTGTCTCTTTCCCTCTCCTTCCCTTTCTTTCTTTTTTGGTTGTGATCCTCTGTTTCTATGCATTGATTATTATAGTGGTTCTTTGTCCCTGTACACAAGTCTCTGAATGGTTATATTCAGGGTTCTGACACTTATTTCTGTCACTGTTTACTTTTGCTTCTCGTCTGTTCTAAACTACTTGAAGAGTTTTATTTGTTATCCATTGAGGCTTCTTTTTCTTTTAGCCTTCTGCTATTGTCCTTTTGTATATCTCTCTGACAGTGTGGCTTTAGTCCAGAGTTCTTTTGGTTCCTGAACAGTTAGGATTATGAGTGCAAATTATTTTAAATTATCTTTAAATTCTATGAGAATATTCCTCAGGTTGTATTTTGGCATGATGGTTGATGGTTTAGTGTTCTTCCTTAACTTCATTCCATTTTTTTTTTTAATATTACCTGTTCATGGCTTGTGCCACAATGTGCTCCTGGTCTTGTTTTTGCAGAGAGAACGGAACTTCTCCATCTTGTTTATCCAATTATGTAGTCTATTAGATATCTGAATTGGCTTTCAAATGATGTCCATGTGAACAATCACCTCTTAGATTGGCTGAAGAATATGTTTGGCTTCACAAAATTCAACCAGTCAATCTCCTGTTTCATTTCTTGATCATAAGGCCAAATTTTCTTAGAATCTTTCATTCTACTCTAATTCCTATATTTTAATTCCAATTGCCTACAATTAACAAGAAGTCCTTTTCTGATGTGTGGTCAATTTCCTCCCGGACTCGAGCATAGAATCTTCTAGTATATTATTCTTTTGCCTCTGTAGTTAGACCATAAACTAGGGATTATGGTTATATTGGTTATGGAATCTTACTGATATTATTTGCTATGCTATATCTCTCATCACTGTAAATGTCATCCCGTTTCTTCTTAGTTTTTCACATCTTGAGTAAAACACTGTGTAATTATCTGATCCAGAATGTCCCATTCCAACCACTTGATCTCACTCACCCCAAGTATTGCAATGTTAATATGCTCCATTTCTTGTTATATGATTTCTAACTTCCTCTAATTCATAGTTCACACATTCAGTGTTCCTGTAAGATGTGTTGTGCAGGTTTGGACTTTCCTTTCTTCTCTAGTGAAGGAGTTGACACTTGATGCTCATATAAGCAAAGCTAATAATGGTGGAGTACCTTCCTGCAGACTTTCAGCATACTAGCTTCTACTTCTTTCCCTGTACATCAACATACTGAAAGTTGAAAATGTCATAGAACTAGTCACTTAAATTGCCTGTTTTGGACAGTTATTTAATTTACAAATTAGGAAAAAGATGACAGGCTTCATTTGTTTGTGGGAGTGAGCATAAGTGTGACATTTACAAACAGTAATATTATTCACAAGACTGTGTTTAAATTCTCTTCTCTCAGCTCACACAGATTTTGGCACATTGAAAGTCATCGAATTCTGCAATGTCACAGTGGGAATCCTAGCTGTTTCCTTTGAATTTTTCAATAAATCTTTGCAGTCATCAACATACCAAAATCAGCTACAACAAGGAGGGCAAATATCCATTCTTTTGAGTAGACAGAGATCTCTTGTTTAGCTGAGGAGGACCCTCATTCAATCTGCTTAAGAACAGCTGCATGAATAGAATCTATACTGATGTTGCCTTGCTTTGTGTACTCTGTGAATCGATCTGGCCAGACCAGATTAAGATTGGTCACCAATCAGCCTCCTTTGTTTTATTTCCAGACACTACCCGAAGCAGTCCTTCACCATGGTGGCAGACACTCCTGAAAATCTGCGTCTTAAGCAGCAGAGCGAGCTTCAGAGTCAAGTAAGGCTACTAGTGTTTGTTCACATGCTATCCATTTTATCAGTTCTGTACCTTTCCCAAAAGAAAAAGAAGGAACGTGCTATATGTTTGGGTTGCTCTTCTCACTCACTCCAATAGGCAGGAAAAAAGAAAGACCTTCCATCAGTTCCTTGTGGGGAAGCAACTCCATAAAGCTGGTCTTTTTGCTGCCTTCTGCTCCTACAGGACATGCATACCTGAGCTCTTCAAGCTTGATTCCGACAGCTGTTCCAAACAATCCCTCATTGGTCTCTCTTGGTATCTTTCAGCCTTCTAGCTTTCCTCCTCTCTCTCAAAAAGAAAACTTTACTCTAAACTGCTTTCTCTCTTTTCTGCTTTTAAGCCCCTGTACCCTCACCTTGCCACCCCTCTTCCTTCCCCCTTCCCTCTCTGCTTGTTTGGGATCATGGAAAGAAGAAATGAACCCTCAGCAAGGATGCCAAGGAAGAAGGAGAGAACTGCCAGCATGGGCAGTGACTCTCTCATCTGAACTTGCTCCTCCCTCTTGTGACAGGAGTGAGACAAAGACCCATGGAGGATGCTGACTCTGTGGGAGGAGGACACATAGGGGCAGCTGGGGGAGGAGAATCCCCTCCATGTCACCTCTTCTTCCCATTGCCCAGCCCATGCTGGGCCAAGGAATTGGGAGGTGCACTGGAATGATTTGGACTCTTAGAGCCTAGGAGAGTGCCACCATTACTGCAATAAGCATGTCAGCACCACCAGGAGACTCTGGATCCACCAGAAGGGCAGATGGGAGTAAGGAGACATTTGCCCCTTCTCTCTTTTGCCCCAGACATGCAACATCCCAACAATGAGGAAAGAGCTTTTAAGGTCTCAGGAAGCACGTGGCAGCAGCAGGAGAACCCACACTGATTCCCTTTCAAGTGAGCATACCAGGGGCACATAGGAGTCTGAGGCCTCCTCTTCTGACTCAGGCAGCCACCATCTTGACAACATGACAGTGATTGGCCAAAACAACACTGGGCAGAAATGGGAGTAGGAGGCCTCACCTGTGATTCCAGTGCAGCATTGCAGACATACCCCCTTGAAGTGCAAGAAGCTCAAGGACTCCTTGGCAGTAGGCAAGTCCCTATCTGTCATTTCTTTGCGGGGGAATGTGAAAATGAGATGTCATACACTGTCTCCTCTGAGATTGAGAAGAGTGAACATTCCTCAGAGGAGAGGGTGGGGGGAGAATTGGCTTTTAATTCTGCTCATCTTTTTTGTGTGGAGGGCTTTCCAATAGTCTTAAAGAAAGTGGACAGAACTTTAGGCCTCATGCTTCCATCAGAGAAGACCTCCCTCAGGACTCAGACCTCCTTCTCATGAACGTGGGCTTTTTTTCTACTACAGCTCCTAACGTTAGAGATGTCCTTTCCTGCTAATCTCATGCTGGTGGTAAGGGAAGAGTGGAGTAAACTAGCAGCAAACAGGTCTGGTCCTAATGCTGCCAAGAAGCTTTACAACCTTCCCAAAAGTGTAATGGCCAAGCTTCAGGTCCCCCTGGTAGATGCGTCCCTATCTGCACTCATGTCCCCTGCTGTGTTTTGGAGAGATGGCAAGGACAACTTAAGAGTATCCAAGGATAGGAGGGTGGAGATGGCTCTCAAAAGTGTACATGAAGTGATTTCCTTGACCCTTAGGGCTGCTGCCTCTGTATCCATCATGGCAAGGACACCCCTACAGTGGACTAAAGAGTTGTTGAAGGAAGTTCCCATTGGTGAGACCAGGGTCAGACAGGGCCTCAACAAGCTAATGAAAGCAGGAGCCTTTGCAGCAGACAGCACACTGAACATAGTCCAGTTCAGTGCCAGGGCCTAAGACAGTAGTGGTAGCAACCAAGTGCCACCTATGGCTCAAGAACTGGAATGTGGATGCAAAATCAAAATGGAACCTGGCATTCACCCCCTTTTGGAGACTAAACTTTTTGGGGAGTCCTTGGATAATAAGATTGGTCAAGGAAGAGGGAGGAAGCATTACAGGCAGGATTGCTCTTCCTTTTCTGTTCCCAAATCCCACTTTACCTCCAGCTCTTCCTTTCAGGCCAGAGACTCCAGAGCCTACAGACTTCAGTGGGGAGAACAGAGGGTTTAGAACAAGCACATCTGGCAGATCCCAGTCCAACAACAGGAGGGTCAACAGAAGAACCAGCAGGCATGACACCACTCCTCCAGTAGGGAGCAGACTTCAGGAACTTGTGCAGTTGTTGGAGAACTCCACCTCCAACCAGTAGGTGCTGGACACACTAATGCATAGCTATCAAATAGAGTTCTCCCACAGACCACACATGGCATTCATTTCTTCTCCTGGGTCCTGAAATGCTGCCTCTTACTGGAAGCCATTGACCATCTGCTTCAGATAGTGGCAGTGGAGAATATGTCACTCTCTCAAAGGCACAAGAGCTGTTACTGTATCTTTTTCCTTTTGCCCAAGAAAAATGGCGTGTGGAGAGCCATCCTGAACCTCAAGGGGTGAACCACTTTGTGAGAAGCAAAGATTCCCTATGACATTGAAACACATTCTGGAGACAATCCAGTCAGGTAATGTCCTGTCATGTGACCTCCCAGAGGTATACCTTCGGGTCCCAGTTTACTGGTCTCATTTTCAGTTCCTTCATTTTGCATATGAGAAATGCCACTTCCAGTACAAGATGCTCTTGTTTGGGCTGTTATTGGCAGCCAGGGTGTTCACCAAGATTATGGTGGTCCTGATAGCACACTGCCTGCACATTTATTCTTATGTGGATAAATGGCTTCCTGGTGAACATCAAAAAGAGCCTCTTCCCCACCTCTCAGAAGATTCAGCACCTTAGGGCCAAGATCAACACCAGATCAGGGTCATCTCACTTCCACTGGACTGGATAAACACGGTTGCTGAGCCCATCCACAACATCAGGAAGGCTCCACTATGAAGCTTAGCCCGCCTAGCAGGAAATAATGATCTCCACTGTAGAGTGTCTTCCCTGGGGCCTCTTCCATGCCAAACCTCTCCAGTGCCTCCTACTCCCCAGTCACAGGACCATTGCCACACAGAGCCAGTGCTCAATCTGGGTTCCCTAACAGGCTTCCTCAACTGATGGACCTCCCCACAGACAACAGGGGATGCTCCATCTGGAGATTAGAAAAGATCCAAATAACTACAAACATTAGCCTATGGGCTTGGGAGGCCACCACAGACCTCACCTGGCCCAGTGCAGATAGAACCAGGAGGAGCTCAGCCACAGCATCAACTGACTGAAGCTCAGGGTGGTCAGACTGGCACTCTTGACATTCATGAACATTGTTTGGGGGAAGTTGGTCTTCATCAGGACAGACAACATCACAACAAAAGTCCGTCTGAAGTGCATATGGTACAAGCATGGGACAAGGTCACATTTTCAGTGGCAGAGGCATAGAGGCTACTGAGCTGGGTGGAAAACACCCAACTGCCCCACACTGAACTTGAGGGCCGACTGGCTGAGCTGGACCTGCATTGACCAAGAAACATTCACTCGAAAGTGAATGAGTATTTCGAGCATTCACTCGAAAGTGTTCCTACTGATCACAAGAGCACTTGGTCAACCAGAAGTGAACCTCTTTGCTTCCCCAGCAAATGCCAAGATACAAAGATTTATGTCAGGGTACCAAACAAAGGGAGCTGAGGGCATGGGCACTCTCATTCTGCTTTGGCCACTGGGGCTATTATACAGCTTTCCTCCACTGGCTCCGCTACCCAGAGTGACAGGGAAGATCTGGAGAGGAAGAGAGTCATGGTGATCTTGGTTGCACCAACATAGTCCCAGGAGCGCATAGTTCTCTGAGATTGTCAGCATGGCATCAGATTCCATGCCCTTCCAGGTTACACAGATCTACACAGATCTGCCACTGCAGTCCCAGCTGGCTACAGCACCATACCTGGAACTGGAACAGGGCATGTTGAGTGACTGTGGCTACTCTGACAAGGTCATGAGCACCATCTTGGCCTCCACACAAACATCCAACAGAATTTAAATGTATACCTTTAGGGTGTTCAGCAGATGATGCAGATGGAAGCACATGGACGTTTTCAGTTCTGCTGAGTTCCTTCAAGACTTTGCTGGAGTTTCTTCAGGACGGCATTGACCGTGGTCTCAGACCCAATACAGTCAAGAGGCAAGTCACTTCTCTCACATCAGCAGTACTGCATGAACAAGAAGCATGTCTCTTCGCATCCACATGTGCTCAGGTTCCTAAAGGGCCTGTCTAATCTAGCGCCACTGACAGTGCATAATTTTCCATCCTGGGATTTGCACACAGTGCTCAGGGCACTAGCAGTGGCACCCTTCGAATCTCTGAGAGAAGTGCCTCTGAAACACCTATCCTGAAAGGTGTTTCTCATTGCAATGACATTAGCATGCAGAGTACTGGAACTGGGAGTGCAGACACAGAGCTCTGCATCATCAAGCTATCCATGATTCTCCGACTGGGACTGTGCATTCAACTCAACCTCCCACGGGGCGCAGAAGATGATCCTCTCTTCTTTCCGTATGAAGCCACCCAGGAACTTGAGAAGATCTGGCACACTCTGAATGCATGCATGGCCATCTGTATCTACTTGAGAAGGACAGGTAGCTTCTGGGTCTTTGATGTTCATCTCATTCCAGCCACAGTCTGAAGGGAAAAAAAGTATCCACCTCCGTCTTGAGCAGGTCGATCAAGTCCTGCATTCTGGCCTACCATGAGACTCTAAGCATTCCATCATCAGAGGGTGTACTGGCACACTCTACCAGAAGTGCAGTGACAATGGCAGTATTGGCCACTAGCACTCTCTTGGTGGAGATCTGCAGGGTAGCTACATGGAAGTCACTCTCCACATTTATCAGACATTATAGACTAGACAGCTTTGAGTCAGCTGAAGCTGCATTTGAGAGGAGGGTGTTACAGTAGGAGGTTGATTCCTTGGACAATAGTTCACCAGCACTGCCTACCCTAAATAGGGAAGCTCTGGCAAGTCCAAATTTGTTCCTCCCTTCTCTGCTGGCAAAAGGAATGTTGATCTTACCTGTGATATGTTCGTTTCCAGCAGATAAGGAATAAACATTCTCCCTACCTTGTGAGGTGCTGGTGCACCAATGCCAAAATGTATACAGGAGGATCCTTTTACATCCTAAAGTGTCCACTTTCATTGTTGACCAGTCATACAGTTGTCATCAAGGTCATATAGTTGTCATCAAGGTGAAAGCAATCGCTGTTTTCAGTGGCGCCCACCAAACTCGTTACCCCAAAACCGTGGGATAACAAAGGAAGGGAAACATTGATTATTGTTGTTAATTGTTGACAATGGTTTAATAAATTGTTATACATTTCTTTCTCTTTCTGGAGCTTTGTCTCTTCAGCTGTGTTAGTGACTGATCTTATGGGGGTTGCTTCTCCACGTGGGGCCACCAGAAGGTTTTTCTTTTTCCTGCCTATTGGAGCAAGTGAAAGAAGCAACCCAAACATATAAGATGTTAATCCCTTATCTGCTGGAAATGAATGTATCACAAATACATTATTATTGGATTTCTCAAAACAGCACTCATAGGATGTTAGTAAGAACTTAACAATTCTTAAAATAGAACTCTGTTTAGTTCTTGTCAGAAAAGAAAGCTGCTAATATATTGCCAGGGGAAATGAAATTAACAATGCTGAAATGAAATTAAGACATTCTGACAAGCATCCACCCTACAAGCAGATGACATTTATGATACAATAATTGAGGTACAACAACCCCAGGCACCTAAAAAGCATCTGAGGAACGTTGCATGCTAAAATTTACACAATACTTGTCTGCAGGGATGTGCAAATTGTAAAAGAGTGCAGTAAATAGGTGAGTAAATAATGTGTGAAGAAGCAGTTGGGCAGATATCAAGCAGCATGAAGTTATAAGATCAGGAAGTTTCATACCCAAAGGAAAAAAAAGGTAACCGCTTCTTACAATCAACTCAGAGGGCCAGAACTTGCATGTTTTTTCCCTCTTGTAGCACTTTAAAGTACAAAGTGCCCTTGTTTTTCAGATCCTTCTTCTGTCATGGTGAGGGTGGCACCTTGGGATGCATGATAATCTTTATCCTGTTTCTCAGCTGTAAATGAATCAAATTGCCTATTTATTGTAAGCGTTGACAAAGAGTTGAAAAATAGAAACACTAGAGGTGATTGCATTCCTATGCCTGTATTTTCATGATTAAGTCCCACATAGTAAAGTTCATTAGATCATGCTTAATTTGTAAGTCATAACACATAGGTTGCCTGGATGTTCCTGTAGTTTACATACCTAGAAACCAGCAATTTGATTGAGCCACACTCTCTTTGTATCAGGCTTACCTCTTACAATAGAAATAAAATATATGTTGGCACCAACATATCACAGATGGCAGAGGCTGGTGACACTTTAGGGCAGGGATGAGCATCTTCTGGTCCAGATGAAGTTGAGTTGTAGTCCACACCATCCTTCACTGTTGGCTGATTGGGGCTTGATTGACATTGCAGTCCAGCGACATCTGGAAGGTCACAAGTTGTATATCCTTGCTGTAACCCTTTCCATTGGGTTTAATCCGGTCTGTTTGAGAAGAACAAAACACCACTGCTACCCTACTTATCCAACTAACTGACTGAAGGAGTTAATGACTTTTTCTCTAAGATGCAATGGACTATGTTTGTGTCACCTAGTACCATTCTGCCTGATTTTCTAACCCTGCTATTTCAGATCATCTTAATGAGGGGAGAACGTTGTATATTCTCCCAGATGTCATCTATAGAGTACAACTAACAGTCCTAACCAGTTCAGCCAGTGGTCAGGAATCCTGAGAGCTGCAGTCCAACAACACTTGAAGGATTGCGTAACTCCTACCACATTTTTAATTGGAGATGAAAGGACCAAAACTAGTGTTCTACAAAGGAATGGGCTCTGCTGTGACATTGTCCTTCTCTTCAGTGTAATCCATATAGAATGCTATTAATGGGTGGCCTTTGAGTAAAGGGGAAAGGGAATCTGGATGTCCAGAAAAATCAACTTAGTAGAGGGAGGTCCTTTTTCCCCCCTAGCTGTGTGAGAACAACCCATGTAGAGAGGCAAGCAGGCGTTCTTGAAGATCCAAGAAGAGGGTGTTGTTTACTGCTTGAAGAAAAATAAAATTATCCAGGATTGGCTTCTTTCTCAGTAAAGGACATGATTGCTTCATTCAGAATTACTGTGAAGTTCCAAACTGTTCCTTTCTCCTCAGAAGTTATCTAGAAGTTTTCTGTGTGATCTCTTCTGCACACAGAGTTAGACACTTTTGTGGTGGATTGCAGACTGATAAACATGGACATCCCTGGATTTTGATCCTTTCTTTGAAATCTGTGCTTCTATAAACTTTCCTTGCTCAGGAATGCTTTCACTTGCATAACTGTGCACTGGTTTTTCTTAGAGCTTTTTCCCCCTCCAGTGCTCTGTTTTGGACATAAGGCTGCTCATTGTTTGAACCCTTAGGAATGTGTAACTTGGAGCTTGTTCTTTATTAATTTAAGTAAATTAATAGGGTTCTATGATGGCTCGTGTTCTTATTCATCAACCTACTTTTCTCCAAATCTGGCATCTATTGTTGTTTGATGCTTTCTGTTACATTCCTTTTCAGTTCCTGACTGGACCTCACTCCCTACAATCACTGTCTTGTCCTTCTGACGTTGATTTAAGCTAGCAGTAGGCAACTTGACTCTTCCAATCCCTGTAAGCCACTACAAACATGGTCCGTTTTCAGGGCTGAGAGTGGTTGTAGTTGGGACATACTTGTTAGACAAGAAAGATGACAGGTCTGGCAGCTCTAGCAGACGTACTGTCTGCATGGTATCGATCGTTGTTGGTAATTAAAAGAATAAAATGTCAACATTTATGTTTTCTTTATTCCTGTGGTTCCTGAGGTGTTACATTTTTGATCAACTCTACCGTAAGGAAGAACTTGCTTTAAGTTCCTCTCGCTAGGAATCTTTGAGCCCAGGGATTAATATTGTACTAGGTAACCGTCTTCTCATTTCTGATGTGGAAATGTATATTTCCAGTATTTGTAGTTAGCATGTGGCAGCTTGTGAAATGGAGACTGTCCAGAAGTAGCACTCTTCATCCCCTCACATAATCTTGCCAGGTAGCTGCCTTAAGTGAGAGGCAAGTAGGCTGCCAACTTGATTGGAATACGTGGTCTGTTAACTGCTTGATTTGAGCCTTTTCCGCCACTGTGAATAGTAGTGCTGTTTCTTCTCAGGCAATCTGATGTGTTCCCCTTGTGTCTCAGTCAGCCATCTGAGGAGACTTGGTTTGAACAGAAAGACACAAGCGAAGTGCTAAGGTGTTGTCTTGGAGGGGGAAGATCTCACAGAGTTTAACAAAATGACACAGAAACTTCTGTATCAGACACTGAAAACTAGTGAAGACAGGCTCATTATTTGAGTGTGCTTGAATGATGCCTTTTCTGAATGTTGTAGTTTTTTTTAATCTAAAAATGTCTGTGCTCTTTGCAAATTCATGGAAAGCTTAACATTTTTTTTTATGGTGGACAGCACTGAGAAGACTGTTAAAATATTTCAGATGAGCACATAGCTTTGATTGGAGAGCATCTTTCATATTCCCCACCCAGTTTTCCCTAACTAAAATTAAAAGCAGTAGAAATCTGCTTTTAATTTCATTGCTCTGAAACATAGTTTTTCACAGAACAGCTTGTTAGCTGATGGCCCCTGGCCACAACAGGGCATCTGAGGCTTTGTTGTGTATACTTTTCTTTGCTGTATTCAAAATAACTATTAAAACCACATCCGCTATCTCAATGTTTATAATGATTCTGTATGCATGTATATGTGAGAATAGATCATAGCCCCAACATCTTGAGTCCAGTGTTGAAGCGATTTGCCCCATAGTTAGAATAGAGCTTTGCAAAGCCAACATGAAGATTAGGGCAGATAGTTCTAAGTTGCTTACTGCATGAGGGAAGTAAATGTTTTAAAAACCATGGTAGATGCCAAAGTGACATAGACTTCATCTAGCTAGTTGGAAATCTGAATGTTGTTTGCCTTATGTACCATCTGGTAGCTCCTGGAACTCCTGCTGGACCTTCTCCAAGGGCATCTATGACTGAAGCAGCCACACTGAGAGCTCTCCCACAGACCTCTGTGAGTTCTTCTTATTTTGAGTAGATGAGGAGGCGTAGCTAGTTCCGATAGCTTGCCAGAAGCACACAATTATCTTCTGTGTGAGTAAACAAGTCCTCCACTTGAGTTAATTTTAACGCCTGCAGCCCACAAATGACTGTGAAATGAGAGGGCTTATTTCCTATGGGTTTGCTTTCCCAAAACATTAAAATATCACCTTGAGGGTAAATAAGGGAATACTTTGAGGGAGGGTAGCACCTAAGACTTAAAGGCTCTGTACTTGTTCTGCTCCAATGTGGGATGCCCTATTTTAAGCTTCTGACCATCATTTACTAAAGTGGGCATGAACTAGCTTCATATTATAGCCAGGCAGTATTTTTTTCCATAAAGCAAATTACTTCACCAGTTTATTCCCTAGTTCACTCTTGTGTTATCAAAAGTCAATTCTTAACCCTGAACCCCTTTCCCTTCTGAAGAATAAAGTCCATTCTTTTGCATAGTAACTATATTAGAAAACTGAGGTTGATTGTATGGTTCTATTTAAAGGCAGCCATTGATAAGAATGGACTTTCACACTTTTAGTACAAGGTTAAATCTTTCATTGAAACATCTTATTTTCTTTAGGAAAAAAGCAGAGTGGCTTATAGGTAGTAGAAATGTTTTTAGTTGGTATCAGTACAGTGTTCAAATATTCAAGCTAGAGCAGAGGCAGGAAGGTTGTGGCTCATAGGTTGCATGAGACTATTTTGAAGTCCCCAAGGCTGCTACCCTAATTTTGATTTAAAATTTTGATTTAGATTTTGATTTAAAATCAAAATTTCCCCTTTCCCTTCTGGGGGGATCATGGAACACTTTCCTCATGCTTCTGAGACCCTCTGCACTGTTTAAAGCCCAGGGAAATGATTTTTAAAACCAAGAAAGAAAATCATTTTAGTTGGCTAAAATATTGCAAAACACAGCCTTTTTGGGGCATGCATTTTTAGTTCGTTTGAAGGTCACTTTAAACAAAGTGTGATTAAAGTGTGAGTCCTTTATCAGCAGAGAAAACCTTGGTTACAAGCTTAGTTAAAGAAACAAAACAAAGCAGACCTGGGCCAGCAAGGCACAGGCCTCCAGGGGTCTGATGAGGGGTGCGTGTAGTTGCCAGACTCAGGGGAGTTGTTAGGAAGTTGGTTTTCTTTTCTCTCTACTTTTAGTGAAAGTTGAATTTTTCAAGATGCTGAATTGCAGACAGTACCCAGCTATGCACTTGTGTAGAAAGCACATAGTTCCACGTAGCAAACTGTGTATTTCAGAGCACTCCCTGTCTTATCTGGTTACTGGAGAAAACGCTGCAAACCTTTTAATTAATCTAGTGAACAGAATTACTTCCTCACGAGGGGCAGGGTCTCCACACCCTTCTGATTTCCCTCTTTAAGTGCTCCATTTAGAAGATGATGAGGGTATAAGACCCCACCCCCATCATTCTCTTTCTACCAGGTCATAATAGACTAGCATTGAGCAGGACATGGGAAAGAACTAGCTGGCCTGCCTGACTCACTCATGTCTAGCCTTCTGTGAGCATCAGAGCCGAGTTGATTCCAGCCGAGTGCCCATAAAAGGACAGAAAAAACTGAAAGCCAGCCTTGTTTGAGCACTTCCTCTGCTTGCAGCACTCTGTTGCTTCATCCTCTGGTGTGCAAGGGAAATGTGCTGTTTGCACAGTTTGCAAAGTGAGTAGGACTCACATTTCATATTTAATTCTTCTGCGTTAGAATTTATTTATTGATGGTGATTATGATGGTGATAAATATTTTTAGTCTACTCTCTAAAATCAGCATTTGAGGTGATAAACCAAAAAAGCTAACAAATAAACCACAAAAAGCAGAAAATGTTATTAATCTGGCCGCCTTTCTCACAATTCTGGGACATTTGATTTTTCTCTTTTACTTGGGGAGTATTGACCTCATTGAGTGACTTGCCCAGTGTCCATAAGTTTGTGCCTGAGTTGCACTTTGAAAAGAGATGATAGTTAGAGCTACAAAGACATAGATCATAATGAAGAGATACTGCTCCCCGAGGCTGATTATGAAGAAAATGCAAAATTTGGAATAAAATTTTTGAGGAGATAACCTGTGAAATATATTTAGAAGTACCTGTTAATAATTATCACAATTATCACAAGGAGTCTTCTTTTCTGAGCTGCTTCTCTAGAAATCTCTTTTTCTTTGTTCAGGGCAGACCAGTTTTGACACCAGCTGTGTCTATTAGCATGGTAACATTTTTGTTACCATATTGATATTTATTACCAACATATTAACTGGCCAGAATCATGGTAGGTGCAGTTCTATCAGCAACACTATAATTAAAACCAACTGAGAATACTAGCCAGAGTAGACACTCTTTAATACCTCAAGTGCTGTCATAGAGAAGAGGAGGCAAACCTGTTCTCTGCTACCCCAAGGGGTAAGACCAAGCCTAATGGGTTGAAGTTACATGGGTGTAGATTTTGATTGAACATTAGAAGGAACTATTTGTCAATGATAGCAATTTGGCAGTGGAACCAATTGCCTAAAGAAGTGGCCATGTCTCCTCTGGACGTCTTCGAAAAGAGTCTGAACAGCTACTTGCTGGGGATGCTTTAACTGGAGATCCTGTACTGGATGATCCGTAATGACCCAACTTCATGATTTTGTGACTCTTGTAACATTGCTAAATGATAAATCAGCACTTCTGTAAATCCCATTGATTTGATGGATCTGCTCCATTTGAAACAAGAATTTAGAACAAGGCATGTTTGTGGAGTCACTGTGTTGCAGTTGTGAATTCCCAGTACCAACAGAAGATTTAAATCTAAATGACCAATTTTTAAGGGTCCACATTTGTAGGCAAGTTGGCAGATGCATGTGAAAACAGCACCCTATCTTCTCTTGTACTGTGCAGTAGCTGGCTGTTGCAATGAGCATTTCTGTGCAATATATTATACTAAATATGGTTAATGCCTTCTATTTGAGAGCTGGATAACTTTTGTCTCTCACTTTAGATTCACCTTGACCAAGAAGGATATCTTTTCAGCCCTCTCCATCTGCTGTAGCATGTGTTTGGTATCTGTTCCAGGATATGCCGAATGCAAAATACAGAGTGGGAAGCTCTAGGGTCTCATGGGGATCCTTTCCTGGTGGTGGGGACAATTCTGGTCCTGATTCCTGGAAGACTGAATGTGATAGTGGGACACCAAAACGTGGAGTGAAGGTCAGATGTTCCTTGAAGACTGGTGGCTGGCACTTGTTTTACATGATACTGGGATGCAGGTGAAAATATCAATGAGAACTTGGTTCTGTTTTACCTATATGTTGTGGCAGGTGGAGATCCTGTAATTTTGGAGACAGGTGTATTATTTTGTTTCTTCAGGTTAACATGGGGTGGTGTAACAGTATGCATACTCTGCAGTTGCACAAAGCCCTTTAGCTGATAAAATGAAAAGGAGCCAAAGTATGTGAATATATAGAGGAACTGCACAGTTTATGAATGCATGATACATCATAGACATTTGTAACACTTAACAAATTGTATTGTGAAAATGAGTGAACTTGTAACAACACAGATCCTTTGCGTATATTGGCTTCCTTGCGTGAAATATGAAAGCTTTTTGTGTTTGTGTAGTAACACAAGGATCTCATTTTATCCACTCCATTTGTCCTGTGGGAAAAGCATGGCAGCCACCATCTGTAAGACTTCCAATATCTGGTATATTTGGAAAAATTATATGGAGCAGGTTGGCCACCTAGCTTTGGGAAGTGGTTCTGCCCCAGTACAGCTCTTCTACTGCTGACAAGTTAGGCACAGCCCCAAAGAATGATCTCTCACTGCTTGATGCAATTGCAGTTGTGTACATTTGTGTCTCTATTAGCTCCCCTCCCCGATATTGAGTCTTATTTATTTGAATCCTCTCAGCCATTTGAGATCCAGGAAGCTGATTGTAGTTGTGACTGTCTGTCTCTGATCTTGAAAATAGAAGTCCCTGTCTTCTCTTTTCCATGCCAGTTCCCATTGAAAGGGCTGGTACAGCTCTTTGAATGTACCAGCAGATGACTGCTTTTTTTCCCCAGAAGAACAAAAAGGAGAGCATTTGTCACAGGGAGTTGAGTTATGAGTAAATGTGCCTTGAATTTATGTAAGAGTGTATACATTTTTGAATTTCATGGAATGCTTTGTCTACTTGAAGTCTTTAGGAATAATAAAAGCATTCTCATCCACCAAATTCCTCTTAAATACTTTATATCTCCTATGGGACCAAAATAACAATTTTCTGCTAGTAACAATTCTACTTCCCAGACTTCATGACTGCATGTATAACCTCCCAATCATGTTAAAAACGAATAGTGATCTTGGCTTAGGAGGGCACTGTGGATATGTTAAGTGAATAGATTTGCTAGAAAAAGAATGAATATATGCATGTACAGAGGATCCACAGAATCTAACATAATATTGATCCACTGAAATGATGGAACTAAAGTTAGTTATGACTAACTTATGTCTCATTGATTTCAGTGGAATTACACTAAATACTGCTAAACAAAGAGATCTTGTAGCATCTTTGAGACAGAGTGAAAGAAGTTAGTTGTATAAGCTTTTGTAGACTTCATCAGATGTATGCAGTGAAGTGCCCAAGAACAGACCTTTTTAGCTATGAATCAGCAGGTTGTGTGTGTAAATAGCAATAGAAATGCAAAATTTGTGGGTATGATGATGAGGTAACAAGTTCAGTTTTAATGATGAGTAGGAGAATAGAGAGTCAGGGTGATCCAGGGATAACAACTTTGGAGACCAGGGTTTGAGTCACCGTTTGGCCATGGAAACCCACTGGGTAACCCTGGGTATGTCACACACTCTCAGCACCAGAAAAGCTCATGATAGGTTCACCTTAGGGCCGCCGTAAATTGGAAATGACTTGAAGGCACACAACAAGACGGGGATAGAGGCAGGAAAAAGGGGATTGCCCAAAGCCAAGGAGAGTAGATATCAAATGGTCAAGGAGGTATCAGAATATAGAACAATACTGGCTGGGAACCAAAAAAGAGATGAAGTGTTAACTAGTGTTATAGTTACTAGTGTTATAATACTTGTCATGTGCCAGGAAGCCATTGTCTCTGTTCAACCCGCTGTTGATGGACTGGAGTTTGTGGATATATTCCAATTCTGCTGTTTCTTTTTTCCTGTCTTCCTTCCTAGTTTGGTTTTTTAATCCCCCAAGGACTGCTATTCTGAGGTCCAAGATGGAATGCACAGGAAGACCAGAGTGTTCTGCAACTGGTTTTTGTGTATTCCCATTCTTAATGTCTGGTTTATGTCCATTTATTCTTTGGTGCACAAACTGGTCTGTTTGCCAAAAGTAGACTGCTGAAGGGCATTGTTGGCAGAGGACATATATCACATTAGAGGATGAGCAAGTGAAAGCACTTCTAATATTGTGGGTGATTAAGTTCTATGGTGACATTTCCCAAGTAAATGTGTGGGCAGAATTTACATCTGTGTTTGTACCCATTTCCCCATCTGTGTTGTGTGTCATATGCCTGCCACCAATTGCCATTGAGATGGTAGCATTGTTGCCCAGCAGCAGTTGTAGTTCATTGATGATATGTCTGAGAGGTTTCAGTTAAGAGCTGTGTATCTACTAGTGGCATTCTGCCATTTCATGTCTTTAGTGTGTTCTATAATAGATTAGTTCTGGAATATAAGCCTTGTCTTTTGTGTGTGTGTGTTTACTTTATATGGTGGGTACTGTAGCTTGAGGAATGCTTATTGTGATTCCATGAGTTTGGCATCTCTGTCTTACAGTCTGAGCAGATGTGATTGTATTGGGGGCTTTGGCTGTAAACAATGGATTTTGTAGTGTGTTCAGGGTGGAAACTGGAGGCCTGCAAATATGTGTAATGGTCAGTGCATTTGTGATATATTGTGATGCTTAAATCTCTGCTGTGTAGCTGTAGATCCGTCCTAGTGCCGGTAATTGATTTGTCTGCCTATAGTCATTCTTAAGGATTATTTTAAGGTAGTCATTCTTCTTGGTCAGTTATTGCGTGGGGTATGGGGGATGAAATAGACATGCAAAGATGAGCATAGAGAGGATTTATCTATCAACAACTTCTGTGGCTTTAACTTCCCTGGTTTCTGGAAATAACTCCATGTGACGACTGTTATCTCTGCCTGAGGAGACTACAGTGACTCAGATCAAGTTCCAGTACAGGCACATTTGGAAAATTTCATTTCCATAAACTGGCTCAGACATTATAAATTCTTGGTATATAGTCTCACACAGAACACTTATCATGAGTTCAGCAACTCACAGATGTTGATTCAGATAACGTTAAGAATGTTTAGATTGAGCCATGTTTTCATATGAAATCAACTTTCTAAGGTAATGCCAATATTAGAATTAGAGACCAAAGAGTAAGATGTAGATGCTTCAGTAACTTCAGATCAGTTCCATACCTTAAACTTCACTGAATTGCTGAAGTCAAATAATCAAATGTTTGAGAAGAAGTATTTATTCAAGTTTATTTTATATTGAAAAATATAGACTGCAGCTTTATCCAGAAAAGGATTTCAGCGCAATATCTCAAGTAGTCCTAGAAATTGTAAAAGGGTCATAAAGGACACTTTCAGTTTACCAGATTTTTGCATTGGAGATCACAAGGCATTTGAAATGGGATAATGACACATTATAAAAAGCATGGGGCAGAATCTGGTGAACTGTCAAGTGCAGAGGGGAGGGAGGGGAAGGGGAATATTATACCTGTACCTTCTCATGACCTGAATCTTCAGGTTGAACAATAAAATATGTGCGGACAGAGGTTTTTAGCTTTCCTTGGTACAATATCTTCTGTCCTCTTTTTTTTTTTTCCCCTATGACTATGGTGAGTCCAGTTCTTCTCAAACTTGAAAATGTGGAATTTTCCCTTCTAGTTACACTATGCTGGATCCAGTTAAATCTTTTCCAGTCCAAGCTCAGAAAAAGCCCACATCAGAAATTTCACAACCACCTAAAATGCATAGTGACAAAGATGAACTCCATTTTTCCTTCTGATCTTGGAAGCTTGCAGAGGGAGACGATTTCTGACCTGAAGCACTATTTGTAAAGCTCTGCAATGAGAGCTGAAATCCTGTAAAGTCCTAGTGATAAAGGAATTTGAATGGCTAACAAGGCATGCTAGAATTGGTGGAATGCTAATATTGGGCAGTGTGCCACTTTTATAGGATCTGATTTTATTGGTGTACAGACCTTCTTTGCTAGCAAAGCTCTTGGGTGCTGAACAAAGGATGGATCTTGTTCTTGTATTTGCTGTTACCTTGGTGATGGAAAAGGCAGGGCCAGCAGTGTAGAGCAGTGAAATCTATTCCACAAAAATGGCTAAACAATTCAAAACTCTAGGATAGTTTCCTAGTTCTTGCGTAACTGGCCCAGGGAATTTGATTTTTCTTTCCTTTCTGTCTTGTCTTTGGATTCCTGTTCATTAAACATAAATATGGTTATTGCTGTAGTTACCTAGCAGGGAAACTGTTGTAGAACTTGTAAATACATCTGCAGGAATGTGAACGTATATGTGACTTTATGGGGATAGAGAGAGACTGGAATTAAATTGTATTCTTAATTAAAATAAAATAAATGAATTTTAATTAATTAAAATTTTAAATTGAAGGTCTCTATGATAACTTGTATTTTGAGAAAGAGTTACAGCTTTTCTACAGTTAAAAAAAAAATGAAAATCATGTTTGTTATGAGGAACCAATACAGTTGCCAGGAGAGGTAACTTGAGGACTAGACTTGAGTACCTCACCCCTTGATTTTGTTTGACTGCTGCTGTTCCTATCTCTGCTCCCCTTTTTTTGCTCCCTACCTCCATCATATTATAAGCCGTAAATACATAGCTTTAGTTCAACTTGATATAGGTCTTTCCCATGTGATAACAAAGCTCTTCCCAAGCCACTGTTTGTCATACCCAGTCTTTTAGCCAGTACTTTTCAGTGGCAAGAGTACAATGCTCCATTTCCAAGAGTACAGTGCTCCATTTCCAAACAATGGGTGGCAATAGAGGTGTGATTGTGTTGTGATAGATGTCAGTGTTCTTTTTAAAATGTGTCTCAACATGTGTTTTTTCCTTCTAAGATTGCATGCACAGGTTTTGCTCCTACTTGATATGTACCATAATAACAGCTGCTTTGGGTTTGAAACCTTGCTGCCACAACATCTTATGTATTCTCATGCACAACAACAATGGATTTTCTTGCCACAAGGGCTTCTGGCCAACATCTTGCCCTCTTTCACTTTAGGACTTGAAGTTAACACTGGGCAAATAACATCACATGTGGTTTTTTTCTTCTTCATATCCAGGTCCGCTACAAGGAGGAGTTTGAAAAGAATAAAGGGAAGGGCTTCAGTGTGGTGGCAGACACCCCTGAGCTACAGCGAATCAAGAAGACTCAGGATCAAATCAGCAATGTAAGTGATTCTGTGTTCTGCTTTTCCAGCTTGCATATTTAGTCAACATAACACAGTGTTTTTCACCTTACCAGCCATTCAGTCTGTAAAATCTAATCTGGAAACTGTAATTAGAGAAAATTGGACAGTATTTTGTAGCGCAGACTTAGCAAGTGCAAACAATATATTTACAGGTCTTAATCTAAAGTTACAAATTTGGAATGCAAATTCTTGAGTTACACAGAACTCCTTTTTTATTATTATAATATAAATATAAACACATACAGCTTCAGAATGCATGCGTAGAATGTAATACTAAGAATAATATTAAGAAATGTATGTGCTACTAACTGTATTATCTTTAAAACTTTAAATATCTTTAAATTTTTAGATTTGTACAAACTTGATAAAAGGAACAAAATCCTGTTGCACTTCAGTGGTTAACAGACTTTATTTGGCATAAACTTTTAGAAATGCTAGCCCAGTGCAACTTAAGTTTGTATTTTGTGAATGAGCAGAAACACTGCTTGTTGGTGATGATTGGAATTGTAGTCCACATGTTGAAGGTGCCATGTTGGGGAGGGTTTGGTACATGGCAGTGAACAAATGTAGATGGAGAATCGAACTACAGGGATTCAAGATCCCCACTTTTCCTCTCAACTAGCTGAGTGGTTCTGGCTTAACTCTACTGCATACCTCATATTTAATCATTCTCAGTAGTAGTTCAAAAGGATGTGTTCTGTGGTTTGTAAATGTTTTTGTTTCTATGCAAAACTGACAAACATATACGGTAAATAAAAGTAGTATGTCAGCTGCTTAAAGTGCATTTAGTTGAGATCAGATCAAAATACTTCAGATTCTCAAGGGACCATTACTAGGCACCAAGAGTTATTTTAGAAATGGTCGTAATGGTTACCTGTGCTTCCCATTGTCCAGTAAGAAGTATTTTTCCCGTGTTGATAAGTGGTAATGGAGGATGTGACATCCCACGAATTACCCAGTAATCTGTTTAAGAAGAGATTTTAATCCATGCTCTCCAAATATTAGTTTGAGTGCACTTTTTTTCAGTAGAACAACAACTTTGCTGTCTGTGTATGAAAGAGAGAGTTTACATTAATTTGCTGATCAGAGCAGTTTCCTCCAGAGTGGAAATTTATATAATGTAAGTGTGAAAGAGTTTGAAAAATTAAAAAAATATATACAAATGAGAGAGGTGGAATATAATGTAAGCTTGGGGCATAAGGTATGTGAAATATCAAGGCTCCACTGGTTAAAATTTATGCATGGCGACTTAGTATCCTCTCTGTATAATCCTAGCTGCAAAATACTTTTCTTCAGGCCTGTTGACTAATCTGCCCTTAATAATTTGCTTTGGCCATCTGGTCTGAGCTGGCACTCTGGGAGTTAATTCTGGGGGAGCCCTGCAGGATGAATTTAATCCCACAGGGATTCCCTTCCCAGGCCCTTTGCTCCATAGACTTTTTGCCAGACACTCTTTGAGTTTTAAACTAAAGTTGTCATCCTTTTTTGTTTTGCTTTCCTCTGCTCAGTTACAGAGTGAGCCCAGTCCCCTCTTCTCTGCAGACTTCCCAGGACTGCAGTTGGATGTGTGTCTTGGAAAAGGCCTTGCTTGATGTTTCCAGCACAATCCAGTTTGGCCCAGTTCCCTTGAAGAAGTCTGCAGAGGAATAAAGCCATCCTTGGGAGCTTGTCTTGGTGTAGATTCCAGGTTTATATATCTCTTCTTTGAGGCCAAAGAGACCTTCTTTGAGGCCAAAGGGATTGTAACATTCTATTATGTCATGTGGAGGTTTAAAAAAGGCAGGGATTGGTTACTGCTTAATTAAATAAATAAATAAGTAAGTAAGTAAGGCCACACATATATTCCTACATGGATGCAAAGATGACTATAAGTGTGTAAGCAGTGCAGTATCTGGTCACTGTAAAGTGAAAAGGTTTCGTTAGGAATATGTCCATATAAAAAAAAGTAGTGGGATTTGCTATCCTGTTTATAGTCCTTATATTTGTCAGATCACAGGGTGGTTCCAGCTATTGGCTACTGTTCACTGATGGAGAAATTGGCAGGAAAAGATGGCTCTGAGGACAAAACTACAAAGGCAACATGATCAGTTGAAGTTTTGAGAGATAGGATGCCCCCTCAGTTGAACTATGAGCCAAGTTCATGCACAAAATGCAGTTTTTTTTCTCTCTTTCTCACCATTACATTAGGTGCCACATTCCTGTATAATGACAGGATTATGCTTAAGGTTGTTAGACAGAGCTGCAACTGACATAGCTTTTCTTGGGTAATATATAGGGGATCAGCAGGCAGACCATGCACTAAGTGAGTATAATTGGAAATAAAGAATAACTTTTATTTGCCGATGCAGACTTCTGTCACATGTGCTTTATAGTATATAGTCTACAGTGTAGACTTTGGCCTCTATTATAGTATGATAGACTCCAGAGTGTTCCATTTGCATACAAAGTGTGTGGGGAGTAGTCTTCATAGTTCTCAGTGACAATAGGCAGTATTACCTCCATAAAAAATCTGAAAATGTGTCAAGGCTCTGACAGAAACTTTAGTTACCAAGATGGATTATTTTTCAGTTCATTTCCTTGTCCCCAGGTCTTGTTCTTCTCCCCCTCATTCTCTCTTCACCACAGCTTAGCCATGCTAGAGCATCATCCTGTGAAATTTAGTCACAAGCATGTTTTTTTTTTACTATGCAGAGTATGCCAGTTTCTCACACTCGAGTACTAATTTTTATTTCTGGTATGTGGCAGAGGATTCAGCTTCCATGGAGACTTAAAGGATCAATATCTCATACTGTAGAATTTAGAAATTCTTCACAGTTACTGAAAAATTGTGATTATTTAATTTTGGACAGAATAGTTTAGTTTTTGAATCTTCAGGGTATTGGCTTCAAGCATGAGCAGCTGAGAGCAAAGTGACAGTGCTTTGTTAATGGGGCTTGGTGGTCTTACTTGGGTGGCAGCAGCAGGCTGGGCAATTAGATCTAATCACTGTTCTAATTTCCCAGAATGCTCCAGAGCTTTGGGGCATTGTGGAAGATTTAAATAATATCTAGACATAGCCATCTAATGTAGCTCAGGATGCTGGGCTAGGGGGAAAAAGTTAAAGGGCTCACCTATTGCAAGCAACAGCAGTGGACCTGCCATGAATCTGGAACCCTGGTTACAGCCCAAGAATGCCACATGCTGATACCAGTGCTGCATCCTGCTGGTAGCCAGTGTTGTCTTTATTTCAACTGTAACAGAAGCTGGATCATATAACCAAGAGGCTGATTGTATGGCATTCCTGATTATCAAGTTTGTTAGACATTTGTTAACTGTACATTAGTCTGAAAGCTTCTATCCAAAGGTTTGGATGTGCCAGTTTGTGTTCCATCTACCAACTGGAAGAAGGTAATTCAGATGTATGCAGACGAGAGCAAGTGTTGACAGTAACCTAGATAGTATGTACTTGACCATTATTTGGATTGTGTGTGTGTGTGGTGCATATCCACCAGAAGAAAGAAAGGGGATTAACCAGTCTGCAGTCCATGAGACTGCTAGCTCTCCACTGCCATCTCTTGGTCCCGATGCAGTATTGCAGTAAATTCCCAGACAGGGAAGAGGGCTGAAGAGGGTAGTTAGAAAGCACCAATATTCACCTTACAGGTCAAGGGCTATATTGCTGAGCTCTCTGCTTCTGATATTATTTGTTAGTTTGCCTGTAGGTTCTCATGGGTGCTGGCCCACTGGTCACAGCTACTGAATGACATCTGCAGCAGCAGAGAGAAGTGCATAGGCAATGGAGGGGGGAATGTGACACAATAATTCCAATGATGGGTCAGACAAAAGCTGCTGCTGATTATAATGGGAGTACATTGAACTTTAAACGAGCTGAAGGCTTTTTCTTGTCTAAGAATTGTTTGTGGGCAATCTTGCGTTTTGCTTCTCTAATGTCGTCTCTTCTTCCTTTTATAGATAAAGTACCATGAAGAGTTTGAGAAGAGTAGGATGGGCACACCTGGTGGAGAAGGAGGGGAATTGGAACGCCGCAACTCCCAGGAGGGTGCCAACTACAGGAGACCAGTGGAGCAACAGCCACAAGCACACCAGCAACCTCATCATGCCCAGCCAAGTACCCCTGGTAAGGAAGTCTGATAACATTGTGCTGGAGAGGGGAAATGTGCATGGTGGAACTAGTAATCCGGCCTAATACCCTATGATCCAGCAACTCTATGCCCATCCCCAAGATGTAGCTCTGTTGACTCAGACTATAAGGTAGTACCTGTCGAAGGTTTTTAGAATAGGTGTGAGCCACATGTACTGGACAGATGAATCCCATGGCAGTTAAAAGAGATGAGAGGCAGAGTCTGAAATGAAGCAAAAAGAGCAAAAAGTAGAGTGACAGAAAAGGCACCCAGCTGAGGAGACAGGAAGATGGTTCAGGGTTATGCCAGATACAGGATCTGTCCATCTGCAGTTTATCCAAATAGTGTACTATTCATCCATGAATTGCAGCTGTAGCCATGTCTGAATGGAGTAGCTGACAGCAGTCTCAGAGTAATTGGAAACTCAGAGATGGATATGCAGGAAAATGCATTGGACAAGGCCTGTCAGAATTTTTATGCAAAGGCGGGATGAGTGAATCTGTAAATGTGTAGGAAGGAGTTAAGTGAAACAAAGAATAGAAGGTGACAGAAGAATGTGAAAAGGCTGGAAATAATAATTAAAAGTGAAGTGCATTCTGAGATTCCTTCCCTACATTAGCTTTGTGGTAGGTCTATTTATTAAATGTTATTGGGTTTTCTCTTATTTTCTTAGTATAATATAGTCAAAATGTGTGAGATGAAAGTTGTATTGTTCGTACCTAGCTCTTTCTTGAGCAAAAAAAAATTGCTAGCCACCTGACCAACCTCTGGGTCTCAATTTCTATGTGTTACATGGCCATTTCCATTGTCCCTTACAAGCTACCAGCTAATATGCAGAGTACAAAGTTCCAACAGCTTTTGTGTAGAAAACTTCATGAATTCTGAAACAAGTGAAATTCTGAACTGCTTGCTGTTACTTTTAGATGAAATGCAGATCGTTATTAGGAGAGGAAGACCCAAACAGCTTGCCTTTCTTCCATCAACAACGATCCAGTTGAATATTTATAAGGACAAATTAATTCTTCTCCCATTCTCTTTCCTCTACGTTCCCCCCTGAAAAAAGAATATAGAATAATCATGACAGCATTAAGTTGGTGGGACCGTAAATGCAACCATATTGAGAGAAAGGCCGGATATTAATATAATATAATGTACTGAAAATAGAGTACATAAGGTCTTGTGCTGTCTTGCTCACTTGAGTCTTGGAGCAAAGTTGAAGCCATTTCTTGCATTGTGCTCTAGTTTGAGCTTAGAACTTTAACTGTTGGTAGGCAGTTGCAGATGTTGTATGTCTAGACACATAACAATCCACTGTTTCTTTTGGTCTGAGGATTTAAGTAAAGTTTTTCAAAATAACAAAGTGAGCTGAATGGTTTGGGTGAAGATCAAGGAAGTGGAATATGGAAAATAGGTCTTTACGTGAGTATTTGGAACTGCTGACCAAGCCTGCCTTCCTTCTGGTTCACTGTATGTTTGCCATCATCAAACTGTTTTGCATTTTTTCACCTTTATGTTCTTCAAGGGAAAATGCTTTGTTTTGAATTTAGTTGGTCACCTTGTATTCTTGAGATAGAGAGGATAATAAAATTTCATATTAAAATAGATGCATGATAACTGGTTTCTTCTTCTCCTCCGTGGTCTTTGTGACTCACACAAGTGAGGTTCACAGATGACCACTCAAAGAACTGCAGTTACAGGTAAGCAAACCATCCTTTTGTACTACACTGTTAGAGCAGTCTGATAGCACTTTACCAGCGATGGTGCCATCGTATGGAATCCTGGAATGCATAGTTTTGGGAGTTATTTAGATTTCTCTATCAGAGGGCTCTAATACTTCAGCAAACTACAAATCCCAAGATTCTATGAGATGGAGCCATGGAAGTTAAAGTGTAATAAACATACACTGTGAAAGAGGTCTGTGACTTCAGGCCACTGCTACAATGTTTTTTGTTTTGTTTTCCAAACTGGAATTTAAAAATAAAAGGTTTGGTGGAGAAGAAATAGGAGAAGCATAGCTGGAGAGAGGGAGAGACTAAAAAGGAGCCCTTGGATTCTTCCAACTTTGTGCTCTGATAGTGGCTGTGAAGCTCTAGTGTCTATGCCTGTGGCTCATTATAGAGTTAACAGTAGCCTCTTTGTCCTTCTCAGTTTACCACCATCAGCCACCACAGCAGCCAGCCTCTCAGTCCTATGGCTACAAGGAACCAGCAGCACCTGTCTCTATACAGCGTAATGCCCCATCTGGAGGAGGGGTAAGTGTGGTCTAGGAAAGGAATAAGACAATCACCCATTAAGTACTTATTCTATTCCTATAGAAAAGGAAGCTGAAACAGTAATGACAGCTGGCCTTTGTAGAAGTCTACTTCCATGCATTGAGTGTGTAGATGTGGGTGTGGTTAGTACCTTTTCTTTTGTCAACATGCTGAATGTTGAGATTTTAACTCTAAAATAAGTAGTGTAGCTCTTAACAATCAACTTTCAATTGAGAAGTGTACTGTCTCTTTAAGGTTGGGTAAATAATCTTTCTAAGTGAAGCCCACAAGCTAAAGAGTAAATCAGGTCATTGCAAAGCTGCATTTGAACCTATATATTTATACACCGAACCAGTGTGTGTAGATTTTGGGAAGTGAACAAAATGCTTTGCAGGTCTTATCCTTATATCTGCATCAGAAACCATGGAAATCATAGGCTAAAGGTAATAATTTCCTGGTCTAAGCTACCTGTTGAGACATATTTAAATTTCAACCTTATTCTGAGCCCATGGCCATCTCTCAGGGTTCACCTTTGAACCATTGGTTGTGTTTGTTTCCTTGAAATGAAACTATAAGGTGCTCAAGTCTACCCCTTTATCTCCAGGTAAGATCCTGTGGCCAAGCACTATCATGCACCCCATAGGAGCATAGAGCTTAATATCAGAAACCAAGCAGAGGAACAAATTATCTGTGCAAAGAGAAAGTTCTTGACCTTCTTCTCAGTCTTAATCTCAATATTATGTTGTAATTAGTTTATATCCTGTGCTGTGGTTTGGTTTTACAAATTTTGTAAGTGATTAAAAAAAATACTTCCAGTACAGATTTAAAAAAAAAACATTATATGAGGGTTAGTGTGAACGTACTATAGTGAAATATATATAATTTTAAATGAAAATTCAAAGTTGGCAGTGGCCAAGCACTGAATTTTGAACAGTATGTTCCAGCTAAAGCTGGTGCTATAGTCACTTCAGGTGGATGGTGGATAAATAGCCCAAATTTATGGTTGTTCAGTGTGTTTAAAAATAAAGAGATTGTGGGGAAGAGTTTCAGTCCCATTAGACTCTGCAGGTGCTCCTTGGTCAAGGTCCTTTCCCTAAATTGCTAGCTGCCTCGCTTTGCAGGCACACTTTGCACTTTCCTAATACTGTCAAAGTCTGCTGCTATGCAAAATTTGATAAGTACCAGAGTAAGGTTTTCTCTTCTCCCCTCCTCATTCCACTGGCTGTTTCAGAATCTCTAACGTCTCTGAGCACTAATTCTGCTCTCTTGTGTCCCTCCTACCCTACCTCCAGAAGCGATTCCGTGCAGTCTATGATTACAATGCCGCTGACGAGGATGAAGTCTCCTTTCAGGATGGTGATACCATCATCAACGTGCAGCAGATTGATGACGGCTGGATGTATGGCACCGTTGAGCGGACCGGCGACACGGGCATGCTTCCAGCCAACTATGTGGAGGCTATATGAGCCTCCCACCGGTGCCACCCTGAAAGCAAGCAGGGGAGGGGTCTCATGTGCTTCTTGTTCCATTATCCCTTCTCTGCTGTCTCTCGTCAAACATCAAGTTATTTTGTTCTGAAGCTCTCACATGATCGTCTTTATTCTTCTGCCAGCATAGCTTTGTTTTGGAGGCATTTGAACTTGGAGTGGGTGTCTTTTTGTTACTATCAGATGAGACTTTTCTCAAAGACCAGCTGTCTTTTCATTCTCTCCCTCAGCTTTCATGGAACGTGGCACTCTTCCCTTCTCCCCCTTACCCCAAGAACTGCCCTTTGAGGGATTGATTGATCCAGAACCAGTTGAGCCCTCCTTAACCTGCCACAGTGAACAGCAAGTAGTGTAGGACTGAAGGGCAGGAACCAGTACTATGCTTGCTTTTGGGGATGTGTGGAGCTTTGAGTAATTTGGGAGAATCTCCAATCCATTTTTATTGAAAAAATTATCAAAGGCCTCTGTTTGAATATTCACTTACATCAAACCCTAATTTCTATACACTCTAAGAGATCGCATCATTTGTTTGAACGTAGGAGAGCCTTTGGTAGAACTGAAAAAACCAGGATATATGTAATGCCTAGAAGGATGAGGAAAGACAAAACAGTTACTAGTGCACAGGTACAGAGAAATGTAGGAGGAATAATGATAATTCCAGTGAGGACACTCAGGCATTGGCTCTTGGATGCCATTGCTCAGTAAAAGTGGATGCCTACTTAGTTTTGGAGTGGAGCACATGTCCCCTGTGTTCCTGGGGAAACATGATTTGAAGTAGAATGTGCTCAGGATCACTGCTGCCCAAGACTTTGTAGCTAATGAGTATCAGTTCAGACAGCTCAATTTTGGTGCTACCTCCTACTTTAAGAGAGTGTGAAGAGCAGTGTGTTCGAAAAGTATGTGGCCACTCCTGCTGCTTTCCCCACTACCCCGAAAGTAGCTTCAGTGTGAACAATTGAAGCAGCCTATGCAAGATTCCTCTGGCTAATGCCTTCATACATTCCTTTTTAGAAAAATCCTTGATGTCAGTGTCCTGCTTTCTCTTTCTGTCCTTTCTCCTCACCCCCCAGAATCCTACATGTGTGGCAACTAGTCTGTGGAAATAGAAGGACATTTCCCTGAATAGTTGTAACTGGAGCAGCTCTAGTCAAGAAAAATCATACATGCTGTGGAGAGGCTACCTTTGGGATTGGTTTGCTCTTTTTTAATTTTTGGGGGAGAGATATTTGGGGCTTCACTAAAGGCTGACCCTTGTTGAACACTTGTTCTCCTGAAACAAGTGCTGTCAGCCAAAAGGCAGGCTAGTAGATGGCTTCACCTCCTAGTTTGTACCTTTTGAGCCAAGCAGTGTTTACAATCTTTCATCCTCTCTCTACTGCCCTGTCCTCAGCCAGCCTGACAGTTGGGTGAATGGGTTAGGGGAAAAATATCTTGCACTAGAAATATACCTCTTGCCCTTTCTCTGGCATCAAGCTGGCAGGTGCTGGTGCTGGCTTGGGAAAATATCATGGACCAAAAGCAAATTATTTAGAGTATTTTGCTGTTAAAATAGCAGGGAACTATTATATAACTGGAAAATGAAAGAGGCTGGGGTGGTGGGAAGGAAGAGATAATCCGCAGGCAAGAGTGAAGTTCTTCAGCTACCCTTCCTTCATTTCTTCTCTGCAGGCCGATTGCTCCTCTTGCTACTTTTGAAGAGTCAGTTAGGTGCTGGCAAAGAAGGGCAAGGCCTGTTTGAGTAATACACAGTTGGCTCCCCGTAGGAATGTTTCTCAGGCCTGGTGTCTCTTACTCATTTTGATATGATGGGATTGCAGATCTCTCCAAATGGTAGTAATATCTGGGAAATATTTATAGTATATTTAAATGAAACATGAGGAGTAGCTCTGTGCCTCCCTATTTAGTTGTGGACTCTGTCCTCATCAAGGCAAATTAAACAAGTTGGTGAGTGGACCTTCGAAGGTGGAGTTTTTAAACTTTCTGTTTGAAGAATGACCTTCATAGGCACACTTTCAGGAAGATGTTTGGATCCACTGAACTGCTTCCTGTTTTTAGTTGGTACCCTCTCCAGTTCCTGGGGTACATCAGGACCAAGTGGAAAAACTCATTGTCTTATCAGATTTTCTGTCATCTTGTGCTGCTTTATCTCCTCTGTTTTCCCCTCCTGTGTATAGACACAGCATATCAGGGACTAGCCTTCTCCCCACATTATATCCACACTTTCTGTGGACTTCATGGTGCTGAGAATAACCATAACTAAAATTTAAAAGCACCCTCTTAGTCTCTTTACAAGAGGTGCAGAACAGGCTTACATTAAGCAAGAGTTACGGAGAACTTTCTCCCTCAGTGTTCAAGTCCATGTAAGTTGAATGCAAAGAGATGCTGTACATTGTCATTCCTATAATAAATGTTGCATCTCTTCGTATGTGGTGGAGTTCAGGACACTAGTATCTTTAGCTTAATCTCACAGGAGGACTTTAATTCCCTTACCAGGGGTACCCACTCCCTGTTGAAAAATTTGTATTCCTGCAGTCGCTCCGATCAGTGGCAGAAAGAAATAGTGACCAAATGACCAGATATTCCTTTTCATAAGGCAGTAAAAGCACAAACATTATTTTATAATCTTTTTTTCCATTACAAAAAATTGTCTCTGGGTTTCCCCTTGGACACTTGCACTACCAAAAAAGGGGCTAAAGGGAGGAATGTTTGTTTCTTCTTCCCCATATCTGCATCTCAAAAAGGTCCATTTATGGAAATAGAAAAGCCAGTAGGAATGATGGCAGCTTTTCCTTAAGACCAATTTTAGGAATATAGCGATCTAGGGACCACCTAACCTTGGGGTTAACTTAGATGGTGCCAATAGTAGTGACTGCTGGTTAAAGAGAGGTCACATACTTCTTGGTGCTGAGGCAGAAGCCCAAGTCCAGCAGTAGCTGTTTTTCTAATTGATGAGAATAAGGCAAAATCATGTATAGACAATCCTTGAGAGGACTGCTTTTTGTGAGGAAGATAAGTAACATAATGTGAATAAATATTTTTAGAGGACCAAATAAAGTACTCATTTTTGAATCTCTCCTAGCTTTTTCACCTCTACCCTGGGAGAAGTGGTTTCTCACTGCTTGGTTTATTTTTTTTTCCTGCCTTCTGTGACTTATGCACTTTTGCCTTTGATTTTATTCCATTAGCTGAAAAGCACCTAAACCTGTATTTAAATAATTAAAATGTAAAAAAAGAAAAAGAAAAAAAAACAGCTGAATTGCATCTGTGTAGCCATTTTTATCCATGTGAATTCTCTTGTCCATCTTAGCTTTTCAAGCTAGATTTCAGTGTCTGATGATTAGAATGATTTTTTTGTTTGTTTGGGGCATATTTCGGGGGTTTCATTTGTTGTCTTTGTGCGTTTCTTCTTTGCTGGCCTGCGTGCCCTTTCCAAAAGTCATTTGGCCTTTTTCAGTGGCACCATAGAATCAAACATAGTACCAGTTTCTTTCTGGTTTTACGTCAATTTGAAAATAAAAGTATAATTTTTACCTGCTGACTGATTGTGGTCTTTATTGATGGTTTTATTTTTACTCTGTGATTAAAGTGGAAGTATAAGCATATTCTCACTAATAATCACTTTTGAGCATTGCAAGCACAGGAGAAAATAATATTAAAGCTGTTATTCCTTATCAAGACTTATTGGAGACTGGCTGCCTCTTCCACCTTGCTGAATTTAGTGTAAGTGAGGCAGTGAACGACAATGTATGAATGAGGCAGTCTTGGCAATGGAACAGACTTCCTATCTAATCCTGAGACCTGGCTGTTTAAATTAGGGTTGGGTAAAAGGCAGCTTTGAGCCTCCTGGGAGATTTCTGGGTGGTTATGGCAAAGATTTCCAACGAGCTCTTTAGCAACAAGAAGTTACTCCCTGCCTGCCTGACCTATATTGTTATTATTCTGGATTTTAAGAGTTTGGAGAGCACAAACAGGAGTAGATTTTGTTTGGAACAATTCTGAGCTCTGTGTTCAGTTCTAGCAGTCAAAAATAAATTCACAGGCTCAGAATTCTTTAATCCCAAATTTATGTCTTTTATATCTTGCTCTAGTAGATCTTTTTTTAAAGAAAAGTTAATCCTAAAACATACCCATCTTGATGCAAACATTGCAAAATTGGATTGATAACTATGAAAGTGCTCCAGTTCAAGCACAAAAAACAAAGGTTCACATACCCCCTGTGTGCTCTCACTGTCTCATCTCCTGTTCTAGGGAAACCATAGATAGCCTTCAAACCAAAACAAGGAAGCCTGTAGAGAGAACAGTTTCTGATTCTCAATTTGGAGGCAATTTATGGTTTGTCCAAAACAGGAAATGCAAGAGAGGAAAAAGTGTATGTTGAGAAAAGTCCATTCACAACAATCAAATCATCATTTGGTCATTGGGTCTCTTAGCTGTAGAAGGGCATTAACAGATTTGCCCACTACTGTGATTTGTGACTACAAAATGTCAGTTCTTCCCTACACTTCCTGTTTATATTGCCAAAAGATTATTTATTTTCACATTAAAGTAAAAGCAAAGTGCTAGATATTGAATTCACAAGGACTGTTTTTGCGTGAGCTCAGTTCAAGGGATCTTCCATTATCATGGATGACACAGCATTAAATCTAACCAAGAACTCGCTGATAAATTCAGGCACAGAAAATGCTCTTAAAAGGGACACAATGATTCAATATTAGACTGTGCAAACCTCATGCTTTGGAGAGCAGACATGACAAGAGTGTGTCACCACACTTTGTCAGTGTTCTGGGTCACAGACTTCAACATTGATGCTAAGAATTATATAGGGACAGAAAATGTGACCCTACCAAAGCTGTTGGATTGCAGCCTACATTATCCTTCACAACTGGCTATGCTGCATAGGGCAGATGGGAGTTGCAATCCCATATGTTCCCCATTCTGCAACTAGAGACCAAAAGCTGTCTTTTCCCTACTCTTTGAAAAACCAGAGCCATTCTTCCAATGGTCAACTTGCCCTGTGCTCTACAAGGGCAAAAAGTTCAGAGACTCAGATTCCAGAACTTGAAACAAAATGTACAGGTTGGAAGGTATGTAAACCAAAGCTGTACCTGGTAGATGGTTGCTTCCTGGAACCAAACATGACGGATACCCACATAATTTGGGCAAGAGGACATTTGACAAGACTTTCTGTTCTGTGTCAGTCAGCACCCTAGCTCTCACTGTGGCAGATTTTGATACACAAGAAAGGTTTCAAAATCAAGAGCATCAGAAGAGTACATAATAGAGATGAATGAAACTTCAAAAGGGCTGCTAAATTGTGTTTATTTGTTATGCCTACAAAATCACATTCTGCCATCTCTTCATGCCCTAGGTCTGGGCTTTTGAGGGATATGCCAGTTGCACACAAAAGCTGGAATTCTTTTGGTAGATTGATTCAATCAATTGTCTAATAGTGAGTTAACATGTAGATAGATTTTATAAATTCTGTGGGTCTAGTCAGGACTACAAGAGAATTTAGGCCAAGGTCTGTCAAGTCTGGCCAGTTGTGGAATGCCTACCTGCTGACTAGGTAAGGACTCTCCAGAGGTTTGGCATCAAGTAATTTGGTTGGTTGGTTGATTAACAGATATTGTGCCTTTCTGCTGGTCTAGGACTCATGGTGGTAACAGCACATAGGAACATAATGATGTGAAACAGTTGCAATCTGCTTCTGTGGATAATTACCCACAATGAAATCACAAATCAAGGCATTGTAAGCAAATTTTACTAGGTATAGCTACATATTTCCTTTTCTTCAGCGCATTCAAGATGGCATAGACCTTCCTTCCCCCTTTCTCCTACAATAACCTTGCTAGTAAAGAGACTGGCCAAAGTCAACCAGTAGATGTCATAGCTTAGTGTTAACCCGACCACGGATCACCAGTCAAACTCTTTAACCAATGCACTACTGTGACTTAAATGTTCTCTGAATTGTACCTAACATTTGCAACTGATGCCACAACCTGGAGCGAACAAACACCTTTGTTTTGTTTCCAGATTTTAAAAAAAGCAAGGAAAAAAAGTGAAAGGAACAAAAAAAAGCTAAAAATCCATATCCATATCTTTATTAGGACCACTTAAAGGTAATAAAACATGGCACAGGCTTTTCAAGTTAGAACTCTTCACCAGGCAAAAATGGTGAATTAAAAAAAGCATTGGAAAGGAAAGCAGCTGATGTTACAGCAGTGAAGTCCTTGGCTGCATTCCTGACATCTCATCCGCCACCTCTCCCACTGCCTCCCTCTTTTCTTCGGCTGTCTGCCCTGAAAAGCAAAACAGTTGTGTTTCATCTGGAAGGATCTTTCTGGCCTATTAAGATGCTGCTGCAGCTGCTGTGTGTGCGTGCATACACACACCACTGCGTGTAAAAACCTCCCTCCTTTCTTCCCTCCCTCACTGCACCATCTGTCATTCTCGCTCTTTTCTAGCCTCCGATTCCAGGCGCTGTCACTGTCCCCATTTCCCCTTCCTTCCCTTCACCATGCTGGACATCTTCATTCTCATGTTTTTTGCCATTATAGGCCTGGTGGTCTTATCCTACATCATCTACATGTTGTAGCATCTCCAGCAACCCCGTTGCATCTACTAGCACCCTATGGAAGACAGCTAAGCAAAGAGGAAGGATTTTTTTCCTCCTCCATTTGACGCAGCAGTGTTGAAGGCTGGGATTCCCGAGGTGCCTGGTTGACAGACTAACCGGTATTTAAAATTCACATTATATACTTTTTAAGGTTGATGATGCGGGGGTGGGGGGGTGGACTGTATAGAAGCAAAAATGGAGAATCTGTTTTTTCAAACCCTCCTGACTCTTCAGTGGCAGCTTCCAGTCTTAAACAGGAAACAGCAGCGTTTGCATGTTTACTGAGCAGAATGTATTTTAAAAATAAATAGTGATATGATGATGATGATGATGCTGCTGCTGCTGCTGCTGCTTAGGCTGTTACTAGGACTTCCATTTCTTTTTCTTGCTTTGAGCATCATACTCTTTCTTTTATAGAATACTATATGTCTGTTCAGAATTAGACTATTGTGTTCGGGACTGAGAGGAGGTAGAATAGTATATTGTAGTTAGTTTTTTTTGTACCTTTTATTCTACCAACCAGAAGGGATGGAACAATGCCTTGCTTCAGCAATTGTTTGGGCATTTTATGTCCTTTCCAAATTCTCACTTTGTGTATTTATATATTTATATGTATATATTTACACCTTTTTCTCTCCTTCTCCTTCTGCCTTAGAATGTGGGTTTTTTCCTGCAGATGGGAGACCCCACCCTGGTTTACAATCATGTTTTCATCTCAGCAGCATGGTGTCACAGAGCGACTCCAGATCATTCTAGAGAAAGGTTAGCCCTTTGCAAAGATAATCGGCAAAGAGAAGAATGATTCAGCAGATTGCCTTGAAGAAGTAGTACCTGAAGCTTTCAAAAAAACTGAACTGGAAATGCATCACAAGACCCAGTTAGCAACAAGAAATGAGATGGACAGATGAAAACGCACTGAGAGACTTTTAGAACAGGATGGTTCTAAGTGGTGAAGGAAAGCTATTGCCTCTGCTGTTTTCCTGTGCAAACAAACTTGATTTTTCTGTATGTCTTGGAAAACACTATGTTTGAATGGAGAAAATATTATTTTCCGACTATTTTTAAGTTCTAGATAATAGAACATTGGTGGCAAAGGCCCAATGGAAGAGGGGAAGGAAACAAACTGATAGCCAACTGTACTTGAATGCCACTCTAAAGTACCAGCACAGACAACTTAGATTGGCTGTAGTAGGTTTTGGAAAAGCGTGCTGGGTGGTGAAGGAGGCGGGGGGGGGCAGCTCAGTGGTGTATTCAAAATCCCATTCTGATCGCAGTGGAAATTTGTATACTAAACGCTGTGCATCTGAGGTTGCAGCTTTATGCTGCTACTGCTCTTCTAGGGATCAGAATGTTTATTTTTGCTTTTTTTTTTAAAGAAACATTTAAGAAATATTTTTATACATTGTTTCTTTCCCCTTAATATATTCCAAGCAGAATAAATTATTGTACAGGTACAAGAAGCCTCCTGAAAAATAGAAAAGTGAAGTTCGTTTGGACTGATAGGATAGCTCAGGATACTCTTTCCTCAAATTGTAGCATGGTTGTAACTTTTAACAACACAAGATGGTGTGATGATCATAGCGGGGGTGGGGAGAGATTTCTTGAAGATATTTGTGTTGTGACATAAGAGATGACAGAGTAACAAACTTTAGCACAACTACTAAAACAGGAAGAAAATTGACCTTGGAGAGAAATGACTTTTTTGTGACTTTTGCTTCTGTGTCAAAGGAGAGCAAACCTGTTGTCTCTCAATAGGATGAACAGGGGGTCCTTCTTTAGTGTAGTGTCAGAAAACTACACTGCCTGATGCTCTGTTCTTAACTGCCCCAGGAGAAAAGGAATATTCTGGGGGCACCTCATATGTGGATAAAGTGCTCCATGTATCAACTTGGGACTTGTATAGTTCTTTTTCCTCTTCCATTGAATCTGTGGATTGATGTTGGGGAGGGGAGACAAAGCGGGGGGGGGAGAGATGATTGGGGATGAGGAGTGAAAGAAGCCACGCTTCACACATTGCCTTGGAATGTGGAATCCTGGCAGGCTTTGGGAAGTAGTACAGTTCCTTTGCCACAAGACTTAACCCTCCCCCTAGAGGAGTACCGTGTCCATTTCTAGTCTCGCCCGTATGCTGAAAGTGCAAGGTCCCACTCTAAGACAGGGTTGGGCAAAGCATGGCTCTCCAGATGTCCTTGGACTGCAACTATCAGCAGCCCTGGCTTGTACAGACAATGGTAACGAACCATGGGAAAGCAGTTGCAGTCCAATGGCATTTGGAGGTCTGGACTTAGCTTGCTCTGCTCCAACGCCAGAATTTCTTGGAATATGTAAAACAATTTAAGAAACAGAAAAGACAAAAATGCATCCCAGCCCAGCACTCCCCTTTTCCATCTCCTTCTCTCTCTCTCTCACAGTAGTTTTTGGAGGATTTGAAATATTGTGGAATAATTAATTTAAATTCAGTTAAAAATTCAGAGTATTGTCCTTTCTCGAGTTTATGTTTTTAAAAATAAAACAAAAGCGTTGCCCTAAAGCCTTTTTCCTTATTCCTTTCTTCACCATCCAGATGTGGTAGACTTTAATTCCTACCCTCCACAGCTAAGAGTCATTGTGGATAATGGGAACTGTAGAAAAGTAGAATCAAGTTGGCCATGAATCTTAGTGGGTGATTCTGAGCAAGTTGCTGTCTCCCAGCCTAACATACCTTGCAAGGCAGTTGTGAGGACAGGAATGGAAAATTGTGGAGACCCTGTGTACACTGTTGTGAGCTCCTAGAGGAAAAGCAAGATATATATGGGAGTTATAGGGCAACAACATTTGATTGACCGACCACATTTCCTCCCTGCACTCACCTTTTCTGTAAACTGAGAACAATTTTACCCCCTCACAAAGCAACCAAGAGGAAATCCAATGAACATTTAGTTCATCTTCTAGTGTGTAGAAATTGCCCACAACAAAACTTGTATGATCTGGTGTTTTTTACGGGGGTGGGGAAGGATTGTAATTTGAATACTCATTTTGCCAGATGAACTGTTAGTTCACAAATCTCAGAAGCCTGTGCCATCTTAATTACAGGTTAATCCAATAATCTGCCCCCTCAGTCCTACGATTCTAATAGTGAAGATTTAAGATGGGTGGGAACAGTTCAGCGTAGAGACTGCACACAGCTCTGGAGAGGAGGGTGTCCAGTGAAGCCAAAGACTTTCCTCCAAGACCCTTGGCAAACTCACTTTTTTTTCTACCCAAAGCAATTTTTTTTCCATCCCAAACCACCTTCAATGCTCCAACCCTCTTTCTCGGGCCTGCAGGACTATTTGAGGGGATTGCTATTTGGTCACTCAGAACAGCCGATTGCTCCAACGTGTCAAAAAAAAAAGAAAAAAAAAGGCATATGTGGGGACATATTGCAGTCCTTTAGAACTCCAGGGTGTGTATGCACTCTCTCTCTCTCTCTCGCTCTCTCGCTCTCTCGCTCTTTCTCTCTCAATTTAAGGCACTTTTCAACTCCATTTGGAAGACAATATACTGCATCTCATAATGTTGCTGGAAAAGTAGCAGAAAACAAGACTAAAAATTATCATAAAAATAAAGCAGCTCCAGTATTTGTGCGTTGAAGTCGCAGGGGCAAGGGGTAATAGGACACATGACAGAAATGTATATGTATGGTGCAGAGCGAGTGGATATTAATTCATTTTTCTCTGTGCCTCTTGATACTAGAATCTGGGTCATCAAATGAATCTAAATGGTGAGTGATTCAGGACAAAAAACAAATCATACTTTGTTTTATATAACACAGCATTAACATATGAAGTTTGTTTCCAAAAAATGTCAGGATGGCCAACAACCTGGACAACTTTAAAAAGAAATTAGACAAATTCCTACAGAGTAAGGTCATCAATAGATATTGCCCAGGATGGCTGTGGCTACTAGATCAAGCAGAATGCCCCTGAACTTCTGAAGTCTGAAAGCTAGCTGCGTTTTAGGGTGCTGGAAAACTGATGTGGGAGCAGTCAATTGCAGTGTTAATTGTATCCCTCCATCTATCTCCAACCTATGTTTTTGTAAATAAACTGAAATATTAAAAATGACAAGAGGTAACTCATAAATGTAAGGAAAACAAGTCTGGACAAGTGTTATATTGCTGAAATTTCTCATGTTGCTTGGAGAATTGGGGCTCACATAACAAGAAGACAGAGTCACACAACTGGAAGGGATCAAAAAGCTGTTAGCACATGTTTCCAACTCAAGGGTAAGACCATCTATGCATCAGGTTCACATAAGTCTGTCTATAAGATCCAGAAAAGAAGTGTGACTGTGACACAAGAAGGAGAGGTACTGGAAAACATGTTTCAGAGTGCAAAGGGGCCTATGCCAAGGTACTCAAAATAGAAAAGGCAGCCCACTCCCAATCAGTCAGAATCCAAACAAGAACAAAGATTCCAGCTCTCCCAGTGTCCCGTTCCTTATTGTGGCAGCTCCACTTTAAAGCTGGAGATAATGATGTGGGAAATACAAAGGCCTGTATACATGCAGAAGACTCAGCCACAGCACTACATAGTGAAGAGACTATCACTGAATGCTCCCCAGTTTTTTCCCCCTCAACTCCCTGCAAGCCATAGATTAGCACATCTCAGAAAATTTAGCCATGCCCTGCTTGTGCTTGTTTTTTTTTTTGCTATATAAGGGATCATGAGAAACAATGTTCAATACCTACAGACTGAAGTGGTAGAATCCATTCAACAACTTCATCCCCATGTTACCCTGATTTCTGGGGCCCGGGAGGGACACCTCAATGTGCTCACAATGGGGAATGGGAATTAGCAAGAGCACCGCTAACAATACAAGAGGCAGGGCAACCTAGCAAGATCTTGAACCCAGTGTCTATGGGGTCAGGCTGAGTCAAGGAGCAAACAGAAGTAAATAATAATTGTTGTTTTTATTGATGTATAGCACAGTCAAACACGTGTATGCAACACACTCACACAGACCTATTGAAATAAAAGTAGGAGTTGGATAGAGGGCTTTTAAGAGGAGGTTTTGCATGGGAAATACTACACCTGTCCTGAAGCCTGGGTAGTCTGAGGAAGGAGTTTGTGGAAGTGGAGATTCTCAGCACGAGGAGCTGAGGGGAGGGCTCGCTCAATGAAGCAACAGCAAGGCGGGATGGAAGCCAAGAGCGATCCAAAGAAGCGCTCAAAATCAGGGGGTCTTATAGGGGGAAATGTGCCTGTAAGCTAGATCGTTCCTGGGGAATACAGTGGGTTTCGGGCTGGAGACAAAGCCTCCAAAAGGTCAGTATTTTGCATGATTGAGTTAAGACAGCGTTGTCAATAGAGCAGACAGTATGCAAACGCGGAGTGCTTGACAGTTGAGTATTCGGCTTGTCAAGCTGCCTGCTCGGGGCAGGGAGTCTTTTGTAAACAACGTCCATACATAATGTGATCTTAAAGAGTACTTGCCTGGAGGTCTCCTAAAGAGGCAGTCTGGCTAGTACTGGCCTGCCTGGATCTGTTTTGAATGGCTCAGCTATTTGCGGCCATGCCTGTGTACGTGCTTGTCCGGGGGCCTCACAAGCACGTGGACAGGAAGGAGTAAAGAAGGCCAAATTATTGATATCAAATGATATCTAATATCCCACAAGTCCGGGCTAGAAACTACGGTAACACCCATTTACCTCATTCTGCTGCCTCTGTAGATTAGGCCTAGCAATCACATAACGCTGCAAACAGAGTTTAAAAAAAAAAGCAGCTTGGAAACCTAATTCTGGACTACAATTCCCAGACTGTTCTAGTTGGCATGGCCACTATAGTTCTGGGAGTTATAGCTGAAAAGGGAAAGTTTTCAAACTCTGATCCAGTGTTTTGTTCCTGCAGTATGTGGAACAGGGCATGCTGTTCCCATCAGAAGATTACAGATATATCTCAGTTAACAAAGTAGTTGTGTTCCTGGCTATTATTTCTTTAGCGGAACATTTGGTACTAAAGAGAGAAATAACACACACCACAACAAAAGAATAGCAGTTCAACATGTTTTAGCAAACTTTTTTCCCCCAAAACTAACAATGAACAGGTTGCTTACCTGTAACTGTGGTTCTTCGAGTGGTCATCTGTGCCATCATACACTAGGAGCTTTAGCGCCTGCGCGGTAGCGTTCGGAAACTTCTAGAGCTTGTTCGCTTGGCGGGAACCCCTCCCCCACGCCGGTACTGCGCATGCTCCTCCCGCCGAGCAACGGTCTCTCCTCAGTTCTGTCGTCCGCCGTAGAACCTACAGGGACCTGAGAAAGAGGGGAGGAAGGGCGGGTGTGTATGATGGCACAGATGACCACTCGAAGAACCACAGTTACAGGTAAGCAACCTGTTCTTCTTCTTCGTGGTCTCTGTGCCTTCATACACTAGGAGACTGTGTAGCTTACCGGTCGGACGGCGGGTCAGGTCCTACAGCACGGAAGCCAACACCTCACGTCCAAACCGGGCATCTCTGCGCGACCGGCAGTCGAGCCTGTAGTGGCGCACGAAGGTCGATGGTTGGGACCAGGTCGCCACACGGCAGAGTTCATGCAGGTCAACTCCTCGCAGGAGGGCCGCAGAAGTAGCCACAGCTCTGGTGGAGTGGGCTCGAAGCAGGACTGGCGGAGGCTTCCTCGCGAGCTCATACGCCAGTTCAATAGTCCTTACCACCCACTTGGAGAAGCGCTGGGTGGAGCACTTTTAGGCCCCTCCGACGTCGCCCATAGCAAACAAAGAGATGCGGCGTCTGTCGGAAGGAAGCAGTCCTGTCCTTGTAGAAAGCCAATGCCCGACGCACGTCCAGGGAGTGGAGGGACCGCTCCAACGGTGTCGTCGGGTTCGGGAAGAAGGCAGGCAGGATGATGTCCTGGTTGAGATGGAAACTGGACACCACCTTTGGCAGGAACGAGATGTCAGGTCTCAGGACCACCTTGTCCCTGTGGAAGACCATGAAGGGCTCATCGGAACGAAGAGCTGTGATCTCACCCGCTCGCCTCGCTGAGGTCACCGCTACCAGGAAGGCGGTTTTCATTGTCAGGAGCCTGTCATCCGAGGTCGCCATCGGCTCGAAGGGCGGCTTCGTCAACTGCGAGAGCACCAGCGAGAGGGACCACGGCGGTAGCGGCGGCGATACCGGCGGGTAGAGATGGTGAAGTCCCTTCAGGAACCGCTTAACGGTATCGTTCCTGAAGAAGGCCGAGGCAGCAGATCGTGGCGGTTGGTATGCCACGATCGCGGAGAGATACACCTTCAGGGATGGAAACGCCAGACCCTGTTGCCGGAGGTGCAGGAGGAAGTGCAGGACGGTCGAGAGCCCCGCGGGCGATACCGGCTCACTCCTCTCGTTAGCGAAGGTCAGGAAGCGTCGCCACTTGTATTGATAGTTGCGACGGGTGGATTCCTTCCTGGCCGCGACGAGGACGGTACCGAGCACGGGATCGTCTAGTGCGATATCCTCCAGGCATGGAGGGCCAGGCGTGGCAGGTCCGGATGGAGGACTCGGCCGCCGGAGTGGGAGAGCAGGTCCGGTGTCGGTGGCAACCGGAGCAGGTCGTCTCGCGCGGCTTGTAGCAGGGGTGCGAACCAATGTTGCCTCGGCCAGTACGGGGCTACCAGGATCGCGTCGGCTCGGTCGGCGAGGATCTTCGATATCGTCTGGCCGAGCAGCGGGAACGGCGGGAACGCGTAGAGGAGTTCCCCGGTCCACGGAAACTGGAAAGCGTCCCCGATGGAGGCACGATCGTGGCCCGCTCTGGAACAGAATCGGCGACACTTCGCGTTTTCCCTGGTCGCGAAGAGGTCGATCGATGGTTCGCCCCAGCGGTCCCGAATCAGTCTGAACGCCTCTCCGGAGAGAGACCATTCGTGATGGGATGAGGTGTCTCTGCTGAGGGCATCTGCCGTGGTGTTCTCCTGCCCGGCCAGGTGAACCGCCACGGGATGCGTGTGCAGGCGAATGCACCATTCCCACAGGCCGAGCGCGATGTCGAGCAGGGTCGTGGAATGAGTCCCACCTTGTCTGTTGATGTAGCAGACGGCGGTGGTGTTGTCCGTCAGAATCAGGACCGTGCGCCCCGCCACGGCATGGCGGAACGCCCGTAGGGCTTTCCAGACGGCGAGCAGCTCCAGCGCGTTGATATGGAGAGCGGTCTCGTCGTCGGTCCATCTGTCGCGGACTCTGAGATCGCCGCAGTGGGCACCCCATCCATACAGGGAGGCGTCGGTCGTTACCGTCACCTTCGGTGTCGGCTGTTGGAAAGGCATCCCTGACATGAGATTGCGTCGCGACTGCCACCATCGGAGGGATGAGCGGACGTCTCCCGGCAGCTGCAGTCGGAGTGTCTGTTCGTCTCGCAGGGGGTCGAATATGCGGACGAACCAGTGTTGAAGAGGTCTTGCTCTCAGCCTGGCGAGATATGTCACAGCGGTCGTCGCAGCCATGTAGCCCAAGAGCTGCTGGACGCTTCTCGCAGATAACGTCGGGGCCGTACGAGCGTGAGCGGCGGCCCGGATCAAGGTTTGTGCTCGAGACTCTGGTAGGTACGCCCTGGCGGAGGTCGAGTCGAGCGTCGCCCCGATGAAGTCCAAGACCCTCGCCGGCTCGAGGTGGGACTTCTTCGGATTCACTCGTAGACCAAGGCGGGTCAGGAGTGACAACGTCACGTGGACGTCGTGGTAAAGTCTCTGTTTGCAGGACGCCACCAACAGCCAATCGTCGAGGTAGGGGAAGACGGAAGCGCCCTTCGTCCGCAGGTAGGATACCACCGGGGCCATGCACTTGGTGAAGACCCTTGGGGCAGTCGAGAGTCCGAACGGCAGCACCTTGTACTGGTAACAGGTGTCGTCGACTGCGAAGCGGAGGTACCGTCTGTGCTGCGGGCGAATGGCGATATGGAAGTATGCGTCTCGGAGATCGATGGAGGCGAACCAGTCCCCTCGATGTAGGAAGGGTAGGATCGACGGTATCGTGACCATCTTGAACCTCTTGGGGCGGATGTAGTAGTTCACTCCTCTGAGGTCTAGGATCGGCCGGAGGGTACCGTCGGCTTTCGGTACCGTGAAGTACCTGGAGAAGAAGCCGGTGGTCTTGGCCTCTTGCGGGAGCCGCTCGATCGCCCCTTTCTGGAGGAGGGATTGTATCTCTTCCAGGAGGGCCGGACTCGACGGCGTGGAGTAATAAACGCCGCGAGGAGGAATATCGAGAAACTCGATGGCGTAGCCAAGATGGACGATGGAAAGTACCCAAGAGTCCGTAGTGACATACTGCCACTCCGCTAGGTGTCGAGCGAGAGTCGGTCGGTCTCCGAGCGCTGATGGTAGGCTGAAGAGTGGGTATTGGTGGGTCCTGCCAGACACGTCAAAACCGAGACTTTGTCTCGGAGGAGGACTTCTTCGACGAAGGCGGGCGCCGCCTAATCGTGCGTCTGGCCGATGAGCCGGAGGACGGTCTCGACTGTCCAGACTGGGCCGAACGCTGGAACGACGAGGTGGAAGATCGTCGCCAGGATGGTCGGAAGGTGGAGGCCCTGCGGGCCTGCGTGGCCGGCTGCAGCCCGATCTTTTTTGCGGTCAGTCTCGCCTTGACGAGATTGTCCAAAGCTTCGTCTGTGGACGAATTGAATAGGCCTTCACCGTCGAAGGGGAGATCTTCAATCCTCCTTCTGGTGTCCTCCTGGATGTCGGCCGGTCGCAGCCAAGCGTGGCGGCGGAGGCCGATGGATCCCGCCATGACCCGGGAGGCGATCTCCACTGCGTGCCGGGAGGAGGCCATCTGGTGCCGAGCGATGGAGATAGCCTCATTGAAGATCACGGAGGAGGCTTGGCGGATGTCCTCCGGTACCGCTTCCATCGCTGGTTGCAGGCGATCGAGCACCTTCTTCAGGTATGCCGCGAGGCAAGCCTGAGTGTTGGACAGCCTGATCTGCAAGGAGGCAGCCGAATAGAACCTCCTTGCGTAGGCGTCCAACTTCCTGCCCTCCTTGTCCGGCGGGGTGGTGTGTTGCCTGCCGGAGCCTTTCGTCTGCGCGGACTCGACGACCACAGAGTTCGGTGCAGGGTGATTAAATAGATAACCGGCGTTATCCTTCTGCACCCTGTAGAGGTGTTCTAACCGCTGCGGTATCGGCTGAGCCGAGGCCGGTCTATCCCAGGCGGCCTTCACCAGTCTGGATACCCGGGGCAGGAGAGGCAGCGGGGCCGTGGAAGGTCGCTTCTCCTCGAAAACGGAGAAGGCTGGATCGTCATCCTCCGGCTCCGCATCGGCGATCTTAAGGCCGAGGGTAGTGGCCATGCGGAGCAGCATCGCAGAGAACTGGTGGACGTCCTCTGGAGCAGAATCTGGGATCGGGTCCCCGAATCCCAACGGAGGAGACTCCTGAGAGGCCGCTTCAGACACCTCAGACTCCGCACTCGAGTCGTACGACTCCGAGCTCGGTGAGTCCTCTCGCCGCTCGCTCTCCGGCTCCTTCGTAGTCGCCGCAGGAGTTGCCTTCCTAGGCTTCTCCGCAGCCGGGGCGGTGGTAGCAGCAGCGTCCCGCTTGGGATGGCTGACCACGGACTTCACCCTCTTGGTGGTGACCGGGGTAGTCTGGCAGGCTGACGTCGTCGTAGCCCGCTCAGTCACCACCGACTCTGTAGGGCGCGTCGCCGTTGCCGTGACCCTAGGAGGTGGCGATATCGCCCGATACCGTGGTGAAGGCTCCCTCGCCCTATGATATCGAGGGGAGGGAGAGCGGCTGAAGGAGCGGCGGTCCGACGGAGATCGGCTTCGGCGTCGACGGTACCGAGCCTCGTCCCCTCTAGGCGAGCGCGATTCGCGCTGTCGACGAGGTGACCGGGACCTCCGGAAGGTCTCCCAGCGACTCGGGCCACGATGGTACCGATCCCGGTACGATGGCGAATGCGACCGATAGGAGGCCGGGCGCTCTCTCCACTCAGATTCCCTCGCGTACCTGGCCACGTAGGACGCCGAGGTGTATCTGGAGGCAGACGAGCGAGGTTGTTCCTCTCTTGTCTCCCTCGGAGGCGGCGAGGCCACCGGACGCTCGGAAGAGCGGGACCGGGACCTGAAGGAGGTCGAACGCCGCTCCGGAGAAGCAGAGGGCTCTCTCTGCTGCAGGTCGGCCGACCTGCGACGGCTAAGAGGGCGGTGGCGCTCCTCCACCAGGGTTGGAGGGTCTGCCACAGGCGAGTCCGGGCGCTGTTGGGGAACGTCCTCGATCTCATCCTCCGAGAGGTCGACGGACTCGCCTCGCCCTTTGGAAGGCTGCTGAGTAGGAGGAGGAGTAGGAGGTTGAGCGTCCCCAGCCGGGGAGCGCTTCTTTTCCTTCTTCTTCTTCTTCTTCTCCTTCTCCTTGCCCTTGCCTCCGTCCGGAGCAGGGCGCTTTTTTGCAGGCGTCTCCGTAAGGGGAGCCTCAGCCTTCCTCGCCGTCGAGGATCCTTTAGCTGACTTGGCAGCCGCCGACAGCTTCGGGATCCTCGGTAACGCCGAGATCGGCGTTTCGCCGGTACCGAGCCCGATACCGACGAGGTGGACGGAACGGCAGCCGCCGATACCGTCGATGGCGTGGTCGTCTTCTTGTCGGCCATCTTGGAAGTGGAGGTCTCGTCTATCGCCCGCAGAGACTGCTCCCAACAAAAAGACTTGAGTCTCGCGGAGCGGTTGCGAAGAGTTTGGGGAGTGAAATCCCTACAAATTTGGCAAGTCCGGATATTGTGGGACTCGCCCAAACAGAAGAGACACTCCTTATGGCCGTCGTTGAGGGCAACCTTGCGGCCGCAGGACACGCACTTCTTAAAGAGCGCGGACATAAGACGAAGAAACGCCAAACTCCGAAATCCAAAAAAGACGAAAGCCGAAGGGGGAGTCCGAAAGAGAGGTCAAAGACAGTCCGAAAGTCCGTAAAACCGTGAAAAAACAGCAAGCCAAGCACGACGTGAGAGGAACAAACTAAAGAACCTTCCGTACGCGGCGGCGGACGAGAAAGAACTGAGGAGAGACCGTTGCTCGGCGGGAGGAGCATGCGCAGTACCGGCGTGGGGGAGGGGTTCCCGCCAAGCGAACAAGCTCTAGAAGTTTCCGAACGCTACCGCGCAGGCGCTAAAGCTCCTAGTGTATGAAGGCACAGAGACCACGAAGAAGAAGCAGCAGATACATATACAGGCCAGCTAAGCATTACGTAAGTAAACAAACTTTAAATCTTATAGAAGGCACTTGAAGGCTTCTTCCAAATGTGCCATTACAATGCTATGGTGCACTAACAGCATCTTGTGCAGATATGGCCCAATTCAAGCCTTACTGCATTGTTTACTGCAGGTTCACTGTTACAAATCAATATTCAAAGTCAGTGTTTCCCCAGCCCTCTTTTGACATCCTACCAGAGCCAATACTGCTAAAAAAAATGTCCAACTAGACGTAACAGTGAGTGCTTCAGGCAGTATATTTTGTTTGTAATTAAAGTGCAGCAACCTTTATTTATTTATTTATGCAAGAGCAGGTTCAGAAATGCTTGTGCATTTCTGTGTCATTTGCCAAAATAATGTGATTGGCTCGAGATACTATATACTTTGATTTGGATGGTTTGGAGAGGGGGCAAATGCTGCTCTGCCTTAGCCAGCAAAATATATTGGGACCAGACCTATTTATATGGATAACCCAACTGTATATTTTCTTCACGCAATTCATTCTATGCATGCTATCATGGGGAACCTCAATATGAAATGGAGTGTACGTGTATATATCCTCCACTAAACCACCACTATTCTTGCTATTACAGTAGAACTTTTTCCAGCAGTGGCAATGACAGAAATGATGGTTGGGCACGCTGTAGACTGTGTCTTTGTATAGCATAGACAGTTTAACTCACACAGTTTCTCCGATATATGGCATCACATGGTTAAAAATAAAAACGCTACAACAGTTATTATAGTCTTTTGTAAAAAAAACAGAAAACCAGAAAATCCTAGGCAAATTACCTGAAGGAAACCCATGCTGCCTTAAATCTGACTTGTTGTTCTCTTCCAGAATAAAGCTGAGTATTCTTGTTTCTCTTCCTGTCACTGAACTGGACTAACATCACAATAATTATGAAGATCTTTTATTTTAACATGGATACCATGAGTGGATTAAACTCTCTCCCTGACTGCTTTCTCCAATTAATTTTTTTCTCCTCAGACTTTTTCTTCTTCTGGAGGAAAAAAAAGTGGATTTCTAATAGAATCTGGATTTTGGAGCTCAATAGGAAGAAAACAGCAGATACTAAGTAATGGGAAAAACATGGATGAGGAAAAGAGAGCTTAATTCCCTCAAATATTTATTTTTAATCTCCCTGGCCATGTTTCATATTAATTCAGCAGCAATCTGGCTCTTACAGAAGTTTGCTACCATTTTTAGAAGGCATTTACTCTAAATTATGATGGAAGAAGTAATTGCACTATGTAAAGATTGTACATATTTTTGTTGGTTTTTTTTTCTTCTGATTTTCCAAAACATAGCTAGCTGCTTCCTTCTGCAAGACTCACTTCTGTCTGTGTCACCTACCACAAACGTTACTGCTTTTGTATGTGTGATGTATACAGTAGATCTTCCCTATACACAACCTCCAGATTGACCAATTCAGGCATCATGCTGTGGTGCATTCTATACATAAAATGATATCAATGTGAATGTGGATATGTTGAAGTGTCCATGTGCATATCATTACCATTTAATAATATAAGACACAATCATTACATTTTTTGCTATTCATGGGTGATTTTGGAACCAAACATCCACAAATACAGAGAATCCACTGAACATATTTTGGAATTGAATCTAGGCTTGGATTCAATGGGAGTGGTAAAGTCATTACTGATTTGATGTCGATGATTTTGTTACGGTTAATCATGACTTACTTCTTCCATTGATTTTACATAAATCTAATCTAAACATGATTGTAGGGATCCAATATGCATAGATATGTCTGCATGGGCATCTGTTCACATGTACAATCTTCAGTGGCTCCAAAGAAATTAAAAACAATTGGCCATACTCCACAAAAATTTAGAAGGCAAGTAAGAATATTGGCACCAAAAGAGAAAGGTAAAAAATTTAATGGGAAACTGTCAACATCCAAAGAATTTCACAAGTTGTGGCTCATGGTCAGATAGAGGATTTCCTTATGAAAATGTGCTTGTGCACTCACAAGATAGAATAGGTTTAAAAAGCTGCTGTCCTCCTCTTCATGCTCTCCTAAGCAAAAATGAATAACAGATTAAAAGAAACACATTCTTTTTAAAATATGTAAGCCAGTAGTTTATGCTCAGTTTCTGCATCACTCAACAAGTGTAAAGGTGTTCTATTATAAAAGGAAATGTCTGGCTTCCAGCTCAGCAGTTAAGATATCAAAAGCTGGCCTTGTGATATTCTTACTGCTGGAGATTTGTGTTTACAGTCATGAATGACTCGATATGAACCAAAAAACTGACACTCCTGCCCCCTAGCCTGGCAGCATCCCAGCCAAAGTATTTCTGAAAAGCTGGAGATCAGAGTGCTGGGAAATTATGTCCACACTGCACTCCTGGTTATGGGGTTCTTTGGGACAAGCACTTGTGGCAGGACCTTGAGAGGGCCTCTCCACATGTCTCTTCTTAAGGCACCCGGAAGTAGATGTCATTTTCCAGGGCTGTGATCTCCACCACACCAGAACTGTGTAGGTTGGGAGGAGTATCTTCAGTCATAACTACAATTATAGAACTCTTATTGTGGTGGTGGTGGTGGTGATGATGATGATGATGATGGATCTCAGCTAGTGCCTTAATAGCTTTCACTTGTTAAGCATGAATCCCACTTAATCTTCATAGATACAAGAGTTTTTTTTCTCCTTTATTTGTCTTCCGATTCTGTTATGTATTGACTGTATTGGTTGCATTTTTGTAAACAGTTAAGGGCAAGTGGAAAGCCAAGAGCCCATAGTTCTGTACATACTTATACAGACAGCCTTTCATTTGCTTTTCAGCTCTACAGAAGTGTGATGTGTGACATTTAGAGAATGACAAATGTAAAAGGATCCTCATTCTGGATGTTCACTGGGTTTAATTATTAGCTAAGGGTGGAAATGGTTCCTGTTTAACACATGCTTAATGTTTAATCTTAATTCCCTAGGAATTCAGTGTTTAGTGCCATATTCCTATTGGGATTCTGGACACACAACATTTTGCATGATGAATTTGCTTCAAAAATAAAATAAAAAGAAATTAAAACAGAAGAGGATAAAATCACAAATATAAAAGATAAAAAGGACTATATGGGGAGAAGAGGAGAAGAGTAAGCTATCTTAAATCCAAGCTAGACAATACATGAACGCTTGTCTGAATTTCTGGATTTTCTTTTTCCAATGGAACAGTAGTTAGAGCAGCGGTTCTCAACCTGTGGGTTGCGACCCCTTTGGGGGTCAAATGACCCTTTCACGGGGGTCGCCTAAGACCATCGGAAAATACATATTTCCGATGGTCTTAGGCTCCATTCCCTCCTCGGTGGTGGTGCGCAAGCGCGAGCCACACGCTCGCGTCCTCCTGCTCCCTTTGGCAGGAGTGCATGCGGCCACACGTGCTCCCGCCAAAGGGGGCAGGAGGATGCGAGCGTGTGGCTCTCGCTTGCGCACCACCACTCCTGGGCCTTTTCTGCATGTTACCTTATTGCGGAGGTGGGGGGTGCCGTTCGTGGAAGCAGGTTCTTGCGTGAGGCGCTCTCTTCGCTGCTCCTTTGTCTCGCAGCTGGCTTCACTGAAATCGCTACCCTTCTCCGCTACTGGGAGAACCTCCCGTCTGACGGGCCAGCTTGGGGGGGCGGTGGCACCACGGGAGGCAGCCCCCTCCTCACCACGGCCCCTGCCTCACTCGTCATGGAGGGGGGCGCTGCGGAAGGGCAGGGGGCCCGCAAGGCGGTGCTTTTCCAGTGGGCGAGCTGCACCCAGCTCAAAAGACAAAGGCGCTGGGATTCCTCCCCCCAGCCAGGGTCGACACTCTGGAAACTTTTCCCACACTGCCCCCCCCCGCGGAAATGAGAGCGAAGCAGAAGCAGAGCCTGGGGGGGTTCTTGGAGTTTTTTCCCGGGGGAGACATGTGGCTCCTCTTTCCCTCCCTGCCCGCCCCTCTGTTCCTGGCCGGCGAGGTGGCCTTTGCCGGGGGGGGAGAGGCATTGTAAATAATAAATATATAATTTTATGGTTGGGAGTCACCACAACATGAGGAATTGTATTAAACGGTCGCGGCATTAGGAAGGTTGAGAACTACTGAGTTAGAGAATTAGGATGGAGAAATCAAGACTGGGATCATATAACATGAAGAACCATTTTTAAACTTTTTGTTCAGCAAGCATCAATTAATATAATCCACCAGCAGCACGAACAGTCCTGATTGACTCTCTGTCATCCCACCTTTTCAACTGCTTTTAAAGTGTCCCAATTTCTGTCTCCTCCTCTCACTTTCCCCTTTGTCCTAATCTTACTTGAATAGCTGCAAACTGAGCTCAAACTGCCAAAGTTGCACTCAATTAACTCTGAAGTGGAGAGAGGAGAGGGCAGATGTTGGGAATAGCAATCTTTCCATGCTCTGAATTCACTGCTAGTTAAGCTCCACGATCACTGTAAGTTTAGAGGCAAAACCCCATATAGCTTCTTGTTTGTTTTTTCACACCCACTCTCTTTGTCTGGCATATAAGCATCCTTTATTCTTGGGGTCTTTGTCTCTCTGTTTACTTTTTCTTCTTCTGCTGGCCTTCCTGCAAGCATGTGGCCAGGAGCACTCCAGGGGAGAAGCAACCCTGGGGGCTAGTCCACTCAACAATGGGCTATCTCACAGGCCAGCTGCATCACTAATGCATCACAAATACAAATCCCTCCCACCTGGAGATCACACAAGTATACGTACTCCATTCTATATATACTTCATGTGTCCAGATCCTCTAAAGATGCCAACCACAGATGCAGGTGAAATATAAGGAGCAAATACTACTAGAACATGGCCTCATAGCTCGAAAAACCCACAACCCATGGCTTCTGGCCGTGAAAGCCTTCAACTTTACATTAAATCATATAATTCTTTACCTTTTTCTTATTTTTTCTTCAAGAACATGAATCTATGTAGATTATGCACAAGTATTTGTAAGTAAACTATCTTTATATATCTTTTTAAACAAATCTGAGTTTGTGTTTACTTCTCAGCTACAGTTAAGTGTGTGAGAGGCAATAAGGTGGGCTGGTAAACCGTTCAAATGTCTATTTGTGTACTAATCTCTCTGCTACGTAGAGAGATCCACCAAATCTCTCTCATTTTCCAATAGCAGAAACCTGCCCTTCCATGTAAGCTTGTGCAAAAGCAAACTGCTGTAGCCTCTCCTAGCTTGTGTGGCCTTCTTCATTAATAACTTTTGCCATCTTGACAAAGGTCTGATGTTGCTTGCCCACATGTGTCCCAGGCCCTTTCCACACGGAGATTAAAAAACGTTGTAGAGCGACCTCTGACGGAGGTCATCTACACCGTAAAGTGGATTGGGGCGGACTACTTTTGCGTAGTTCCACACCCCAATCCGCGCTAGGGCGACCGGAAGTGGCACCGCTGCATGCTTTTTAAAAACTACTTTTCATGAGGTTTTTAAAAAGCACAGGGCGTGCAGCCGTGTGCAGCCATGTGCAGCCCCGTCGCAGCGCCCGGTGTAGATTTGCAGGCGAGCGCAAGGGCGCGCCTGCAGACCTGCCAGGGGACAGACTTCCGGCTGGCGAACTTCTCTGGTTGGTGGAGAGCCTCCGCCAGCTGCAAGCCACCATTTTGGGCGCTGCAGGACGCCGACAAGTGTGGAGCAGTGAAAACGCGCTGCTCCACGTGGCAACGGTCTTACCTGGTTTCAGGTAAGCTCCGTTTTAGCGTGCTTTTGCCCGTTTCTTCCTCTGCGTGTGGAAAGGGCCCCAGTTTTCATCAGTAAAATGCTGGAGGATATGTAGTCACCTTTGGAGGGAAATTTTAATCAGGAACATGGCGCAAAGGGAAATAGTTAAACTACTGCTTCTAATTCACAGTGGTACACATCTTGATCACAGACCCTTTGTTGCTGTTTTTAACCCTCCCCAACACAGAGAGAGAGAAAGACATGTGAAGTTTATCACCTAGTTTGGCCCTAACAGTCTTAAATAAAGCATTCCAATAAATGCAAGAAATATTTTAATGGAACAGAGCATAGGCCAAAAAGTGTTGGAGGTACCAAGGCTTTTTTGGAATATGCAAAAGAAGAATTTGAAGCTCTTGCCCTGTGGGAAGATGTTTTGTTGTAATCTGTTGGGACTTGATGGATTCAATTAAAGTGGTTCCTGCCTCTGTTAGAATGTCTCATTTTATGACAGAGACTAAACAGAACTTGGTGAGTTTGTACAGAGAAGGAACACCCAGGCAAACTGACAGATTAAAAAAAGCAAGATGAAGGCAATGATTTTACCTGATATCACTGACTGCAATGCGTCCATGATGATATGTGCAAAGGCATTCTCTACACTTTGCAAGAAGTTGTTCCTTTCACTTGGAGTACTGAAAACCGTGCAGACTTTCTGCATCATTTTTACAGCCCACTTCATGCAATAGAGGTCTTTCTCACACACCTGATGCAAGAGTAGGAAATAACCATAAAACAAAGTTGCAGTGTTGTTGTCTTTGTCCACCTCTTCCCTCCTTTTTGCATCAAAGCTATTAAATATCACAAGATCTACTGTTTACACGAGTATCAAACTCAATTTCATCTTGAGCCACATCAGCATTATGGTTGCCCTCAAAGGGCCAGTTGTACCTGTAAGCCTATATAAATGTATTTACCCTTTTATCATATTAAATAATTGCCTCTGCATTTGATTATAACTGGTTTTAGTAATAACTAGCTCTGAAACTAGAAGGCTAGGAAAAAATAATGGCAAGCAGATATTCAAGTGTACAACTATCGTACAATTTATTGAAAAATGAGTTTTGAAAGCAGAGGGTTTTTTCTAATCATCAGACAAATATTACCAAGCACTGTTGATTACATTAACTTTGTTTAACTTTTTAGTCCCAGTTGAGACCTTCTCTGTGCCTCTTTCTACCCCCCAGCCCCTCTCTGTGCTGGGTTCCTCTTCAGAATACTGCAACTGGGGGCCTGCAGTGTGAGGATCAGGCTCGCCAGGTGGGAGGAGTGCTGCAGCTGCAAGAGAGGTGCAAGGGCCACATGAAATGGCCTAGCAGGCTGAATTCAGCCTGCGGGCCTTGTGTTTGACACATGTGGTTTACATAATAGAATGTACATAATAAACCCTCTCATGATCAAGCTGGCTAATGTTCATTGTAGGGGCTCTGGGTTTTGTTTTCTTTATTTGCTTGTTTTTAAACGTTTCTTCAAGTTCCTCTGCAGTACATTGCTTGAACTGCATAGTGTGGGTCATCCTTGCTACATAAGCACCTTGCCACAGAAGTTCTACAGCAAATGAGATAATTGGTCTTCAGCTGGTAAGTACGAGGACACTTCCAAATTTGCACACTTTTACTTAAATATTCCCAGATGAAACTAGGGTCAAGCTTTTAACACTCTTCTTATCCAAGTTCCACTTTCTCCACTACTTCTACACATGGTAGAATGTGTACTTTCCACTATCTACTATATCCATTTGTAGTAGAATCCCTTGTCCTTTGCTGCTTTAAGACTGCTTGTATTTTGGATAAAGATAGGCTAGTCAAATTTCATCATCCTACAAGAGAGAAATAGAACCTCTGGCTTGCAAAGGATCTATAACCAGCCTGCAAAGGGGCCTATAACCATATATAACTATATATAACTATATATAACTATATATAACTATATATAACTATATATAACTATATATATATAATTATTATATAATTATAACTGGGATGTCCCCCTTCCCTTTGTCAAATTTTCACACATGCACACCTCCAGAGTTGGGGAGAGCTCCCCAAGCACTGCTCAACTTCTAACTTGGATGGCTAATGGTGCATGGATAAGTCCTGCTGTTATCTTTGATTGCTGATCAGAGCTTTCCCCCAGCTGCTACCCTGCAAATGACCTCTCTGGCATTCTCAATAGGGAATGTGGGCAAAGCAGGTGGGGGAGGGGGTGAATCACATTGTTATCTTCAAGCTCAGAAAACATAATCCTTACAATGGCTCAACAAAGTGGGTCAGTCGGCATTGTTATTTCCACTTTGCAGACAGGATATAGAGGATGAGCGAGGGAGTGGCTAGTCTAAGACTACTGAGCTAATATGAGCAGCCCGAGCTCTCTGGCTGCCCAAGGAAAAGATAAGAAACACCATTCCTTGCCATGCAGTAGCCCCTGCCCGCATGCTCCCCCACCTGAAGAGGAGGATGCAATGGCAGTGATGCCCACTCATAGAAGGAGGTGGAAGACACAGCAATGGTATCAGCTGCACAACCCCACCACAGCCAGACACTGGAGGAGGTTGTGTTTACATCTTCTTCCTTCTTAGGGGAAAGGCACTGATGCTCTGATTTATGTTGTCCTGCAGGTATAACTAAGACATAGGGTGTTTTGATTTGATTTCCACTTAGCCCAAATGAAAGAACAGATCATTAAAAGGGTAAAAAGAGATAGCAAAATCCAGATGAACTATCTATCCAAGGATAATTATATAGTCTTAAAATAAAAATGTTTTTTTCATTCCTTATTTAAAGCAATACAAAATACTGTATTATGCACACTGCCACAGAAACATTATAAACTAGAATAAATAGTCTGCAGGAGTCTCAGAAATTATATTAAATTGTGTCTCTTTAAATTTTATGGGAACCTTGTTGATTTTAGCAACCTGCTCAAAACCAAATTAGGTATGACATTAAGTATGTGATTGTGTTTAACGTGTTTACTTTGTGTGTGTGTGTGTGTAAGGAACAGCCGTGAGGTATGTGGCAGGAGGTTAGCAAGATTCACAATTTAGAACATGAGGTGAGGATTAGCTCTTCTCCCCACTGCAATTCACATGATAAAGACTCCATGCCGCCACAAAGCAATTGTTAACCCATTGGAGCCAGTTTTCTTTAAGCCAAATAGCAGTTGTGGGAGGGAGTACTTGAAAATGTGGTGAGGGGGAAGCATTGACTTTTTTTCTGCATGCCATCATCATGGTACTGACTTTTTTTCTCTCCACAGAGCTTTTATTTAAAATAAAATAAATCAAACATACTGAAATAATGACAAAAATTAGTGTTATGTTTAGTTTGACTCTTTCAGAGGCATTAATACTCAAAAGAGGATTATAAAAAAAAAATTTTGGTTTATTGTTATACCAAAGCCAAAAAAACCCCCAATCTTGCCAGTTCAATCTGGCCTTTAACCTTTAAAGCCATAAAAGTGAAGCAGATATTATTTCCACAGAGGATAAAAAACCCGGGCACTGCCCAGGAGCCATTTCAGGAAGATATAAAAATTACAAGATTGTATGTTTTTTTTATATCATTTTTTTTTAATTATTTGCGCTAAAATTTTTTTAAAATAAACTCCAGTAAAATACAGTCAACAACAAAACATAATTTTAAAATATCTCAACAAATCAATGCAGTATAATAAAATGCTTTAAAATTTAAAATGTTAGAAAAAAAATCTGAAGCGCTTTTTTTGCTCTAATGCAAAAACTTGGCTAAAAAAATCCTAAAAATAGGTGTCTGAAAATAAGCTTCTATCACATTAAATTAGTAATGTTTATCCTATACCTATTTGCTTGGTTAGGCCAATGAATTCAGTAAACATAATTCTGAGTAAACATGCATAGTGCTACCACTCTCATTTAAACAGAGTGCTCAAACTCAAATACAGTAGCCCTTCCACAGTCGCAGGGGTTAGGGGCACAGAACCCTTCTGAAAGTGGAAAAATTTTTAAATAACCCCCACCCCCATACCCCCTCCAGAGCTCCTTTCCCATTCCTTTGCCTCTGGCCTCAACATTGGGAGGCAGGGGGAAAAAGGACATAGTAAAGGGCTTACTGGTACTTCCACTCAAAGGGAGAAAACACAATTTTCCCTTTTTTTACTTCTAGTGGCCATCTTAAAAAGGGAGAGGTAGGAGCAAAGAGAGCACCTGATCAATCAGAGCCATACACAAGCAGAAAACACAAGCACAGGGGAGAGGGACATGCTCCCAGCAGTGGAGGGGGTTGCCCCAAAAGAAAAAAAATGTTCATTTTAAACACAAGCCTGGCAAGCCTGGGGTGAGGAATGCAAGGGAATGGAGGAGGAAAATGTGGGGGGGGGTAGGCATGTTGAGAGATACTTTTTAGTTTTGCAGTTTTATTAACAAGTATTATTAACATATGTATTAGCTTATAATTATAACACATTTTAAATATATTTACACACATATACTGTAGTATGTGAGCTTTTGAAATATAATGTAGTCAAAAGGCATAATTTTAGAAACTGGCAGCTGAAGGAGGCCTTGAGCAAAAAGAACCAGACAGATAGAGATAAGGATTCAACAGTGGGATGTATGTACTTTTGTTTGAAGGCACCTGCTTAGGCAGACTGAAGGTCAGCAAAAGCTGAAAGGGGTAACAAAGTTGATAAAGAAAAACAAGGCAAGAATTTTGCATTGTTTAGCAAAATGAGGGGTTTAAAATTGGTTGATGGGCATTTTGAAATAGCAAATGAGAATTAAGAAAGCACGAGGAAAAAGCGTGATTATGGGCATGATCATATATGTTGTAAATATGGGGAAGGGGGATGTCACTCTTAGGCGATTCTGATAGGGTTGTTTGTCCCCCTAACCAATGGGGTCACAGGGGAGGGAAAACTTGCGTCGGGATAGGGAATAAAACGTAAGGTATTCAACGTAGGGGGGTTTTTTTGGGCACCCTTTTCTGCAGAAGAACTTATAATAAATGTGATTCATTTGATCCTATGCCAAATTTTCTTTGTGAGTTTTTTTTTCCCTTTGAGTTATTTACCACAGATTGGGGCCTCGCCCGGGATCCTGTCCATCGGGGGGACGGGGGAGGGGGCCCAAAGGGGAAAACCCCCCTGTCCTTTTACATCCCAACCTCGTTTCTCCAGCACCCCTTTCGACTGGCTGCATCCTGGAGAGAAGGATCAAGTGAACCACACAGGGGTGGGGAAGATTTAAAGAGGACAAAAGAATTTAAAGCCCAGGCCCAGGAATACTCTTACAGCCAAAGGTAGGGAAAATTGGTAAAAAAGACCTCCTTGGTGGTGGGTAAAACTAGAGGTGAAAAAGTGTGTAAAGAGAGCCCCCCAGGTGCGAAGCGAGAGTGGAGCCTAAATCTTCATTTCTGGATTCCCAGGGGACCAGTGGGAAAAGGGCAAAGCGTTGTAATAAAGCTTTTACGTGTGAACTTGAGAAATCTCACTATGGGGAACAGGACGTCCAAAGGAAGAAAACAAAAGGGGGGTAAAAACTCCAGATCCACCCGATAGCCCATTGGGGTTGATGCTAAACAACGGGGGAAATGATGGAGTGTGTAGTACCCAGGGAAAGAGTAAAGAGAGAATGATTCAATTTTGTTATTTTGAGTGGTCTAGAAGCAATTGCACAGCCTGCTTTTTGGAAGTTTGGGCACGGGAGGTCTGGCTGGCAAAAACTAACCAGTATGTCAATAATAAAAAACCTCTTGACAGGGAGGAGTCAGAGTATGCAGCTTGCTGGCAAGGAGTTGTAAAACTCTGCCCATTAAGGGCAAGTGAGAAGAAATAAAGCAAAGGAAGGAAAAAGACAAGCTTAGTTAAACAAATGGGATCCTTTATTGTCTGCCCCCTCCTCCTTTGTCCCCCCCCGGCTGGAGCTAAAGCGGGAGCGAAGTGATACTGTTGATCCCACAGCCCCTCCCTCAATAGCCCAAGGAAAAGTTTAGAGGGGGAGGGAGAGCCAGAAGGGAAAGAAGAGGAGGGGGAAAATGCACCCAAAGCTTTCCTCAAGAAACAGATAAGAAAGGCAAAAGTCCCTATCCAAAGCTAATGCAGGAGTTAAAACAATGTCAAAAAAGATATAGAAAATTTCCCATTTGACAGAAAAAGGCTACAGCTATTTTATATCCCTTGAGAGAAGTCCCTACAGGAGCAGGAAATAGGGTATGTAAACACCCTTAACCAGCCAGGAAGCGGCTTTTAAAAAAGGAATAAACTTAATGGAAACCCCTTCGTTTTTAAAAATTTATAATTCCCTAGGCCCAAAATTTTTAACCTGGGAAGAATGATGTCCTTTTTAACATTTTTACAACTGAGGAAAGGTCCATGATTAGAAATGCAGCTATGCAGTTTTGGGGGGAGAGAACACCACCTGACCAGGGAGGCCTTAGCAGAAGTGAAATACCCTCTAACAGCCCCCGGGTGGAATCATAGGAAGAAAGAGACCGCAATCACATGCAGGATTTAAGGGTCTTGATAGTGGTGGGATAAGGGGTTTTTTCCAAGGGGCAGAATTTTTAAAAGGTTTTTGAGAACAGACAGGAAAAGGATGAGACCCCTACAGCATTCCTGCAAAGGTTAAGAAAAACACAACAATATTCAGGATTAAATCCTGATAGCCCAAATGGAGAGGCAATGCTGAAAGTAAATTTTGTCACTAAATCTTGGCCTGATGTACAAAAAAAAACTGCAGAAAATTAATCATGGGATGAGAAACCCCTAAAAGCATTGAAAAAGCACAAAAATTTTTTGTGAGAAGAGAAGAGGAAAAGCATAAGCAGAAAGCAAAGATAATGGTGAATCGTAAATGAGGTGGTAAACAAAAGTTTGGAGCAAAGCTAGATAGAGGAAGAGGAAGATTCAGAGGGAGAGGAAGGGGAGTAATAGAGGCAAGGAAGAGGTGGACCAGTGAAGGTAGAATGGAAAGTAGGAGAAAAAAAGTTTCCAGTGTGGGGAAATTGGTCATTTCAAACGGGAAATTTCCCAAAGTAAGAAGGGGGAGAAAATTTTTGCCATGAGGGAAATTGAAGATTAGGGGTGTCAGGGGCTTTTTTTTTTAGATCCCACCATGAGCCCTTGATAAATTTGAAGGTGGGACCACAAAATGAAGAAATGGTGTTTATGGTAGATAGTGGAGCTGATAGGTCTTAGTAATTACAATACCAAAGGGAATCGGGCATCAAATAAGAAATTTCAGTCATGGGAATAAAAGGAGAAAGTTTTTTTGTGCCACAGGAAAAAGGAGTCTGTATTCAAAGTGAAGACAGACAGACATATGGGGATCTCCTTGTAATTCCTAAACTGGGATAAACCTCTTAGGGAGAGATTTACAACTTGAACGGGGAATTGCCACCCAACCTCAAGGAGGCAGGGTAGTTGAAAAATTTTATGGCTTTAACAACACAGGATGGGAGAAAATAAATGATCAGGTTTGGGTAAGGGATGGAAAAGGGGTGGACTAAAAAACTCCTTTAAAAGTTAAGCTGAAACAGGAAGGAGAGGTGATTTGCCAAAAACATATCCCATTTCCATGGGGGAAAGGGGATTTAGCCAGTGATAGAAAAATTAAAAAGATGATTTAATTGAACCCTGTATGTCTAGCTATAATACTCCCATCATCCCTGTGAAAAAGCCAATGGGCTTATGTTTTGGGCGGGTTTAAGACTCCTAAACAGAAAGAAAAATGAGACACCCAGTGGTCCCCAATCCCTACACCATTATGAGTAAAATCCCTCATGATCATAAATGGTTGTGAATAGACCTGAAAGATGCCTTTTGGGCATCCCCCCTGCTGGGAAAAGTAAATTTTTCCCTTGAGTGGGAGCATCCCCAATGGAAGAAAACAACAATTCCGCTGGAAAGTTTGGGAAAGGTTTTACAGAGTCCCAAACTTTTTGGGAGGTTTTAGAGCAGTTTTTGGGAAAAAATTCCCCAGTTCCCCAGGGAATTGTTCTATTACAGTATGTGGATGCCCTTTTGATAACGGGGATAAGAAACAAAAAGTAACTGAAGCCACAATAGCCCTTTTAAATTTCCTGGGAGAACAGGGATGAGAGTAACAAGAAAAAAATTATTTTGTGGAAAGGGAGGTGAAATATTTAGGACACTTAATTAGTGAAGGACAGAGAAGAATAAACCCAGAAAGGATAAAAGGAATTGTTATTTTCCTCTCCCAAAAAAAAAAGGGAAATAAGAAAGTTTTTGGGGACAATTTAACTGTGGATAGAAAATTATGCCCTAAAAACTAAATTTTTGTATGCCAAACTTGAAAAAAACCTTGAAATCCCCAAGTGGTCATCAGAAGAGTAAACAATTTCAGGAATTAAAGGATCCCTTTAATTCATTCCCAGTGTTGGCACTCCCCCCCCCGGGATAACCCCTTTCATCTGTTTGTTACAACAGATGCGGGGGCAGCCTTGGATGTTAACTAAACCGGGGGAGGAAAAAAACATCCAGTGGCTTACTTATCAAAATTGTTAGATCCTGTATCCTGAGGCTGGCCTACATGCGTACAATCTGTAGCAGCTACAGCAATGTTAGTGGGGGAAAAAGGAAAACGACATTTGGGGGAGCTTTGATAGTGAGCACTCCACTTTAGTCAGGACCATCTTAACACAGAAGGGAAAAAGGTGGTTAAAGATCCCAAAAATTCTTAAATATGAGGCTATATTACTGGAAAAAATATCTGGTGCTAACTACAGACTCCTGTGTGAATCCAGCTGAATTTCTGTGGAAAGGAGAGGAACAAACTGATCCTATCCATATTGTTTAGACATCATTGAATATCAAACTAAAATAAGGCCTGATCTGGGGATTTCCCTTCCTGAGGGGATGAGATTGTTTATAGATGGCTTCCAGGGGTATACAAGGAAAGAGACACAGTGGATATGCAGTGATTGATGGAATCACACAGGAGATCTTAGAACTGGGGACTCCGATTCATGGTCAGCACAAACATCTGAGTTGTATGCACTAAAGCAGGCCTTGCAAATTATGAAAAAAAAAAAGGGAACAATACACGGATTCCCAATATGCCTTTGGGGTGGTGACACATTTGGAAAAATTTGGAAAGAAAGGGGACTAATTAACATAGAGGAAAAAAATTGGCACATGAGCAATTAATTATTCAAGTACTAGATGAATACAATCCCCTCTGGAGATATCTGTAGTTCATTCCCCGGACACCAACGAGGAAACTCTCCAGAGGCTATAGGAACCCGGGTTTGCAGATGAGGGTCAAAAGAAGCAGCTTTACAAGAGAAAATACATATGAGAGTGTTGATACCTTCACTCAAACCCCCCCGGTGGTCCCTGTATTCAGCAAGAGTGAAGAAGACAAAATGACTCAATAGGGGCCATAAAAACACAGGAGGGAAAGTGGGTTCTCCCAGATGGGAGGCAAATGATCAATAAAGAAGTGGCAAAGGGAGCTTTTGGCCACTTTGCATCAGGGAAGTATTGGGGTACACAGGCACTATGTGATACTTTACTACAACATTATGGATGCATAGGTATATATACTGTAGCGAAACAAATTTGTGATAGATGCATAACTTGTCAGAAAGTGAACAAGAAGGTAATGCGAAAACATAATTAGGGGGGAGGGAATTGGCACTCAACCTTTCCAGAGTATACAAATAGACTACACAGAACTTCCCCCAGTACAGAGGCTGAAATACCTATTAGTTATAGTGGATCATCTAAAAGGATGGGTAGAAACCTTTCCTATGGCATCAGCCACTGCTGCAGGGGTGACCAAAGTGCTTCTGGAGCAAATTATACCCAGATATGGATGGGTTGAAAGTATAAATTCAGATCAAGGAAGTCATTTCACCTCTCAAGTACTACAGGGACTGATACAGGCATTGGGAATAAATTGGAAATTTCACACTCCATGGCATCCACAGCTTTGGAAAAGTGGAGAGAATAATCAGACTCTAAAGACACAGATTTCAAAGTTAATGATAGAGACTAGGCTGCCATGGACCAAATGCTTGCCCATTGCCTTACTAAGAGTCAGGACTGCCCCCAGAAAGGATCTTGGAATTCCCCCTTTTGAGATGCTGTTTGGATTACCATTTGGGAGGGAAAAAGGGGAGATTTCCACCTTTGAAACCAAAGACTTGTATTTAAAGAACTATATACTGGCAGGTCTACTTCTCTTTCAGAGCTGAGGAAAGAGGCGGCTGGCTCAAACACCACCTTTGGATTCCCCCCAAAGCTAAAGCCCGGTGACTGGATCCTGGTAAAAATCTAAAGAATTAAGCTCCACCTTTTTGGGGGGGTCACCCAAATGCTTCTCCACAGAAACAGCGATCCAACAGCCAGAAAGGGGTTACGCATTGTTCCAAGTCAAGGGACCAGTGGACCCACCTGGAGGAACCTGGACTGTGAAGCAAGGAAAGGATCCATTATCTTTTTTTTTCCAAGAAAAAATGATTTATAACAATTCTGGTTTGGTTCTAGGGGGGGATCCTGGAGTATAACAAGAGGATTGGGACCCCCAAAAAGGGTTTTATAATATAAGTAGACCACGCAATACTTGGACCACCGGTCCAGGAACCTCTCCTACATATGAAGGGGAATTCTGGGGGATATACAAATAAAAATTGAAAAGGGGGAATTTTGGTCTCCTAGACCAGGAACAGGGGAGATAGTGAGATTTGGAAAATAGAGAGTAAGCAGGAGCAGCATGAAATTTGGGATCTTTGGTTTTTTCTGAGAAAGAGGGGAGCCAGACCAGTAGAAGTGTATGAGTTAGCTCCAGAATACACAGGTCCAGAGATAACTGATTACCAGAACGGTTGGCAGAATCAAGTCATAGAGGATCCCCCCCAATTGAATAATCTGCATGAACAAAAAAGTTTGGGGTGTTAGTTGATTTAGTGGGATTTTGATTCAGAATTTACCCCCGGGACATGGTAATCATGAAAGGTTGGATGCTAATTTTAGTGTTATCCATCTAAGCTGCACCCATACCCCCCCCTATTTCAATAAAACCTTTATACAATTAATGGAAAATATAGCTACAACTTTTAATTTACCAATTGCTGGGGATGTGGAGGTCCTAGGGTAAGTCCACTTGGCCTTGGAGGGCTGTTCCCTTGGCACCCAAATGGATTTTAAGTAGAAAAATGATGTGATAAAGGAAATCCCGAATGGGAAGAACAACACATTTGGTCATTAGCTGAAGAATCCCTAGGAAACTATTGTTTAAATCAAAAAAGGGGCCTTACCTGATTTGGGTAATAGTAAATGCAATTACCCCACCTGGGCAACACACTGTATTGTTGCCAAGAGGCCCATCAATTGCACAAAGTTAGGATAGGGGGAATAAATGTATAAATTTTCAAAGGTACATGGGTTAAATGTAAACCCTCTGCGCCCCAGGACTGGTATATTACCCGAGAGTCCTGTGCTGCAAAGGGAATTTAGATGCTAGATTTGATTATGCTATTATTGACTGCCAAACACACAATTCAAAGGAGGAAAAAGCTGTCTTAAAGGAATGGGAGTGGATTTGGATCCCCTAAGAATGGTACACACACATGGTTCACAGTTTTTTGGGAAAATTTAAAGAAAAAATTCATGATTTAATTTTATGAAAAAGGGAAAAATTATGGAAATGAAATGGTCCCCGGGGAACACATGTACAAGGGGGACCCCTGGGATACAGAGATACCAAATATTACCCTTACAGAAGTAGAAAAAGGGAATTGGGAAAGAAAACAATGGGCCTTAAAAGGACACTACTGGATATGTGGAAAAACAGCTTACACAATATTACCTAAAAATTGGACAGGTACCTGTTATGTAGGGGTAATAAAGGGCCCGAATTTTTTTTTGGGAAAATAACAAACTTAGGAATTCCCCTCTATGATGACTTAAGGAGGAATAAAAGGAATGTAGGTAAAGGATTAGACCTAGGAGGGAATCAAAAATGGGGAAAAGATGATTGGCCTCCTGAAAGAATTATTTCAACATATGGACCAGCTACATGGGACAAGATGGGTCCTGGGGGTCAGAACCCCAATATATATGTTGAACAGACTGATCGCTTGCAAGCTGTGGTAGAAATTATAACCAACCAAACAGCCACAGCTTTAGATTTAGTAGCAACTCAAATTATCAAATGAGGGGAAAAATCATAACATAGATTGGTCTTAGATTATTTGCTGGCAGAAGAAGGAGGTGTGTGTGGAAAAATTTAAAAATAACAAATTGTTGTTTGAAAATAGATATAATGGAAAAAAAAAAGGGAATCAGCCGAAATTAGAAAATTAGCTCATGTACCAGTACAAACATGGAAATCAATTCTAGATAATGACTGGTGGACAAGTTTATTTAAAGGAAGTGGTGGAAAAAGGTGGGGTTTTTAATGTGTGCTGTAGGGGGTTTTTTATTTTTACCATGTTTAATCCCATGTTTTAACAGCTGATAACACATGTGGTCCAAGGAATCAATAGTTCTTTCCCACTGATCCTAGAAGGTACCCCCGGGAAAGGTAGCAGGGCAAAAGATGATGATAATAAAAGCAAACACAGAACTTCCTGTAAAAATTTGAAGAAGAGTATAAGGTTGTTGCAACAGTTTGAAGAATGCAAAAGCTAAAAAAAATAAAAAACAAAAGGAGGCTCTGAGAGAGAACATTTTAGTTTTGCAGTATTATTAACAAGTATTATTAAAATGAAGCTTATAATTATAAACATTTTAAAAATATTTACACACATATACTGTAGTATGTGAGCTTTTGAAATACAATGAAGTCTAAAGAAGCATAATTTTAGAAACTGGCAGCTGAAGGAGGCCTTGAGCAAAAAGAACCAGACAGAAAAGATAAGGATTCAACAGTGGGATGTATGTACTTTTGTTTTAAGGCACCTGCTTTGGCAGACTGAAGGTCAGCAAAAGCTGAAAGGGGTAACAAAGTTGATAAAGAAAAACAAGGCAAGAATTTTGCATTGTTTAGCAAAATGAGAGGTTAGAATCTGGTTGATGGGATTTTGAAATAGCAAATGAGAATTAAGAAAGCACGAGGTAAAAGCGTGATTATGGGCATGATCATATATGTTGTAAATATGGGGAAGGGGGCATGTCACTTCTTAGGCGATTCTGATAGGGTTGTAACCTCTGTCACCCTAACCAATGGGGTCACAGGGGAGGGAAAACTTGCGTCGGGATAGGGAATAAAACGTAAGGTATTCAACGTAGGGGGGGTCCTCTTTTATGGGCACCCTCTTCTGCAGAAGAACTTATAATAAATGTGATTCATTTGATCCTATGCCTAATTTCTTTGTGAGTTTTCTTTTCCTCTGAGTTATTTACCACAATGTGCCTTGCAAATAATCAAATTCATGAAGGTCAAACCTGCAAATGTAGAGGGAGGACTGTAGTCTGGAGGGCCAAATTCTCTGGGCAGCTGATGGCAAGGAGCTATTTCTTCTGCCTCACATGCATTCTAATATTTTCCAATATTCTAATATTGGAAAAATTAAGCAGCATTCCTGCAGTATACACAACTTGTCTGTGTTTTAAAATTTTCAGCAAGTGAACAAGGAGTGAGTAATCTGTGGCCTGCAGCATCTTTCCATATAGCCTGCAGGCAGCCAGGGAGAGGAGAATCTCTCTCTTTTCTCCATTCATCAACTGTGTTGAAAAGAAAAGGTTGCTTTTTCCAGCATTCCTGCTAGTTCTGGGGCAACAAACTAGATCAGAATTGCTGTGGGGAAGAGAGAATCCTCTGATGTAGCTGGGGTCTGTGCTGTGATTTAATGAGTGTAATTTCTCTCTCCTGCAAGCACCCTGAAGCTAAAAGTAGGTATATGTGTAGCGTGCATGTCTACATGTAGGTGCATGTGGTCCCTAATCCAGCGCTTGGCCCAGCTGCCCATGCCAAAAATCTTGCCTACCCCTTATATATAGGCTACTAATAGAATTTCTGACATATCTACATTTGATTGTGTCTTAATATTCCCAGTTGTCATGGAATTCTCCTTCCCTAATAGTCTTTAAAAATGTTTATGGAATGGGACGTTTCATTAAAACATTTTCCTTTGATTTATAGCATGTAGAACATTCAGCTCCCTTTCCTGCTATTAAGATCTCCTCCTCTTTCCTCCTACCAGTGATAGAATTTTATTAACCTGTACTAGAATAGAAAAAGAAAGAACAATTACACTACAAAATACACCACTGAAACTCAGGTCATAATATTTAGATCCCAGAAAGAAAAAAAATCTATCAAATCCCCCTTACACTAGAACTAAAAAAAAGCAGTGTTAAGAGAACAAGTTCACCTATACCGGCTGTTGGTAGTTTTTGTTGTAAAATATAATTGTTGTCGTTTGCCTTTTAGTCATTTTCAACTTATTGTGACCTAAGGTTTCTTTGGCATGATTTGTTTAGAGGGGATTTGTGCTCGCCTTCCTTTGAGGCTGAGAGTGTGTTATTTGTCCAAGATCGCTCAATGGGTTTCCACAGCTCAGCAGAGATTCAAACCCTGGTCTCTAGAGTTGTAGTTCTATGCTCCAACCATTTCACCATGTTGGCTTTCAACAATTTACAATACATACTTTCAAGCATTTCTGGGATTTCTGACCCTAGATATTTCCTCCTATTTAACTCAGCTGTTACCCTGTTTACTGGGGGTCCCGGGAGGGACACCTAAATAACCTTACAATTACACAAGATGGGGGAAATTAGTCAAGAGCACTGGTTGGCACTACGAGAGGCAAGGTAACGCAGCAGGATCTTGTAACCCAATGTTTACGGGGTCAGGCCAAGTCAAGAAGCAGACCGTGTTGGAAATAATGAATGATCTTTATTAAATACAGGCACACAATGTAAGCAACACATGCACACAGATAACTAAGGAAAATAAAGGTGTGAATATGATAGCGGGATTTTCAGAGGGATAGTTGATTTGGGTGATACGAAACCTGTTCCTAAAGCCCTTAAAGAAGATAGAGAGCAATGCTGGGGTTCAATGTATCTCAGCATGTGGAGCTGGGAGGAGGCTCGCCAAGCAAAGTGGCAGCAAGGCAGTCTGGAACGATCTGAGGATGGTCTCGGAATCAGGGGTTTTTATAGGGAGAAATGTAACTGCAGGCTATGCCGTTCTTGGGGGAAACAATGAGTTTGGGGCACGGGACAAAGCTTTGGAAAGGTCAGAATTTAGCATGAATGAGTTAAGTCCGAATTGACAAAGAGGTAGCCAGTATGCAAACGCAGAGTGCTTGGCATTTGAGTAGTCAGCTTGCCAAGTTGCCTGCTCGGGGCAGGGAGTTCTTTGTAAACGGCATGCATACATAATAATCTTTGAGAAATCTTGGAGGATAGGAGAAGTTCCAGCAGACTGGAAGAGAGCAAATGTTATCCCCATCTTCAAGAAGGGAAAAAAAGAGGACCCAAACAATTATCGCCGAGTCAGCCTGACATCAGTACCAGGAAAGATCCTGGAGCACATCATTAAGCAGTCAGTTTCTAATCACTTAGAAAGCAACGCGGTAATCACGAGAAGTCAACATGGATTTCTCAAAAATAAGTCATGCCAGACTAATCTTATCTCTTTTTATGATAGAGTTACTAGCTTGATAGATGAAGGGAATGCTGTGGATGTAGCATATCTCGATTTCAGTAAGGCCTTCGACAAAGTTCCCCATGACATTCTTGCAATGAAGCTAGTAAAATGTGGGCTGGACAGGGCTACTGTTAGTTGGATTTGTAATTGGTTGACTGACCGAACCGAAAGGGTGATCACGAATGGCTGCTGTTCATCCTGGAGAGAAGTGACTAGTGGGGTGCCACAAGGTTCTGTCCTGGGCCCAGTGCTGTTCAATATTTTTATCAATGACTTGGATAAAGGAATACAGGGCATGCTCATCAAATTTGCAGATGATACCAAATTGGGAGGGGTTGCTAATACGCCAGAGGACAGGATCAAAATTCAAAATGACCTGGATAGATTGGAGAGCTGGGCCAAGGCTAACAAAATGAAATTCAACAGAGAGAAGTGTAAGGTCCTACACTTAGGTAGAAATAATGGAATACAGAAATATAGGATGGGGGACACGTGGCTGGATAGCAGTACGCGTGAAAGGGATCTAGGAGTCTTCATGGACCACAAGCTGAACACGAGTCAGCAGTGTGATGTGGCAGCCAAGAAAGCCAATGCAATTCTTGGCTCATCAATAGGAGTATGGTGTCTAGATCGAGGGAGGTACTGGTACCACTCTACTCTGCTTTGGTTAGACCCCATCTTGAATACTGTGTCCAGTTCTGGGCACCCCAATTCAAGAGGGATATTGACAAGCTGGAGCAAGTCCAGAGGAGGGCGACCAAAATGGTAAGAGGCCTGGAAACCATGCCCTATGAGGATAGACTTAGAGAGCTGGGGATGTTTAGTTTGCAGAAGAGAAGGTTAAGAGGGGACATGATAGCCATGTTTAAATATTTGAAGGGATGCCATGTAGAAGAAGGAGAGGGCTTATTTTCTGCTGCTCCAGAGACCAGGACAAGGAGCAATGGATTCAAGCTGCAGGAAAGGAGATTCTACCTGAACCTCATGAAGAACTTCCTGACAGTCAGGGCTGTCTGGCAGTGGAACATGCTGCCTCGGAGTGTAGTGGAGTCTCCTTCCTTGGAGGTTTTTAAGCAGGGGCTTGATGGTCATCTGTCGGGAGTGCTTTGAGGGTGTTCCTGCATGGCAGGGGGTTGGACTGGATGGCCCCTGTGGTCTCTTCCAACTCTACATTTCTATGATTCTATGACTCTATAATAAGGGTGTTTGCAGAGAGGTCTCCTAAAGCAGTGATCTGGCTATTTCTGGCCTGCCTGGGGGGAGAATGGAATGTCCAGTGATTAGTGGCCGAGCCTAGCTCTGTGCTTGTCCGGGGGCCTCACAAACATGTAGAGAGGGATGGTCGAAGCGAGCTGAATTATGATATCAAAATAATATCTAGGGGTATCTCCAAGGAGGCCTAAACTGCAGTAACACAGCTACAACCAATTAAAAACACCACCACCAAAATCACCCTTTCATCCAATGTAGTATGGTGTGGTCTGGATGTCTTGGGAGAAATTATCAATATTAAAACCAAGACTAAACTAATGATCTGTGTGCTGGAAATTATAGTCAGCAGATGGCTCCTTCTTTACATTTTAAATTTCCAGAGTGTCTTATGCAAGGATACAAAGGAGCAGATGATTTGTGCTATGCCTGTGGTGTCCTGGAAAGTAGGACAGTTCTCTAAAATAAGAAGCTTCTGGCAGCTTGATGGTGCATATTTTACACAGTTCTAAATACTTCTGTTTCCAGAATTTGTCAGCACCAAAGAAGAAGGAACAGCAGGGGGCATGCTTTTCCCTAATTTCCTGTACCATGCATAAAGTGAATGGGGTAGAGAGACAAGGGAAAAACTTGCCCCCAACTGTCCAGTCTTGTTTGGTCCTGAGATAACTCTGGAAACAGAAGTATAGAATCCTTGTGAGTGGAAACTTACTTCAGTAATAAAAGGAAGTAATGGGCATAGAGAGTTGAACAGAGTCAGCCCTGTCTTCAAAGAGAGTGAGACAGGTGACACAGGCAGCAGATTCTGTGTGTTGTGAAAAGGCAGCAAATGTTTAGTTGTTATTACAATCAATCTATATATATTACTACACATATATATATTTGTAATAATAATAAGATGCTTGACACTAGATGCTGTTGAGTGGGTGCCATTTGCTTCTCTGTCTTAAGCAGAAAAAATGTATTAGCATAGCTCTACTCTTACGTCTTACCTCCTTTCAGTCTATTTCTTTGGTCATTTTTTTCCCCACTGCTGACTTACTCCAGTTATCAGAACCAACGAGAAAGAAAATAGAGACATAACAAGCTGCTTTATATCATTTCAGACCATTGGTCTATCTATGTCAGAATTGTCAAATGACACTAGCAACAGCTCTTCATGTTTTTTTCCTGGTTTCTGGCAAGAGACTTTGTCAGTCCAGTCTGAAGATGCCTGGGATGCAACTTAAGGTTGTATGCATGCAAAATATCTACTCTACTGTTAAGCTATTCCCCTTCCAAAATTCTTCAGGGAACAGAATTATCCCAGACAAATTTCTCAGATCTCAAGGCCTAGACCCTCTTCTCCAGTCCTCATGGCAAGAGGAGGAATTTCAGAGCAAGAGTGCTGCCTTTAAAATTGTAGCTATGTATGTTTTACTGATTTGTAAGACTTTAGGTTTTATTTTTCTTTGCAGCTGTGGTTGATGCTTAATGTATCATAGCTTCACCAGAGCTGTCTCTTGGAATGCTGACCTTGTAATATCACCATGGCCTGTCCCCTGTGATATCACAAGGTTTTTTTTCCTAAGTCTCAGGTTTTCCTGCTGAAATCTAAGGACCTGAGTTAGTCTTGATCTAATAGCCCTAGTCCCAGAACATTTTTCTGCCTGAGTCAGAGGACAAAGGCCATTTCCACACGGGGCGAGGGAATCACCCCATGCTGGTACTTACTGGACTTCTTGGCTCTACACTTGGGTCCAGGCTGGTCCAGAGCAGTGCGTGGCTGCCGCTCCGCACTGCTCCGGGGACGAAAATGGTGGCTTCTGGTTGGTTGAGGCTCTCCACCAACCGCTGAAGCTCGCCAGCCTAAACCTTGCCCCCGGCAGATCACAGGCTTGCACTGGTGCGAGCCTGCAAATCTGCACCGGAGCGCAGGCACGGAGTGGTGCGCTCCATGCTTTTGAAAGACCTGTTTCAAGTGGTCTTTCAAAAGCATGCTGGATGACCACTTCAGGTCATTCTGGAGCGGGCTGAAGAGTGGAACTACACTAAGTAGGTCCGACCCACTCCGCTCCCAGGTGCAGATGTCCTCCCTGAGGACACTCTGCACCGTTTCTTTAAGCCCATGTGGAAATGGCCAAAAAAAAGGGTGTGCTTTCTCTTTCCCTACTTTGATTCCATGTACAAAAGCTAACCAGACAGGTAGCTGAATGCTATTTCCATACTGGCAAAAAAATAGTATACAGTAATTTGCTACACCTGAAAGTGACTTAGGACAGTGATTCTTACCCTTTGGTTCACCAAATGTTTTGAGATTCAGTTCCCACAAGCTCTTGGCCAATGTTGGCTGGGACACAGAGCAGGTAATGTATCTCACACAATGCTATCCTTTCTGTGTTCCTCAGCATCTGCCCACTAGAGTGGCTACCATACTCCACCAAACAGTAATGCTGGGTTTTTGGGAGAATGAGCACTGTTCATGTAGAGACTAAAAGTAGTGTTGTACCTGCAAGTTCATCCACCAGACTTATGACATCATCTGCTGTCCACTCTTTTGCTTCTGTGTCATAAAGTAGTTTAATAGCATCTGCCAGACCTTTCAAACTTGTTTCATCTGTTGGACCATCAATCATTTTATGCCAAACCACATGCCCTGCATTACAATAGTTGCATCAGTTATTGAATTATCTTTGGGCAAAAGTTAGCATTATTCTCTGCCCCACCCCCTGAAATATCCTGCTTCCAGATGTGTTATTCCTAGTAAATAGACAGTCTTTTATTGTAAGGTTTAAGTGAAGTTGCAATAGATTTTCCATGCTATTGGAAATAATACATTTTTTTCTGTATACTCAACTCATTAAATTCCATCCCACACTAGGGATGTGCTGTGGGGATAGTAGCTCTGGGGAAGAAACAGCACTTGTGTTGCTCTTGAAATTGGTTCTGAACTTTTTAAATTATTTATTTATATATTTAGAAATAAGTGCTTATTCATTTAACCATTACTATCCATTTAATGTCTCTCTCTCTGTGATGCGGCAGCCAAGAAAGCCAACGTGATTCTTGATTGCATCAATAAGAGTATTGTATCTAGATCGAGGGAGGTAATGGTACCACTATTCTGCTTTGGTTAGACCTCACTTGGAATACTGTGTCAAGTTCTGGGCACCTCAATTCAAGAAGGATATCAACAAGCTGGAGTGTGTCCAGAGGAGGGTGACCAAAATGGTGAAGGGTCTGGAAGCCATGCCCTATGAGAAGCAACTTAGGGAACTGATGATGTTTAGTCTGCAGAAGAGAAGGTTAAGAGGGGACATGATAGCCATGTTTAAATATTTGAAGGGATGTCATGTTGAAGAGGGAGCGGGCTTGTTTTCTGCTGCTCCAGAGACTAGGACAAGAAGCAATGGATCCAAGCTGTAGGAAAGGAGATTCCACCTGAACCTCAGGAAGAACTTCCTGATGGTTGGAGCTGTCCAGCAGTGGAATATACTGCCTCAGAGTATGGTGGAGTCTCCTTCTTTGGAGGTTTTTAAGCAAAGGCTGGATGGCCATCTGTCATGAGTGGTTTGATGTGCCATGAGTGCTTTGATGATATACAGTATATATACTGTATATATTAAATGTTTAATAAGCAGAAAGGATCATGTTACTAAAATGGTAATGGCCAGAATTTTAAAAATGTTATTCATTTTTAAAAATTACTGTTGTAATGTTATAACACTCTTCCATTTAAGCAATTTTTTAAAAAATACTTTACAATTTTAACATATTTTTAACATATTTGTGTTAATTAAAAGCATGGTCAGAACTGTCAAGACTATAAAATTGTGCCTACTGAACTGTGATATGTTTACTTGCTCCCCCTATCATACCTATTTAAAAGGGTGGAAGAGTTAGAGCCAAGGGCATCTGTACCTGTCAAGTTTGTGCTGTGTTCCTGTGTTCCTGAAAAAAAGAGTTGGACTCTGCGGTTATATAAGCATTGAGCAAATATGGGAGGACTTTTGTGGGAATGATGAGGTTATGATCACCATCTGTATCTGTAATCACTCTGAAAATCTGTCAAGCACTTTCTTCATTGACAAATAGGCAAAGTCTGGGGACAAAACATAATGTGCTATCTATCTTGCACATACTAAAGGTATATAAAGGTCATGCTATGACTCCTTTTTGTACTAAAGAGAGGACATAAACCAGTTATAGTGCCTCTGTACTCCAGCATGAAAAGTGCAATTGGAACTACAGATTGGTCCTTCCCACTGGTCCACAGAAGCTCTATCTGTGATTCAAATAAATTCTGTGCCTATCAATAATAAGTTTTTTGTTTTTCAACACAAATTATGTGAACATAAAATTATGTATTATTTATTTAAACCTTCTATATACTTCTAGCAATTTTAAGGACAAAAATCACAGACCACTGTCTGTGTGGTTCTATTTATGCCTTAATTTAATTAAAACAGCTTACCGTCTAGCGTAGAGGAAGGTCCAAATATTATATAGAGTAGCCGGGCTTGATTTACCATTGGCCATGGCTTCAAAATACGTGTCAGCCAAAATGCAAAATCACCCCGATGGATCCAATGGTTCAAGAGGACATTATGGAAAAATATCCTTATCCTCAGCTCTAGCTTTTGAGCACTTCCTAGGACAAATCATAAAACTAGATAAGAATAGGAGAGGCAGCATAGTGTAGTGGTTTGAACATTGGACTATGACTTGGAGACCAGGATTTGATTCCCTGCTCAGCCAGGGAAACCTCCATGGGTGCATCACACACACTCAGCCCCATAAAACCTGTGATAGGTTTGTCTTAGGGTTGCCATAAGTTGGAAATGACATGAAGGCTCATAACAACAACCGACAAGAATCAATCTGAGTGGAGAGTAGTCTGCTGTTAAAATAGCACATAATGTAGTGGAAAATAAATTGTTGAAATGGCACTCCTAGAAATTTAGAGTTGAAGCTCCCAGTCTTAACCTTCATATTTCAGAACAAGAAGACTGCAAGACATTTATTTAATTGAGATATTTCTGTATTGCTTTCCAGTCCACAAGAGTTCCCAACTGAAGCAATACAAAGAATGTAAAAGTTGACATTTACCCTATGCTGCCTAACATGAACTATTTACCAGGCTTGCTGCTGACAACTGTCTGCACTCTGCGAGGTAAACTGGTCATCTCACAAAGGAAGTTGTAAACTCGATGACATTCTAATTCATCCCAGCCAGCTGTTAAGGTCTGAGAAAGACACAGAAAAATACAATGAAAATAAAGCTAATAGAGACATGAATATCAACAGGTTACTTTCGGTCACATAGTGACGGGGAAGGCGATGGGGGCAGTTCGCCCCCGGTGGCAATGTTTTTGGGGTGTCCCCGCTTGTAGCCATGCCCCCATGTCCCATGGCCACACCCTGTGCACTGTGACCAGGTTGCCCTCTTGCCCCCCCCTCCACACATTCCAACCTCCACCACTGGTTACTGTGTGAGATTTTCATGTATTTTTTTTGGTGTATTATTTGCATCATGTGTCTTTTTCTATCTGCATTTGTTTTGGAGAAGAAACAATGCTGATTTCAAGATGCCCACCACTACTATATTTTCATGTGAGAGAAGCAATGAAATTAACATCCGGGGCCAGGGACAAGTAGCAGAAGAAGAAAGATTATCTGGGAAACAGAACTAGAACTAGAAAAATTATTATCTTGGATGACTCCTTGAATCTCAAGACAGCATGTCCAATCATGATGCTGGCTGGAAGATCCTGGGAGTTGTTGTCTAACAAAGCAACTTTTCCAAACTTGGGTAAAGACTGCCAATATTTTTAGTGGATGAAGCCTCATATGACTATTGCTGGGAGCACATCAGACTATCTGAAAGGTCTGAAGCGCCTAGAGGTAACTTGAGAACAGTGCACAGGATAAAAGGAGAGTGCCTCAACTCAGTACTGTGGGAATCCATTGGGAAATGTAGGTTTGTCACTCTTGAAATGTAGAGTCATGAACAAGACACATATTGTCTTCATATTCCCTCTAAAGAATTTTGAGATGATGCCACGCCCACTTGCTCTGTGTTTTACAATACATCAACTGCCATGTCTGCACTAGAGTGTTATAGCGCTATTATTCCACTTTCAACATCCTATGGAATCCTGGGGCTTGCAGTTTAGGGAGGGACCTTTGAGGAAAGGGCCAACATTTTCAAATTATGTTCTGAAAAGTAAACTAGTATCAGATATAGAGGTTTATGATTTAAAATCTTGTCCCCTGGGATGCATTGGAGTAAAGTGATCTCTAGTGATCTTATTTCCCCTAGATGTGTCATTTAAAGAGCAAAACCACAGGTAGGGAGGTTTCTATATCCACTGATTTGCCCCTGGGAATGACCTGCAACCCTGCATTATCATTACAAAGGGAACGAAAAGTTGGGAATTCTATTTGAAATCCAATCCATGCACCGATTGCACTGTTTCAAGGGCTAGGAGGCAGTTGCAAGATAAGGCTTACAAAATCTGCCATCTTTGATCAGCCTGTTTCTCTTGTGCCTTCTTTCCTTCACCATTGCTGTACCTGTTGCTCTTTTCCACTTCTGCTGCCCTCCTGCAGTTACTCAGCATAGTTACTCAGAGTAGTGCACCAGTGAGATATCAGTTGATACTTTTTCATTTGTAACATTTATTTCCATGCTAAGACATGAGTTGAGGCATAACCTCCTGTCAACCATACAAGTAACCTGTGATACACATCGTAAATTGCCAGCAAAGCCCTATTGTATTTTGCATAGAAGAAGCAGGCCAGTCACTAAATCAGAGGAATCAGGGGTGTCAAACTCAATTTCATCTTGGGCTACATCAACATTATAGTTGCCCTCAAAGGGCCGGTTGTATCTGTAAGATTAAATGTATCTACTCTTTTATCATATTGAATGATTGCCTCTGCATTCGATTATTACTGGTGTTAGTAATAATCTGTGCCTCTTTCAGCCCCCTAGACCCTGTCTGTGCCCCTTTCCTCTCCTCCCTCCCCTGTGGCTCTTTCTGCCCCCCCTGCCCCTCTCTGTACCTGGTGAGCCCGATCCTCACATTGTGGGCCACCCAGCTGCTGGTATTCTGGAGAGGGGCCCAGCAGCCAGCACTCGCAATCTACTTCTACTTCTAACTGCTCCTCTGTCCAACTCTTGCAAGCTGCGCAGAGCACTGCCATAGTAACCTGTGGCAATGCTCTGATGGTAAGACTTGGACAGAGAAGCAGTCAGAAGTAGAAGTAGATTGCAAGTGCTGACTTCTGGGCCCCTCTTCAGAATACTGGCAGCTATGGGCCTGCAATGTGGGGAACAGGCTCACCAAGAGGGAGGAGTGCCGCAGCTGCAGGAGAGGTACGAGGAGCACATAAAATGGCTTGGTGGGCCAAATTCGGCCCATGGGCTTTGTGTTTGACACACGTGGAATAGATAGACATAAGTAAAGCTGACATTAGGAAGTTGTTCATTTTAATTACACTGCATATGTTGATAAGTTCATAATTGTACATGTTGATCAGTTAATCAATCCATGCTATCAACCAACATTCTTTTAAATGGTTTTGTCAATGGTAATCATGTCAGTGCCCTAATCCTTTAATTTTATTCTGGCCTCACTGTAACTCAAGAGGATATTCTGTGTATATGACAAAGTGGACTCTAGTGCAGAAGAGCTTATCCAATAATAAATCTGACAATATTTAAGGCATCACAATATTTAAGACATCTTTGTTGTTTTTACCTGTAAAAGCACACCATAACATTGTAGTCCTGAACAGTGCAAAGGATCCATGCAGCCACTAAGCTTAAAACAGGAAATCTATAAAGATTAATAAAGAAACTAAATTTATCTGTGTTCTTTAATTCACACAAGAAAATTAATTTACTAATAGGTTCAGTGGTGTTTTTTTTAAAGCTGTTCAGTGCTTACTTCTGCAAGTATCTTGTGTATGTATTTCAGTCTCTCCTTTGTAGGAAGCAGAAAGGTACACCTTTTAAGCAACAGGCCTACAAAGGAAGAAAACCACATAGCAATATTTTGAATAAAATATTCCAAGTATCACTGCTAAAGGCTGAAATCTTATATTGAATTAGGAGATAGAAGCAAGGCTATATATTGCTTTAGCCAGATAACTATTCTCCGCTTTTAAATCCCTCAAGACCTGTTTCTTCAGAAAATCCTGTTCTTGCTTACTTGCTTCTCTGCTGCCACCAGACTCGATTATAATATAATGCTACTACTCGTTGAAAATTTGCATCCCCTCTCCTGTTTGTTGCTTTTATCATAGAATCAAAACCTTCTGAGAAACATCAAAGTTACCTCTATGTTCTGTACAGCACATAACAACATACAGTACTATATATATGCATATTATTAGCCTTACTAGTTGAAGACATTAGTTCCTTTATTTCAGATGAATGCTTGAAAGTAAATCAGGTTTGCTGGACAAATTAAACTGCTTCAAATTAATTGGGTTACAGATCTGTCTATAAAGCTGCAATGTTCTAATGCCCCTGCCAACTTTGCCTTCTTGTTCTGAGACTTGTACATCAAAGCATCTTGAATACAGTTGTTTTGAAAAGTCCATATAAATAAATATTGGAACCTTGCAAGAAAGATTATGTCAGTCTTAAAAAGATTTGCTAAAACCATTAATGTTAAAAAGGAACACAACTGAATTTGAAAATGAACTGGAGAAAATTGAGTTACTCTTGTCCATCAGAGAAAGCAGAAGTTTGGACATTTTTCCAGCAATGTCAGAAGAGACATTATGCCAGACTGTATAACATAGCACATAAGGAGGAAGTGATGAGAGTTGATTTCTGGTGCTGTAGAATTTAAAACTTTTTTTTTTTTTTTTTTGGTGGTAGGAAAAAATGTCTTAGCCAGTGGAAAATTACAGTTTCTTCTAATGATCTGGGTAAACAGTGCATTGTTTGGGGAAACTGGCAGTCAATTACCAGTATGGGCACTGAAAATATATTTGAGAAACAGGCAAAAACAAATGTTAGTCGGTTCTGAAGAGTACAGATGAGAAAACATGCCTGTTTACTTAGCAGTTACTTAACATAATGGCTAGAGTGCTGGACCTGGAACAGAGAAGCTTGAGCTGACTAATTAAAGCCAATGGGTGATCATGTTGCTCTTCCAACTGAAAGCAAGACATTTTGCTGTAGCACTGCTGCTGTCAGCCAACTTAATTGTCTCAGAACCTAGCTATTAGCAAACTCCTGTATTAGCCTACAAATGCCAGAATACGTACAATAAGTGCTCTGGATGTCTTTGATCAGTTTGTCAACTGTTCTTTTCTGTATTCCATTTCACTCTGATCCCACTCCCACATTTCTAAAGTTGTGTATTTATACTTGAGGCTTGAATATTGTATTCCACAACAGCATTTAAAGAATCAGCAAATACTTGTGCTAACATAGGCCATTTCTGCACTAGACTGTTATAGCGCTATTATTCCACTTGCAACATCGTATGGAATCCTGGGGTTTGCAGTTTTGGGAGGGGCCACACGGCCCCTCCTGAAACTGCAAACCTCAGGATTCCATAGGATGTTGCAAGTGGAATAATAGCGCTATAACAGTCTAGTACAGAAATGGCCTCTAGAAATAAGCTGTCTTCAAAAGGTGCTACAAGATTATTTTTTTCTGCTTTCCTTCCCAACTTTTTATCTGAAACAGGCATAACAACTGAGGAATTTCAGCAGAAAATTAAAAGGAAAGGATTAAACGTCCCACTGATGTTTCTCTGCTCCAACACGACCTCTCCTGAAACCAACTTGAATGCAATAGAAACATATAACATGCATTTCTTATATATATATGTATATGTGTGTGTGTGTGTGTGTGTGTGTATAACTGACATTTGAACAACTGGGGATCTTGTCAAGGATTATATTAAAGCCATTCTGTTAACCCAAAGATACTCCTGCTGAACTACATGGACATTAAGCAATGCCAAGTACTATATGTGAACTAGTTTGTTTTTTGCAGGTTGAAACTAGACTTCAACTATTTACACATTGGAAAAGCAAAAACAAACATGCCTCCCTATAACAAATTTATTCTGTTATAGCTCCTGGGGAATGATAAATCCTGTATGGGAAAAAGTTATTCTGGTAAAAAATTCTTGACTAATAATTTCAAGTATTAAGTAGTTAGGCATTCTTGTGGGTTGCCAAAAAAGTGCTGCTAACTTAGCTTAAATATTTTCTATTTATATTTTTAATATTTACATTGATTTTCATTATAATTAATTTAATGGAAGAAATAATAAGAGGCCAAAGCGTAATTTTCAGTTGCCTTCCATGAAGTATAAAGTATTTTGTTCTTTACTCAGTTTTCTGAACTGTTAGGATGAGATTCAATCTGGATAATTCTTCACAATGACAGTTTACTTACAGTTGTGTTGCAGGATTCAGCTATTGTAAAAGTGCATTGCAATTCTTTGTTGCAAATACCGTATTATCACTGTTTTTGTTAACAATATTATGCAATTTAATCATTGGTTCTATTGAGCTTGTCTGTGTTTTTAACAGAATGTGGGAAATTATCAGTAAAATCAACTTACAAACCAAGGACATCATAGCATTTGGAGGGAGTTAAAGCTCCAATTTTTGTTCTTCATCATAAACAAGTCTAATTTCCAATCAATGCCTTTGATATTATTTGCAATTATGCACATTTTGAAATATTAATCTTTTTTCAGTATGTGACTCTAAATCTTGGTTTGATTTGTATGCCACCAAAGGAAAATAATCCTCCCATCTTGAATTATTGGCCCTTTCCACACGGGGAAATAAAATGTGGTAGCGCGACCTCCGTCGGAGGTCGTCTACACCATAAAGTGGATTGGGGTGGACTACTTTTGCATAGTTCCACACCCTAATCTGCGCTAGGGCGCCCGGAAGTGGCGGTGCCATGTGCTTTTTAAAAAACACTTTTTATGTGCAGCCCCATGCAGTCGCGTCGCAGCGCCCAGTGTGGATTTGCAGGCGCACGCAAGGGCGTGCCTGCAGATCTGCTGGGCGTGGGATTTCCGGCTGGTGAAGTTCTCCGGTTGGTGGAGAGCCTCTGCCAGTTGTAAGCCGCCATTTTGGGTGCTGCAGGACACCGCGGGATGCCGATGAGTGTGGAGCAGCAAAAACGCGCTGCTCCACTGGCGACGGACTTACTCGGTTTAAGGTAAGCTCCATTTCAGCGTGTTTACGGACGTTTCTTCACCCGCGTGTGGAAAGGGCCATGATCTTATCCTGTTATTTAGCGGGGTACAATTTGTAGCTACACTGTCTGCTGTCTGGTTAATTGATGGTTTTGTATCTTAACTTTTTAAAATTTGATTGACCTCTTTTGTATATTTGTGTACCTAAAAAAGAAAGTGAAAGTGTGGGATGGTGTGGGATGAGGATTGTGGGTAGTCACCTAAGCATCTGTAGTGCTCTAGAATTGATGATCCTTTCCAGCAGCCAGATAGTTCAGGATTATGAAAGTTCTGCACCAAAAGCCTTTTGTTTCCTGTAGGAGTTGAGATGTAATTACTAAGGCGGTTGCTGATAGTCTTTGATACCATGCTTAGCATGCTGATATCCTTCACTGAATAAAAGGAGAAAAAGAAAAGGAAAACCCACAGCAGTTAGCCTTGAGATCTCTGTTCTCCAACAAAATAATAGTGATTATCTGCCAGGAAGAATTCATTTTATTAGAGTCAATATTGGCTTTGGAGAATCAATATAGCCCCCAAGAGCTTACAGTCTGACCTCACCATACCCCCGCCCCATTATATATCTTAGCTCAGTGGTTCTTAAGCTTTTCTTTACCAGGGACCCCCTGTAAATATAATTTGCAGGGGACCCCAAAGCTTAACCCAAAATTTAAATATTTAAATTTTAAATATTTGTTTGTTTGTTTGTTTATTAGATGCTTCTGGGAAATAGGATTTAAATCCCTGCTCAGACACTGGGTGACCTTGGGCAAGTCACATCCTTTCAGCCTCAGAGGAAGGTAAAGGCAAACCACCTCTGAACAAATCTTGAAAAACAAAACAAAACTAAGGTTTGCAGTTTTAGGGAAGGGCATTTAGAATCATCAGCCAGATAACTCTTTAGCCTCAGTAAACTATAAACCCCAGAATTCCACAGGATGTGGAAAGTGGACTAATAGCACTATAACAGTATAGCGCAAAATGGCCCTGCAGTAATTGCCTCCCGTTCTAGTTCTGAGATAGTTTTTTTTGTTTTTAGCTCCTTCAAGTAGCTATTCACTTTTAATATTGTTGAAGTGTTACTGTCACATTTATCCATTTAGCACTTAAATTCTTTTTAAGGCATTGTTGGGAATCAAAGAGTCCTCATTATATTTTTGTATTGCAACTCCCATTGACTTGAACCTATATAACTACTGGTGGGGAATGCCGGAAATTGAAGTCCAACAACATTTTGAGGCCCACATAATTCCCATGAATCTTTTAATAGAATGTTGCCCAATAATTTAAAAATTTAAATTAAAAATGACTCTGGAAATATACGGCTTTAATGGTGTTTCTGTTACCATAGAATCACTGCTGTGCATAATCAGCAAGCTGATAGACTGGTTTCCTCTGGGACTATATGGCCCTTTCCACATGGGGAAATAAAATGTTGTAGCACGACCTCCACTGTAAAATGGATTGGGGCGGATTACTTGAGTGTAATTCCACACCCCAATCAGCACCAGGGCGCCCGGAAGCAGCGGCACTGTGTGCTTTTAAAAAAACCACTTTTCAAGTGGTTTTTAAAAGGCACAGGGTGTGCAGCCGCGTGCAGCTGCGTGCAGCCGCATCGCAGAGCCCAGTGTAGATTTGCAGACGTAAATCTGTGTGCCTGCAGATCTGCCGGGGGCGGGCTTTCCAGCTGGCGAGCTTCTCCGGTTGGTGGAGAGCCTCCGCCAGTTGTAAGCCACCATTTTGGGCACCGCAGGACGTTGCGGGACGCTGATGAGTGTGGAGCAGCGAAAATGCGCTGCTCCACATGGCGATGGACTTACCAGGTTTAAGGTAAGCTCCATTTCAGCGTGGTTTCCCCCATTTCTTCGCCCGCGTGTGGAAAGGGCCTATATCACACCAAAAATGAAAGAAGAATCATCACAGTGTTCTGGCTCCAGTTTCTTTGTTTAGAAGTGAATGAACAGGTTGCTTACCTGTAACTGTAGTTCTTCGAGTGGTCATCTGTGCCCTCACACAATTGGAACTTTCGCGTGTGTGTGGTAGTGTTCGGAAGATTCTAGAGCTTAGTAGCTTGGCGGGAACCCCTCCCCCATGCCGGTACTGCGCATGCTCCTCCCGCCAAATAATGGTCTCTCCTCAGTTCTGTAGTCCGCCGTGGAAACACGGGGACCTGAAAAAGAGGGGATGGAAGGGCGGGTATGTGTGAGGGCACAGATGACCACTCGAAGAACTACAGTTACAGGTAAGCAACCTGTTCTTCTTCTTCATGGTCTCTGTGCCTCACACATTAGGAGATTATGAAGCTTACCGGTTGGATGGTGGATCAGGTCTTAGAGAACGGAAGCCAACACTGCACGTCCAAACCGGGCATCTCTGTGGGACCGGCAGTCAAGCCTGTAGTGGTGCACAAAGGTCGATGGTTGAGACCAGGTCGCCACACAGCAGAGTTCTTGCAGGTCAACTCCTCGCAGGAGGGCTGCAGATGTTGCAATAGCTCTGGTTGAATGAGCTCTGAGGAACGCTGGCGGAGGCTTCTTGGCAAGCTCATACGCCAGCAGGATTGTCCCAGCCACCCATTTCAAAAAACATTGGGTGGACACTTTGTGGCCTCTTCGACGCCTGCCATAGCACACAAAAGGTGTGGGGTTTGTCGAAAAGAGGCAGTCCTGTTCTTGTAGAAGGCCAAGGCCCAACGAACATCCAAAGAGTGAAGGGATCGTTCCAGCGGTGTCGTCGGGTCTGAGTAGAAGGTCGGTAAGATGATGTCTTGGCTGAGATGGAAATTCGACACCACCTTCGGCAAAAATGAAATGTCCGGCCGAAGGACCACCTTGTCTCCGTGGAAGACGAGGTAGGGCTCGTCAGACCTTAGAGCTGTCAGATCTCCCGCTCGCCTGGCCGAGGTGACGGCCACGAGGAAGGCAGTCTTCATCGAAAGCAGCCTGTCATCAGCAGTCGCCATGGGCTCGAAGGGCGGTCTTGTCAGCTGCGATAACACCAGGGATAAGGACCACGGCGGTAGCGGCAGCGATACCGGCGGGTACAAGTGTTGCAGGCCCTTCATAAACTGCTTGATGGTACCGTCTCGAAAGAAGGCTGCCGATGGAGATCGTGGAGGCTGGTATGCCACAATAGCAGCAAGATACACCTTCAGAGACGGGAAGGCTAGACCCTGCTGCCGGAGGTGCAAGAGGAAGTGGAGTATGGTAGGCAGGTTGACAGGCGCTACCGGCTCCTATCTTTCCTCAGCAAAGGCCACGAAGCGCCACCACTTGTAATGATAGTTGCAGCGTGTCGACTCCTTCCTGGCCACGGTCAAGACATTACCGATGACGGGATTGTCTATGGCGATATCCTCCAGGCATGGAGAGCCAAGAGCGGCAGGTCTGGGTGGAGTACGAGGCCGTCGGAGTGTGACAGTAGGCCCGGTATCGTCAGGAACCAGAGCAGTCGACCGCGTGAGGCCTTGAGCAGGGGCCCGAACCAGTGCTGCCTCAGCCAGTACCGGGCTACGAGGATGGCGTCGGCTTGGTCGGCGAGGATCTTCGATATCACCCGTCCCAGTAGGGGGAACAGAGGGAATGCGTAGAGAAGTCCCTTGTTCCACCGGAACTGGAAGGCATCGCCAATGGATCCTGGATCCTGACTGGCCCTTGAACAGTACTGACGGCACTTCACATTCTGGCAGGTTGCGAAGAGGTCGATCGTCGGCTTGCCCCACCAATCCTGGATCATCTGGAACGCCCTGTCAGAGAGGGACCACTCGTGGTGGCAGGAGATGTCCCTGCTGTGGGCGTCTGCTGTGGTGTTCTCCTGCCCAGCCAGGTGAACCGCCATGGATGGATTCCGAGCGAGACGCACCAGTCCCAAAAGTCTAGGGCTATTTTGAGGAGGGTGGTCGAATGAGTCCCTCCTTGCCTGTTGACATAGCAGACCGCTGTCATATTGTCCGTGAGGATCAACACCGTGCGGTCTGTGACGAGGTGGCAAAACGCCCTCAGCGCTTTCCAGATGGCCAGGAGCTCAAGGGCGTTGATGTGGAGGATGGTCTTGTCGTCGATCCACCGGCCTCGTACTCTGAGATCTCCGCAGTGAGCTCCCCATCCGCAGAGGGAGGCATCCATCGTCACTGTGACCTGTGGGGCTGCCTCCCGGAATGGCATTCCCGACAGGAGGTGGTCGTAGGACTGCCACCATAGAAGGGAGGGACGCACCTGTGGAGGCAGTCAGAGTAACAGTCACTGGTCATCCAGCAGCGGGTTGAAGGCCTGAACGAACCAGCGCTGGAGAGGCCTCGCATGAAGCCTGGAAAGGTAGGTCACAGCGGTAGTGGATGCCATGTAGCCGAGAAGCTGTTGGAGCCTCCTTGCCGACACCGTTGGGGCACTGTAAACGTCCAGCGTGGCCCGGCTAAGTGTCCGAGCCAGGTCTCTCAGCAGGTAGGCCCTGGCCGATACCGAGTCGAGCGTGGCACCAATGAAGTCCAGCACCCTCGCCAGCTCGAGGTGAGACTTCTTCAGGTTGACCCAGAGCCCGAGACGGGTCAGAAGCGTCAAAGTCTGGTGGATGTCGCTGTAAAGTTTCTGCCTGCAGGACGCCACCAAAAGCCAATCGTCCAGGTAGGGGTAGATAGAGACACCCTTCGTCTGCAGATATGATACCACTGGGGCCATGCATTTGGTGAAGACCCTGGGTGCAGCCGAGAGTCTGAACGGTAGCACCTTGTATTGGTAACAGGTGTCGTCGACCGCGAACCGTAGGTATCGTTTGTGCTGCGGGCAAATGGTGATGTGTAAATAAGCATCCCGAAGATCGATGGAGGCGAACTAGTCCCCTCAACGAAGGAAAGGCAGAATTGAGGATGGCGTGACCATCTTGAACCTTTTGGGGCGGATGTAGTCATTCACCCCTCTGTGGTCTAGGATGGGCTGCAAGGTTCTGTCTGGCTTCTGTACCGTGAAGTACAGGGAGAAGAAACCGGTGGTCTTGGCTGAAGACGGAAGTTGCTCAATCGCCCCTTTCTGAAGCAAGGACTGTATCTCTTCCAGCAGGGCCGAGCTGGCTGGGGTGGAATAGTAGATGCCTCGCGGTGGAATATCTTGAAATTCTATGGCGTAGCCAAGACGGATAATGGAAAGCACCCAAGAATCCGTCGTGACTTGACGCCGTTCTGTGAGGTGCCTGGCCAGGCTCGGCTGATCTTGAAAGGCTGCTGGCAGGCTGAAGGATGGATATGGTGGCGACCTGTGTAGGCAGTCAAAACCGGGACTTAGCCTTGGACGAAGATTTCTTTGATGATGAGGCCTGGCATTGTCGGAACGATCTTCGGCCGGAGGAGACAGTCGACGGTCGGGACTGGACTGACTGAGACGACTGCTGCGGGAAGTTTGAAGATGACGACCTACGCCAGGACGGCCGTGAAATAAAGGACCGACGGGACTGGGACGGCTGGTTGATCCCCATCTTTTTAGCGGTTAATCGCGCCTTGATGATGCTGTCCATGGTATTGTCAGTCGCCGAGTTGAAGAGCTCCTGACCATCAAAGGGGAGGTCTTCGATCTGCTTCCGGCTGTCCTCTTGCAGACCCAAGGACTGTAGCCATGCCATGTCTGCGCAGAGCGACAGAACTTGCCATTACCCTCGAAGCAACCTCCACAGTGTGCTTCAAGGAGACAATCTGTTGGTTAGCGATGGCAACGGCCTCGTTGAAAAGCTGGAGTGCGGTCAGGCGATTGTCCTCCGGAAGGCCTGACAAGAGGGGGACAAAGCAGTCCAGCAGGTTGCGGAGGTAGGCCGCAAGACACGCCTGTGTATTGGACACCCTGGTTATCAGTGAGGAGGTGGTATAAAACCTCCTGCTGAAGGTGTCCAACTTGCGTCCCTCACGGTCCGGCGGGGTGGTGTGTGCCCTATTGCCACCCTTGGTTTGGGAGGACTCCACAACAATGGAGTTCGGTACCAGATGGCTGAAGAGGAACACCGCGTTCTCCTTCTGGGTCCGGTACAGATGTTCTAGCTGGTGCGGTATGGGCTGTGCGGAAGCAGGCTTGACCCACGATTGCTTCACGGCCTTCATGAGCTTCGGCAGGACGGGCAACGGCGTGGTTGTCGGCTGCCGGGCCTCCACATATTGGAAGACTGGGTCTTCCTCCTTGGGTGCCGGTTCTGCCACCTTGAGCCTGAGGGCCGTAGCCATTCAGAGGAGGATGGCCGAGAATTGCTGGATGTCCTCCAGTGCGGACTCCGGCACTGGGTCTCCAAAAGCCAAGGGATACTCGCACCATTCGTACTCGTGGCCATACCTGCCGAGGTGAGAGGCAGGCCAAGCCAGTCGAGGGACGGGAGTGTGGCATCTGTTCGTAAGCCTCCCGACGGCGCGGTGATGGCGGCCTGACTCTCAGCTCCGGTGAGCGGGAGACACTCCTGCCCAAGGTTACCGAATGCCTGGGCGAAGGCCGGTGTTGGGCCATCGCATCCTCCCAGCGGTCAACCTTTTTATGGTGACTTGGCGGGGGCTCCATAGCTGTCAAGATTGGCTCCGAGGAAGGCAGGACCTCCATGGCCTGCTCCTCGTCTGACACCTCCAAGACCTCTTCCAGTTCTGACTGCTCTCCTGAATCCTCAGGGAGCTGGGTCGGCAGAGGTGTGGGGAGGCAAACCTCCCGAGGTGGAGAGCGCTGCTTCTCCTCCTCCTCCTCCTCTTTCTTCTCTTTCTCCTTGCTGGTATCTCGGGTAGCAGGGCGCTTCTTCTGTGCTGCAGTCGGTGGCCTAGTTGAAGCGGAGACCTGCGTGTCCTCAGGAGCCCTGCGTGTCCTCAGGAGCCCTCTTCGTTGTTTTGGCAGCCGCCGACAACTTAGGGATCCTTGGAAGCGCGGAGATGGGCGGTCTCGACGCCAGTACCGAGCCTGGTACTGATGAGGTGGACGGTACGGCAGCCGCCGATGCCGTCGAAGAAGTCGCTTGCCCAGCCAATGGTGACTTGGACATCTCGGAGAGTTTCTTGAGCTCCTCTCTCGCCAGTAAAGACTGTTCCCAACAGTGGGATTTAAGCCTGGAGGAGCGGTTGCACAGGGTTTGCGATGTAAACTCCCGGCAAATTGGGCAAGCCCTGATGTTGTGGGACTCGCCCAAACAGAAGAGACACTCACGGTGTTTATCCGAGAGTGCGACTTTCCATCCACAGGAGACACACTTCTTAAAGAGAGCCGACATAAGCTAGAGTCCAAAATGGAGAAAGAATCGAATCGAAGAAGAAAAGTCCGAAAGAAGATGAGAGATGATGAAGAAGGGAGATGGGGGTAAATACCAAGTCCAGTCCAAGTTCCGAAGCCGAAGTCAAATCCAAATCCAAGCTGAAAACCGTAAGAAAACACCAAGAAAAAGCCACTAAAAAAGAACCTTCCGTTCGCGACAGCGGACGAGAAAGAACTGAGGAGGGACCGTTACTCGGCAGGAGGAGCATGCGCAGTACCAGCATGGGGGAGGGGTTCCCGCCAAGCTACTAAGCTCTAGAATCTTCCGAACGCTACCGCGCACGCGCAAAAGTTCCTAATGCATGAGGCACAGAGACCACGAAGAAGAAGGCTGTGTTCACTTCTCATCATGGCAAATCAGGATTTAGCATTATATACAGAAGTAAAAAGGAGACCATGCAAAGTGAGCTTGAGCCATTCCCCACTCACCAAATTGCTATGTACAAACAAAGAATCCTGGTTTAAAATAAACAAGCCAACTGCAAATCTTCTGTTGTTTATCTGGCTTGTTTAACAAGCTAGAGTTTATTTTAACTCCAGCTTGGTTTGCATATATAATGAAAACCAAGGATTAGGACAAAGTAAAACTGAACTGCTCTGTAGAGGGAGGAGAAGTACTTTGTACAGGCTAATTAGAGCCATCTCATTAAATATTAACTAGCTTTTTGAAAATGTCACTGCCACTATTTCCATTTCCACTATTCACCCATCCCTCTTCCATAATTATCAGAGCCTAGAGTGCCAATTCATCTATTCACCAATAAATATTTCTGTGAGGCAAATGATTTTTTCTGACTTTGCACAAGTATTTCCCAGTCTATGGAAATACCTTAGACTCCATATTCTTTTTACTTATTACTCACAGCTACCTACCTTTAGGCTAAGAGTCCACTACTGCCTGCATACACACTTACCCTTATTTAAAAAACAATGTAGGACCTAAATCCTGAGAGGAGGAATCACATAATATATTCCACAAGGGTGAAGACCAGGACAGGTACAATTGGGGTGGGGTGGGGGTTCAAATTATGCCAAATTAAAAAGAATGACAAAAAGGGGGCTTTGGTGCATAATGCCCTGGAACTCATGCTTAGGAATAAGTAAGCACTATTAATTTAGGCAAAGCAATCAAAATGGAAGCAGGAAGGAGAGCTCATAGTAGTGCAACCACAACTTCCTAAGCCTGGTAAAATTTGGCAAGGGCAAAATGTGACTAGGGTATGTGTGTTGCTCCTTCCTCCTTTTAAACATGTCCACCACTGGTTTATCTCCTTCCCCACCCCTGTGCCCCTCCCCCAGTTGTTAGGGCTGGCATCTTTATTTACCCATTTTGGGGTTGTGTTGGCAGGAAATCAAGCCCCTTCATACCTCAGAAATGTGCATTACCTCCTTTTTTCTCTTACCTTCATCAGAGCAGCAGCAGTGAAATGGGCATGGAAGCAGATCTTTGGACTGCTGGTCAAGGGAGGACTTCTGCAGTAGACCTTGCTCTCTACTAGTCAGAGTTTGAAAAGGTTATTGTTTCTGGCTACAAGTCCCACAATCCTCCAGTCGATTACTTTCTTCTCCACCTACAGAAGTGGAAGTCTGCAGTATCATATGGACCATGGGACATACTCCAAGGATTATAGGATTGCATCCAGTATGGGTATCCTGCTCCTATAAACCCTGTATAATATCTTGTCACATATGGATTGGCAGCTGATGTGGATGCTAGATTTAATAAATAGAGAAACTCTGTCATAGCAGAAATACTGCACACCTGCAAATTCTTACCTGGCAGATACTCTAACACCATGTGAAATATTTCTAAAGGAAGTGCTTTGAAATTCCCAAGAGTTGACATAGATGAAGAATCTGTGTCTTGGGTATTGCTAAATTTTCCGGAATGACGATAACTACGTCGATATCTCTGCTTAGGAATTAACGTGTAGTTGGTTCCTAGAGTAGATGTCATCCCTCTTTCTCGGCCAGTAAATCTAGACTGGGGAAGAACCAATAAAAATATACATAAGATATAAACATAAGAACATTAAACTCACAGGGAAGATTGAAAAAATATGAAGTAATGGATTATACGGACTAATCAACTTTTATGTTAATATTGAGTTGCTACACAAACTGTGTAGAATTTTATAGGCATGTTAGTAGTGCTAGAAAGGAGAGAAGGGGTGTGTTGCAGAAGGAGGTGTCTGTAGAACAAACAGTGCTGATATTACGAAGCAGAGCTTGGTAAGTGTACATTTTTTGGACTACAACTCCCAGCAAGTTGAATTAGATAATCCTTAGTCCATTTCTACGCTACACTATTATAATGCTATTATTCCACTTTCAACATCCTACAGAATCCTAGGGTTTGCAGTTTAGGGAGGAGCCTTTAGAATTCTCAGCCAGAGAGCTCTTTGGCCTCAGCAAACTACAAAGCCCAGAATTCCACAGGACATTGAAAGTGAAATAATAGCATGATAGCGGTGTAGTGTGGAAATGGTCTTTGTCTTCCTTCTAACTATATGATTCTATGACAATATCCGTGCTAGTTGGGTCAATGGATATGCTGCCCTGGGAGTTCTGGAAATTTTATTCCAAACAAGTAACCTTTCCAAGATCTGGATAGACATGAGACAGAACAAACAGCACAGACTAAACTCTGTTCACAAACAAAAAATGATATGATAATTAACTAACCTGAATTGAAGGAAAATACTTTCCAAAGGAAAACTTAACTGGCCTGCGACATGCTCGCATCTGTAATTGCACCAGTCATCACTGTGACTGGCCTAAAGTATTTGCTTTTTGCAGAATGTCACTATTTTTTTTAAATAGAGCATATTAAAATGAAATATATAGATTTAATATAACGGTTCTTCAGGATGCTAACAGCTTTTGTGAGGTTCCATGATCTTTCCTACATTAAAGTCTTTTTTAGTCATGACAGGAGGAGGCTAAAAAATTCTTCACTTCTACAAACAGAACAAATAAATCATGATGATGGAGGTTGTGCATATATCTTGTGATTTATTAATAGAAAAGGAATAATCAACATTCACAGCTTCCTTCCTGACTCCAAATGGTTTGTAAATTTTCACATCCTGTGAATGTGTATTTCTTCCAATAACACAGATAATTTCTGGGCTTTGCATTCATTATTTTGCAAAATACTAGAGGCATCATCTTTGACAATAGCTTCAATATTTTGGCAGATTGTGTTCTCTCTAGATGTTTATACATTACACCATTTAAAAATGTGATAAACTTGGATAATAACCTCTGAATGTGGTTTCAGAGTAGAATGTTGGTAAGAATAACCAACATTTGCAAAAATCTGGGCCTGAAAAAGCCTATTTTAACAGTGTACATGCTTTGGGAAAGAGAGCCAGCATGGTGTAGTGGTTTGAGTGTTTGACTAGGGCCATTTCCACACTATACTGTTACAGTGCTATTATTCCACTTTCAACATCCTATAGAGTCCTCAGGTTTGCAGTTTAGGAGGGGCATTTAGAATTCTCAGTCAGAGAACTCTTTGGCCTCAGTAAACTACAAACCCCATAGGATGTTGAAAGTGGAATAATATTGCTATAGCAGTGTTGTGTGGAAATGGCTATGTTACTTCGGCCCAGGCCTACTCGGTGATAGCACTCGATATCAGTTTTGATATCAAAACCATTCGGCCTTCCTCTGCCACCCTGCTCCACGTGTTTGCGAGGCCTCCGGACAAGCATGTAAACAGGCGTGGCCGGTAATTGTTGGACATTCCATTCTCCACCTAGGCAGGCAGAACAGAGCCAATCCATTGCTTCAGGGACCTCTCCTGCAAACACCCTTTTGCTTAAGCGTGACACTAACAAAGGCACTGGGCTCTGAGCCAACAGTCTTATAAAACCAAACTAAGCACCTTGTATTTGCATACTGGCTACACTATTGTTGACTCAGCGCTAAGCCGATCATGTTAAACTTGACCTTTTCCAAAGCTTTGTCCCGCTCCAAACTCACATTGTTCTCACCGAGTAAGGCATGGCCTGCAGTCACGATTCACCCTATATAACCCCCCCAATTCGGAGACCACCTCGCATCGCTCTCGAGTTCCAGACCACCTTGCTGCCGTTTTGTCCAGTGAGCTCCCCTCAGCGAACCGTGCTGAGCTTTCTTCCCTGCACCCCAACGACTTTCATATCTCTTCAGGACTACGAGACAGGTGTCGTAGCACTCATTTCCCCCAAAAATTCCTATTTCCAATTCTTTGGTTAACTGTGTGATTGTGGCGTCCTTACTGTTTGTTTGTCTTTCAATAAAACATTGTTTTTGCTATTTTAAAACTGTCTGACTGCTTGACTGACCTGACCCCGTAGACGCTGGGTTGCAAGATCCTGCTACATTACCCTGCCTCTCGCTAGCTTTAGTGAGTGCTCCAGCTAATTCTCCCCAGAATTGTGTTATTGTGTTTTGGTTATTTGGGCGTCCCTTCTGGGACCCCCTGAGAACAGGGTAACAGCTAGGACTCCAGGGGACCGCAGTTTGATTTCGTTAGCCATGGAAACCCATAGGGCGACCTTGGGAAAATCACACTCTCTCACCGTTAAAGGAAGGCAATGGCAATCTCTGAATAAATGTTGCCATAAGAAAAATCTTTTATAGGTTGCCAACAAAGGCAGATAATAACAAATAGTTCAGGAAAGGCATTTACTGTTGTATGCCTTCAAGTCATTTCCAACTTACAGCAACTCTAAGGCAACCTATCATGACATTTTCTGGGTCTGAGAGTGTGTTATACACACAAAGTATCCCAGTGGGTTTCTTATTTCTTTGTTACACTAAAGCTGCAAGCCTATCTATCTATGCGCACTTATTAAATCTTTTTGAATTTCACCCTGAGTTAACATCCTTATTATTGAGCTGCATGTCTGCCATTTTGAATATATTTACTTGGAAGTGTTCACTTTTGAATAATGCATGGAATTAATTATAATTATACAAATTATAAAATTACTTTTAACATGCAGGAAAAAAAATTAACATTAATTTGCTGGTATCTCTGGCAAGGAATCCCTGTACCTCTTTGCTGTTTATGATGCTAACAGTTGTTGCCTCCTCAAGGGATTATCTGTGATTATTTTAATACTCTGGGGGAAAGATAAGGGCAAAAAAATGTGCTTTGAAATTACCAGGATCTACATTATTATGGCTTTCAAGTTAAATTTTGAACAAGTCGAATAAATAAATAGAAGTGGAATAATAGCACTATAACAGTCTAGTGCGGAAATGGCCTATGGCACCATCTGCATTTTCCAAAAAGGTGTTACTAGAAAAAGGCATTCCAGTTTATCAGTCAATTAACTGTTGACTTTCTATATTCTCTTTGAAAATAATCCAGAACTGGCTATCTGAACATATTCAAACTGACTGATCTACCTACCATCAAGAGTTTAGTCTTGGGTGTACTTGACTTTTTTCTTTTGCACTTCATCCTGCTCATTGCTGACTCTGGAAAGCAGCTCAGGAACTCTACCACCTTATCAAGATTCAAGAAAGAAATGACTGAGTTTCATCAGCATGTTGATGACACCAAACTCTGAATCCTCAAATCACCTCTCTCATAGTAGTTTTGTATACATGTGGAAGACGAGATGGAAACGTGTAGCACCCACACAGATCAGCTTCCATGAGTCCAGGTAGTAGGTTCCTGTCATCACTTTTTGTGGAGACTACCTGACAGATAAAAGTAGAGCCACTGCTAATCAATGGCCTACATCCCCCAGCCTAGGCCCTCCTGAATGATATCATAGTTGATAATAGTGAAAACTCCTGAAAGAATAGTTTTGGGACAGTGAATCAGAACCGAATGGATGGTAAAGAGACTATCACAGGCTCTTTCCACACTACACTGTTATAGTGCTATTATTCCACTTTCAACATCCTATGATTTGCAGTTTGGCGAGGGGCATTTAGAATTCTCAGCCAGAGAGCTCTTTGGCCTCAGTAAACTACAAAGCCCAGAATTCTACAGGATGTTGAAAGTGGAATAATAGTACTATAACAGTGTAGAATGGAAATAGCCATAAACTGTTTTATATAGATCAGTAGTAGGCAACTGCAGTTTTCCAGATATTTGGGGGTTACAGCTCTCACAGTCTCTCACTCTGGACTATGCTGTCTTTAGCTGATAGAAGCTGCAGGCTGAAAACATCTGGAAGGCTACAGTTGTTCACTCCTGCCACAAATGCATGTGAGAAATTAATCATATTTAAAATGTGGAAGTTTTGCTACTCTATTGATTTTCAAAGTGCTGCTTGTTCACTTCCAAACTTTTTATTTTTTGTTTTGGTCTATATTGAATACCCACTTAGCATGTATTAAATACTACCAAAAGTCTGTGGTAATCCTCAGTTTGACACAACCCCAAGCTGTCTTTATCCCTTCAGACTTGCACAGTGTCAATGACATATTTATTCTGGTTTCTGTAAAGCAGATTATGCCATCTGAAAATATGTTTACATCCTAATTTTCAAACAGCATGTGTATAGTCTGATATTATGAACAGAGCAACCATTGGAACTGGTATCTCTCATGTCAACCCCACCTTTTAATTTCTTCCAAGTGTGGTAAGTGGAACAATTAAATAAAGATCTCTAGAAGTGTGGTATGCAGAAGTATTAAATGACGATCTATAAAAACTAATGACAATAAGATTTGTCAATACAATACAACCCTATTCTACATATACAATACAATACAACCCTATTCTACATATTTTTACTCTGTTGTAATTGCCTTTCTTCACTGTGTCTAAAAATGTAAACCTTTGGTGTGAGGTATATGACCAGGTCAAAGGAATGGGAGCCATCTAAATCTGCTGTCTATGTGTAAAATTACATCGACATTGTTCAAATTTTCATCTATATTGGACTAATTTTGGATAGAATTTCAGTCTATTATGAGATGATTTCCTTATATATAACATTTATCTGAGGTAAACTTTAAGATATCTCCCTGTCACATAACCAACAGAACACACACAGATTGTAACAATAACTTCCTTGTATTCAAAAATAATAATTTTTTTGCAGAATTTCAGCAGCTATATTGGTCTACATATCAGGATACAGAGAAAAAAAAAGATGTTTCTTAACATTGATGTTATTTTGGATTTAGAGTCCTCATGCTCCATACGAATTCTGAACATTTTACCCCTCACAAATAATCAAAATAGACCTTTATCATTTAGAAACTCAGAATACGTTTTCCTTGTTCTTGTGCATTAAATTTCCTCCCACCTTCAGAGTAGCCAGGCAAATTTGAAAGGGATGCATTACAGCTGCCTTTATTTAGATATGGTTTATTATAAATTAATAATTTTTCATTAATTTAAATCCATAAATTAATAGTTAATATTAAAATTATTTAAAATTAATAACTTTTTTTCTTATTCGGGGAATGTTTGCTTATAACATATTGATTTTTCTTTAGGCACCTAGATATAAATTGGCCTTCTTAAAGAGAAGACGTTTCTACTTCGCTGAGAAGAAATTATAGGTGTGTGAAAACAACAGGTCTCTGTAAAAATTCACATTTCGGGCACTTATTTACCACAGGATTGTTGTTTCTAACAGTTCATCCGGATTAGTTTAATGCCTCAGGACTTTAAATACATTGGTTAAAAACTCCCGCCTTTCTGCCTCCCCCTCCTCCTCCTCCTCCCCCTCCTCCTCCTCCTTTCTCGACGTGGGGCGCAACTCCCGGCCAGAAATCTCCCGCCCTCCTCTTTGATCACGCCCGGCTAATGAATATTCAATAATCCGGCCCCGTGGAATTACCAACCCAGTCCTCAACGGCGGCAAATAAATCATTTATAAGTAACTGAAGCGAAAACTATTGCAAAAAAGCGCCAAAGGCGCTTTTCTTGCCAGCGTTTATATGGGTGCATATGGCAGGAGATGGACGTGTGTGTATGTATTTGTGGTTCTTTGTTCACGTTTTAATGCAGGGTTTGGGACCTCAGGTGTTTTGCAGCGCAGTAGCCAGAAGCCCCAGCCAGTGTAACTAATAGTAAGGGATTTGGGGAGCTGTAGTCCTAAAGATCTGAAGCTGAGGGGCAGGGTCTGTCATCTGGGGTAGGATCTTGGCATCGACCTTTATCTTGTGTGCCTTCAAGTCCTTTCTGACTTACAAGGACCCTAAGGGGATCCAGTCACAGTTTTCTTGGGCTGAGAGTGTGTGACATGCCCAGAGTCACCCAGTGGGGTTCCATGACCTAGCGGGGAATTGAACCCTGATTGCCAGGCTCTTAGTCCAGTGTTTAAACTACGTTGGCTCTACCCTCTAGTATCTTCAAATCAGTAATGGAAGAAGACTAAGGCCATTTACACACTACATTTTTATAATGCTATTATGTATTCCATTTTCAACATCCTGTGGAATTCTGGAGTTTGTAGTTTACTGAGGCCAAATTGCTCTCTGGCTGAGATTTCTAAGGGCTTCTCCCTAAACAGCAAACCCCAGGATTTCATAGGATGTTGAAAGTGGAATAATAGCACTATAACAGTGGAGTACAGAAATGGCCTATGGTGAATCCTCACATATAAAGAATTGGAGGAGGGCTGGGGAGGTGTTGCTCTGCAGAGGTTGCTATGCTCAATTTCTGTCAGCCCCCAGACAAATCCAGCCAATATTTGAAAGTTATGGGAGTGGTAGTTCATCGATATCTGGAAGGCCACAGATTTGTCAACTCTAACTTGTTAAAGAGAAAAAGCTTCTCAGATGAGAGGGCAAGTCCAAGAGACTGATGGTTCTTTTTCTGAACCAGGCTAGGAAGCTGAATATCTCTCATGTCACATCTGTGTAAAGTCTGTATCTTATTGCAAACAACAGGTTCCTACCATTCTTTCTACTATGGCACTTCCATATGTTCTATGTGCATGTGGAGAGATGCCTGCAATCTCTCCTCCTGCCTGGTTATGTGTTCATTAGATCTAAACAGAACCTATACCAAAAAATAAAATAAAATAAAAATTAAAAAGTACATTAGGTTTCTTCTTCCTACTCTAAAAAAGACCCCTCCTCAGTCCTTATTGTGAATACAGAGCCTATCTTTGTATAAAATGTTCAAAAGTTCAGTCTGATATATGGAGACTAGGACAGGGATAGCAGCTGGGGATGGACCTGTGTGTTTCCAGTAACACTTGGCCATGACTTGAAAATTGGGCATTTCAAACAGTTAAATATGTCCCCAGATTTTTCTGAAACAGATCATGGCAGTCATTACTGTAGTAAAAACCAACTAATCTTGATTTAAATCACTGTCTGAACAGGGAGGATTAACTGCTCTCCTGAAGCTGGGGCCCTCTGCGATTTCATGACCAATTAAGGCCAGACTCTTAAGTGGAACCTAAAATAAAGAAATTAAAAGGTAAAAGAGTCAGTATGGGAGACAGTGTCCCCTGAGATATTGTTGTTGTGTTCCTTCAAGTCATTTTTGACTTATGACAACCCTAAAGCGAACTGATCACAAGGGTTTCTTGGCAAGGTTTGTTCAGGAGTACGTTGTTGCTTTCTTCTGGGGTTGAGAGAGTGTAACTTGTCAAGGGGGTTTCCATGGCTGAGTGGGCATTCGAATCCTGGTCTTCAACATTCAAATTAGGATACTACACTGGCTTCCACAAGGTCTAACAGGCTGTGGTTCCCAGGGATTTTTTATGGGCTGCAGAGCCCTCCAGCACATTTTTTTGGTCCAATGCCACTTAATGTCCCCTATGGTCATCAGCCCTGGAGGGGTCTTTTTTCTAACAAGGAAATGACCTGGAAATTGGCCTTCCAGCCAACTCATGTTGGGGGGAAAAGGCCTCTCCTGGGTCTAAAACAACCTATCTGACCCGATATAGTGAAACTGTATTCACCAAGGGGTACTCGGATGCATTTTGGTAAAAACTGGGGAAATTTTTGGTTTTCAGGGTAGAAGTAGCAGTGTGGCCCCGCAAGTGTCCCTGTGGGGCCATTGCAACCCCTAACTTCTGACAGTTGCTCACTCCTGCTCCAAATGTTGTATGGTACCGCATAAAGTATGACCACCTAAAAATATAAATGGCACTCCTCATGCATAGGAGGGAGTGGAAGAGCTGTGGCATATCCAGTAGCCGTGTCATCCATATGCCCAGCATGCATCAATGTACATGAGATCACATCACAAGAGGGCTGTCCTTGACCAAGCAAGATCTTTCTTTGTGTGAAGGTGCTCCAAGCACATGGATCTGCACTTAATGTGAGGATAGCGTGGGGCAGGGATAGCTCAGTCCCCCAGCCCCTTATATGTTCTTTCAACACATGAGTGAGCTTGTTGGAAACCTCTGTTATCCCATCAGATATACCAAGGTTATTTTGTTATAGTTGTGTTATCCAGTCCTCTGTCCAGAGCAGGGTTGTCACTATAAATTGAAAGCACCATTTTGAGTTGGCCTAGCTAAGGGATGAGAGTGTGTTTATTCCCCTGGTTTTGACTTGGTTACCTAGCATTGGACATATTTAGTAAATGTAGGTCTTCCTCCCCTTTCTTTCTGATTCTTCTTCTTTTTTCCAGCCAGTCTGATTTCTGTTTACTTTTTTTTTTTTTTGCTTGCTTGTAAACTAAATTGGAAAAGCTGAATAAAACTGCATGCAAGTTAAGACACCACAGTGTCATAATGCCAACACTGTCCTGGTACCTGGAGGTGCCAGACATGCTAGGTTTTTATGGCCTATCTGTCCAAAGTTCTCTTGCTCCATGTCTGTAATGTATTGCTCCCTGGACTTAATAAATTTCCATGATCTGTGCTACTGCTATAAAGCAACTCTAGACACACTGTAGATAACACACATCTGATATTTTAAATGTAGATGTAGTAAGGTACTGAGAAGACATCTTTTAAGGAGGTTCAGTTTCTCGGTTCCCTCAGGTAGAAGCTCTACAAGTTGATAAAAATTTCCTGTCCATTTTTACCACACTTAAAACATCCAACTATTTAAAAGTAGATGTCTTTAAAAACCACTAGAGGTCCCTTCTAACTAAGATTATATTAGATTAGGCAATTCTGATGGATGAGAATGTTGTGGCCAAATATAGGCGTAACTTTTAGAAATGAAGCCATTTAATTTTGCAAGGACCAGATGTCCCCCTTCACTTTAAATATTCCCTAGCTAGTCTTCTGGGAGTATAGTGCATGCACGCCGTACTTGACTTTGACCTGGAGATGTGCCAGAATGCTTGACATTTCTGATCCTGGTGTCCTCAAATTGCCTTTTTTGTTTATTTGTTTTGTTATGTTTTGCTGCAGACAACACAAACAAATGCCTCTAATCATCTAGGGGCATTTGTGGCCCTTCAGATGTTAGATCACAGCTCTCAAAATACTCATCACTGGCTGTGCTGGCTAGGTCTGATGGGAATTGCAATTCAACAACATCTGGAGAGCTGCTGTTGCCTACTTTGTTCTAGAAGAAAGGGATGCATGAACTAACTGATCTAGAACTAGAACGGAGAATGAATGGAGGAGATCATTTCTGATACAGTTTCCAGATGATTGCTGACATCATGGGTCAGACTGTTGGTTTACTTCTTTCAGCCACTACTTAAAAAGAATGTGGAATGTTGCAGTTTCTTTTAATTTAATAAACAACTTCCACAGATCTTTTCAGCTTTTAGTTCTGATCAGAATTTTTTTGCATATGGCTTTTTATTAAAATACCATTTTCCCATTAAAGTGCATATTAAAGCAACTTCAATTTTTAAGGACCTGTGTAGATTAAAAGAAAAGAAAAGCTTCAGCTTGAAGCGTAAAACTCTTTGATTTGTTTCCTATCTTGTGTTCTCAAAAGTTACAGTTTCTGGAATGTGGTTCTTAGTGGTTAGGGATTTGTGTGCACTGGACTTACAAAGACTTGTATTGTATCAATTCATATATTCAGTGTCTTGATTTTAGTCATCTTTTCTTTCTAAGGTTTATACATAAAGTGTCTGTACAGATTGGTTGATTCTGGGAAAATGTGGCTGCCTAAATTGATTCCTGGATATTTTGCAGCACAGATCAGAAACACAACAACGATGCCTGAAAATGGCACTGAAGCATTGAAAAAATGCATGTGGTTTGCCATATTTTTGCCTAAAAGTCATGGGAAGGCACCAGCTAATCAGTTAACTTTCTGGATGTTTATTTCATGGCAAGCTCACTAACTGGGCATCTAGTGCCTCCAATAGCTGCATTTGTCATGGACTCAAAGCAACGACATTCCTATGTCAACTTCCTAAATAGTTGTTTATGTTTTTTCTTTCCAGGGATTATCCCCATGTTCTGTCTTGGTCTAGAAATAGGACTCAGCAGGAACAATTGTATCTTGCTTGACAGCTAGTAATCTGAAGATTTTGTTACCACATCCTACACTCTGACAGATGTGCTGTTTTCATAACTGAACATATTTATGGCTGGAAAACATAGTGAAAGGCACACTGGCCAGAAGAGGACTGACCTTAGACATAGTCAGGTCATAAGTTCAGAGAGGATTAGGCAGGAAAACCCAATGCTAATGGGTATGTGATAATTCTTTCAAGACCTCAGGCTACATGCACACCCAAATACAACGGAAGGCAAAATTTACCAGGTGAAGCAATCAATGAGCATACTGTGATCCTGCCCAATAGAATCCTCCATAGACCCCCTGTCTGGCCAAATGTTAGGAGATTGTCATGACTCTCATCAATGTTTTGTCACCTAGCGTTAGGACAATCAGCCCATTCTGGACTCCTTTGTCAACCCGGTGAGAAAGCAATTACAGCTTTGTCCACATATCCTCCTTCAAGGTACGGAATAGGGTATAGAAACCCCAGCTTTGGTCTCAGCACATTGTAGTACTTGGACATAATATGTAGTGCCCAGGCCCCTGTTCATTCTTCCTATCCTCAGATGCTGTCTGAGCCACTCTGCTTTAATCTTCTTTAGGACTGGTAACTATCACCCTTTCCACTCGATCTCTTTCTCTCTCTCTGTCCAACCTTTCATGCCTCACTTTCCTATAGCTTTCTATGGTTCTTATCTGATTTCTTGTGTGTTTTGATGATCCAAAGAAAATACTCTGTTTAACTTTTAACTGGAGTCCTTTCTACAGTTTGTATTGGCATACACAGGTAAAAAGATCTTGCTGTTACTCTCCTCTTGCAGGCCTTTTTTGAGCTTTAATTTCTGAAAATTCTAAGGAGATGCTGGCATTGTGGATGGACCTCCAGTCCCCCATCTCTTATGGTAAAAATGTATTTATTCATTCTATGTATTGATATAGTAGGTTGGAGCTAGATTTTGGGATATGCAATTGGCCGGGCAGAAGTGGCCCTCCTTGTGGTAGCTCTCCAATTCCTGGAAAACCTACAGAGGGATGGCATGAATAGTGGTGAGAAATGAGCCAGGGAAAATTGGATGGAAGTAGCTCCCATAAGTGAGCCCTCTTATCCCTTGATCCACCCCATAATGTTTATATCACCAATCTGAATGAATACAAGATAGTTCAGATTCCCATTCCTTTCCAAGATCTCTGTGCCACTGTTCTGGGAATTCAGGATTGTTCTGTAAGTGTGGGAGCTTGAAGAGACCTCAGACAATACCTATTTGAACCTGCTTCTGGAAGAACATGACAATTTGCTGGTAGAATTCAAAGTCATAGCCATGATAGTCTGGATCAGTATGCAAAGGGATCTTGTATAGACTGTAATTGCTTCATATTCAGTTATACTATGTATTCACATTTGTGGCACTATTGCCATGATTGCAAATGCGCCCTGAATCTCACTTTAAGCTCCAGAAAGCTGCTCCAAGCAGTAGAGGTCTGTTCTGCTGGTGATCAGAGCACAGCAGGATGATGTTTCCATCCCATTTCTGCCAGTGAGTAAGGCTGCAGCAATCAGAAGCAGGATTTGCAATTCGTCACTTTGCAAATTGCTGGTGAAAAGGGGCTGGAAATATCATTGTGCTGCACCCCAATCACTAGCAAGACAGACCTCCATTGCTTGGGGCAGCTGCTAGCTGTGAACGTAGATTTGGAGGCGTCAGGGCCAGAGATGATACTTAGGCCATTTCTGCACTACACTGTTACAGTGCTATTATTCCACTTTCAACAGCCTGTGGAATCCTGGGGTTTGCAGTTTAGGGAGGAGCATTTAGAATTCTCTGCCAGAGAGCTCTTTTGCCTCAGTAAACTACAAACCCCAGAATTCCACAGGATGTTGAAACTGGAATAATAGCAATATGACAGTGCAGTGCAGAAATGGCCTTAGTTATTATATATTTGTAACTGAATCAGTGATGTAAGATCTTGGTCAATAATGCTTAGCAAAGTGGGAGGCAGTAGGCAAAGAGAAAGCTCACATTACAGGTGGATAGAGTCTATCAAAGAAATCACAGCTATGGGTTTGCAGGATCTGGCCAGCGCTGTTAATGACAGGGTGTCCTGGAGGTTTCCGATTCATAGGGTTGCTGTAAGCTGAAGCTGATGTGGTGACAATTAACAACAAAATAATAATAATAAATACTTCTTGTTGATGTCCTTGTCTATGCTAATCTTTGTAATTCTTCCTGTTAGAGCACATAAAAATGGGGATTCACTATGTTTTTATTTTTTTTCATACAACATGTAGCAGGAGCTTCAAATGTCCAGATAGGAAGAAAAGAAAAACGAACACAATTTCATACTTCCTGACCCTGCAGCTACAGTCCTTTTTTCAAGAATAATAATCATGGTCTGTTGAGGCTAATTATCTCTAGCTCAATCTTGTGGATGATAAAGAGTTGCATTTTCCCTTTAAGCCTCCCCCACACTATCCTGACTATGTTTGAAGAGTAAGAGTAAGAATAGCCTGGGGGAGGAGTTCTGAGATAGGAAAACAGGTGGGTTGAGGAAGGTTTCAGCATACCCATCCGGCATGTGCTACTTGCTTTTTCACTTGAGATTCACCAGTGCTTGGAGATGATTATAAGTAGGAAAGCATATAGTCTGGTACTGTCACATCTAATTGTGTCCTTAAACTGTCAGTTCCAACAGAAAGGAAAAGACTGCTTGCTGATTACAAAAGCAATACATGAAACCAATGGAGCTGAGACATAATTAAAAGCAAATACAAAATAGATAAAATGCAGCAGTAAAGATTTGTGACACTGCTTCAATACACTCATTGAGGGTGAGGAGAATGAAATGCAAGATGATGTACAGGCACACATAGAGAACAGCTCCTTCCATTCTTGATTTGATATTTGTGTGCCCTGGCTTATGCAAGAATTTCTGTAGAATGCATGTTCCTTGGGAAGGAAAATCAGAAACCAGTATGCGGGGCATGAAAGAGTGCAGACTGCTTGGCCTCACTTGAACTGACACCTGCTGCGGAGATGGTGAAAAGGGGTGAGGGGGAGAGCTCTTCACAAAATTCATAGGGTCCATCTTCTGACACCCCCCCCCATTTTAACTAAATTACAGCTTTTTAAACACAGCATCTAAAAATTGTAGCTATAGGAGCTATCATAGAAGATGAGAGGAAGGATGGGTCCCCTCTGTTCCTTGCTATTTGATGACTACAACACATATCTGAGCAGGCAAGAGATGAACATACAAATCATAGGTATACATGGATATAGTGCAGTGGTTCTCAACCTGTGGGTCGCGATTCCTTTGGGGGGTCAAATGACCCTTTCACAGGGGTCGCCTAAGACCATCGGAAAATACATATTTCCGATGTTCTTAGGCTCCATTCCTTCCTCGGTGGTGGTGCGCAAGCGCGAGCCACGCGCTCGCGTCCTCCTGCCCCCTTTGGCAGGAGTGCGTTTGGCAGGAGGATGCGAGTGTGTGGCTCTCGCTTGCGCACCACCACTCCTGGGCCTTTTCCGCACATTATCGCGGAGGTGGGGGGTGCCATTCGAGCAAGCAGGTTCTTGCGCTAGGCGCTCTCTTTGCTGCTCCTTTGTCCCGCAGCTGGCTTCCTGGTCGCGTGACCGCCCCGCCCCTTCCTCCCGCCTACAGCTCCCAGGCTGCACCGTGTCCTCTTGCCCTCTTTGGCGGGAGCGCGAGCGGCCACAGTGTCGCCACAGCAGGAGTGGTGGTGCACAAGCGCGAGCCACACACTTGCGTCCTCCTGCCCCTTGTTCAGAAGGGACTGAAATAGCTAACCTTCTCCACTACCAGGAGAACCTCCCATCTGATGGGTCAGCTTGGGGGGGGGGCGGCAGCACGGGGGGAAGGCCCCCTCCTCACCTCGGCCCCTGCCCCGCTCGCCATGGAGGGGGGCGCTGTGGAAGGGCAGGGGGGCCGCAAGGCGGCGCTTTTCCAGGGGGCGAGCTGTGCCCGGCGCAAAAGACAAAGGCGCTGGGATTTCTCCCCCCCAGCCAGGGTCGACACTCTGGAAACTTTTCCCACACTGCCCCCCCAGTGGAAACGAGAGCGAAGCAGAAGCAGAGCCCGGGGGGGGGTCTTAGAGTTTTTTCCCAGGGGAGACATGTGGCTCCTCTTTCCCTCCCTGCCCGCCCTCCCCGTTCCTGGCTGGCGAGGCGGCCTTTGCCGGGGAGGGGGAGGCATTGTAAATAATAAATAAATAATTTTATGGTTGGGAGTCACCACAACATGAGGAACTGTATTAAAGGGTCGTGGCATTAGGAAGGTTGAGAACCACTGATATAGTGATTAGGTATGCACCAAATACATACAACTATTTAATGTTTTTATGATATAGATGTATGTTAAGTATTAAATTGTGCAGTTTAACATTAATCTGAACATCAGTTATGGTCATTGCAATTGTTTTATTGTGAAAACCACAGCAACCCCCCCAAAGTACAACTTATTAATATATATATAGTATTAACACTGCATTCCATGCAGAAAATCATACTATAATGTCTGGCCTCAAGCTTTCCCAGCCTATCTTCCCTTAAATTGAACTATGCTGAAAATTCAAGTATGTTAAGCTTGTTATGAGAAGTTAATAATTTGGTGTTTGATTGCTGCTCCCTATGGATATTAACTAAATGGCTTATTAACATATAGGAAGTTCCTGCATGAGGCTTTTCTAGGATCAGATATGATCAACACACCCAAATCCTACAATTTTAATATGCCAGTACTTAGCCATATATAACAAGAACACTGAGCTGGTGGAGGCTCCTAAGGCATCCAAAGTACCATCACAGAACACTGCCTTTTGTATTTCCAACTTGGTAAGGAAATCTCACATAATGACATGTGAGACTCATATGTAAACAAGTCCTTACTGAAGAGGAATAACTCTGTCTGAAGCCTGGCTTCACTTTATTAAATCATCCCTTAATTCTTTATGACTCTGAGCTACTTTCCATAAGAGTAGTTGGTAAAAAAAGATATGACTGCACTGTTTTGTATTTCAAGGATTTCTTCTTCACCACAGCCCAAGGCTTGCATACTAGTGATTGTGATAAATGAACAGCATGTACTTTGTTCTTTGAAAAATTCACTGGCACACTAAGCTTGGCTGCGTTGTAACTTATGCAGGGTGATCTGTGTCTCTCTGTGTGTGGATGTCTGCCCGTTCTTCACCTTTAAAAAATAAAAATTCAGCAAGGCAGGGCAGAATCATGATAACATCCTTAATTCCACATTGCCTGTACCTGCTTCTTTATCCAGCTATGCAGTTATACAAAATTAATTATGTAGTCTATGTGATATAATTTGGTCTCAAAGAAATCCTTTTGGTAAACAGGCTCAGACCAGATTTGGAATGAAACATTACCCGTAAGTGTTTAGAATACATCCCCACCAACAACAATATTTCCCCTTTTATTTATTTTTCTCTAACCAAATCATTATGGCTGCATTGGTATACTATGAGTGTGCTTGTCTTTATGTGGTGCACTCTCTTCGTGCAACCTAAAAATTTGTAAAATTTTTGCTCTATACCATTCTGTCCAAACTACCATTTATTTTGAATGCATGGCAGTATCACAGTGTGTCTTGTTCTGGAGCTTTCTGGCAGTGTTTCATTAAAGTAGACACATGATACAATGGCAGTGTGCTGTCAGCATTTCCCCACCACCATCCTTGCAAATAGCTGCCTGCTTATGCAGCATGGGAGGATAATACAGAACAATAATGCCATATCATATCCCTGTGAAATGTTATCTGGAGAAACTGTGAAGAATAGTTGTGGGTTATTTACTATAGCCAGAATTTTACTGGTTACTCCCAACAAAAGCAAACCCACTGAATCAATTTCTGGCTGGGGAGTCAACACATAGGTAAATCCCACTGAATCACTAGGTCCACTCTAATTCGATTAATAATGGAATTCAGGCCCATGTTGCACTACAATAATGTGGACTAGCCCTCAGGAGATATGCAAAACTAGCACAGCTGCATGTTCTTTTGTGTGTGTGTGTGTGTGTGTGTGTGGCCCATGCATGTATGCTTACTATTTCAAAATATTTATTATGGTATGTTTTAAAATTTGGATTTTTATGTAGGAAGGAGATAGGGCAGAGAGGGAAATCTAGGATTGACAACCGTGCCTCAGAATACACAGTGTTATCTGTGGTACAGGAATCTGAAAAATAGTTCAATAACATTTTTATGGATGCTTACCATCTCATTTTCCATATAACTTTACCTTGCTGTCATGCTGGCGGAAGGTATGGGAAATCCAGCAACAAGCAGCAAGGACAGAAAAGCATGGAAACACAATATTCTTAATATCTTAATTATCAATAGAAAATAACCCTTGCTTCATCAAAAATAGATAAAACTTTCCAATTCCCATTGATTAAATTTAAGTCCCCTATTATGTTCTGCTATTGAAACCAATGACCAGTATTGTCTCTTTAAAACTGTTTTTAAAAAGAGAGAGTAAATCTGAAGCCTAGAGCCAATCATGAGGTGGAGAGAGTAATTCACAGCAGAAATAAGATGAGTCGTGGTGGTGGTGTCATTTTGGGGGTTTGACGCCAAGTTTGGTACATATTTTATCCCCTAGCTAGCTCAGCTGTCAACTAGGGGTGATTACTGTCAACAGCAAGGCGTACTTAATTAATGCTTTCCTTCTCCTGGCTTGAATTTATACAGCCATTACAGATAAATATGAAGGTGGCATTTCAGACTTAGCTTAAGCTTTCCCCAATCCACAAATGTCAGGTGCTGCCTTTGATAAGCATTGCAAGACACTGAGATATTGAAAGAGCACAAGTCTGTCCAGCCATTCCTGATAATATAATCCATAAGACCAAAATATTATCTCTCAAAGGATATGTAGAAGGTAGATTCCAGTTCTCAGCTGGAAGTCTCGTTTTAACTCTCTTCTAACCTTTCTTTGGGACAGCTTCACTTGTTTATTTTTCCACCATATGGCAGCTGCTTCAAATTATGTGTGGCGAGAGCCAGCGTAGTGTAGTGGTATGAGCATTGGACTATGATCCTGGAGACCAGGGTTTGATTCCCCGCTCAGCCATGGAAACCCAGTGGGTGACCTTGGGTGTATCACACACTCTCAGCCCCCAGAAATCCTCATGATAGGTTCTCCTTAGGGTTGCCATAAGTCAGAAATGACTTGAAGGCACACAACAACAACAACTCCCCATACCATACAGTGGCAGACCTGTTTTTCAGTACTATCACCTTGGGAACAATGCTGGTAAAAAGCAGGGAGGGCTTTTCACTGGCACTGCAACCAGCTGTGGATGATAGCTGCTAGGAAGTGGGTTGCCATTATCTCTGCAGTCAAGTCTTGACTCCATTGGCTTTTTCTGCCAGTGGCCATGTGCCAAATTTGCATGCTTTTCTCATGCTTTTAGGTCCCTGCAAATCCATTGAGGAGGAACTGTAGTTCAGTGGCAACAGCACATGCCTTGCATGCTGAAGGTCCCAGGTCAGTCCTGCCTAAAACTCTGGAGAGCTCCTGCCAGTCAGTGTCAGCAATGCTGGGCTAGCAATAAGGAACCTGACACAGCTATAAAGCAGCTTCCTGTGTTCCTAATTCTCTTTTGGGATTTCTTCATTGCATTTACTTTCCCTCTTGCCCAAGTCTTCAGCTGAATTCATCGTGAAATAAAGAGGAGATGCTGGACGGGAGACGCTGGATGTTCTAAAGGCGTAGGAGCAATAGAGCAGAAGTATCACTCAACATTGATCTGCTTCAACAAATCCTTCCTTCTCATGACTGGCTGCTTCCACTTCAGTGTAGCTTGAGTGATTTCTAAACTTCATAGCAGGCCACTGATTTGGTCTCCGCTAAGGAGTGAACAAGAAGAAGTCCATTAGCATGTGAAGAGATAAAACTTATAACCATACACCTATAGTCTGAAATTGAAATCTGATTGATCCAGTAAATTTCTTACAGGTGTAAAAGCTCCAAGAGCTTTCCTGCTCACCACAGGAGAGGGCAGTGGCTATGCTGGCTGGGAGACTGTAGAAGCTGCGGCCCCCCAAAAGTAACTTTTCCAAGTTCTGTGGAAAAGCATGTGCGTTGCCTGAAGAAGGTTCTAGATTCAATCCTTGGCATCTCCAGTTTTAAAAAAATATGGACACATACTTAGAAAAGCCTGCCTGGGAACATGATGGATAACTGCCTGTCAGTACAAAAAACCTGGATCTCAGTAGGTAAATATACTGACCTGATACAAAGTAGCATTCCATGCTGCTCTAAGGAGGGAAATAGCTGCTGCATAACTCCTGTATGTAGGGCAAACAGGCTTTACCACTTTATTAAAAAACAACAATAGGGCAGCTTGGCCATGGAGAAGCTCCCTCTGTACATCAAAGCTGTGAACACAGCTTCAGTTCATCTTATGGAATTGACTTGGATATTTGCGATTGAAAGTCATCCCTCTTCTTTAATACATACATATTTGTATAAATAATATAAGAAATAAAATTTCCAATAAAATACCATTTTGAAATAGCATGTTATTCTTCTTTAATAGCATCTGTGAGCACTCTTCAGGTATAAGGGCAGTACGTAATATATGACATTCTAGACTATGATAATCACCAAATATGCTTAAAGCTTTATTTTTAAAACAACATCTTGAAGTTTTGTAAAGGCTTTTAGTAGGATCTCAAATGAGGACGATATAGGGAGGGAAGGCCTGAATATTTGCCTGGAGAGAAAGCAGAGATGAAGAGGGTTTGAGGATCTGTAGTTAGTTATTTTCTTCCCCAGTGTTTATTTCAAACCAGGGGAAAATGGAAGGTAGATCTGGATCTCACAATATAGCCCTGGGAGATCTGCGGTAGAATGACAAGGAGTTTTGACTCCAAATTGTTTAACAAAGGTTACTCCAAAACGAGCATGTCTCTCATTATATTGCTGAAATCAAGCATGGGATAAGCAAGATTAGATTTTTGAATGAATGAATGAATGAATGAAGTAAACTGCATTCAGTTCTGGTACTCACAACAAATTCCTGGGCTCAGAATTCAGATCTACATGAATGTTGGCTATTGCATTTCAAAGTAGTGAAATACTTGGCTAGAACTCAGATTGTGAGGTTTGGTCACTCACAATTGTTTTTAAAGAAATGTAGACAACCTGCAAGGGATGAACAATTGCCTCTTGCACTCACCTCAAGGAAGAACAAAGCAGCACTGGAGGTGGGATTACTGCTGATGTAGATGCCAGCAAGGATTATCACTGCGATGAGCAGAACAGCCAGGACAATACCAACAATTGTTCCTGTATGGATCTGTGATTCCACTTTTTTTGTAGGGAGTTCATCTTGCAAATCTACAGATGAAGTTTGATGGCATGACAGAAACATAAATGATGTATTTCTCAGATACAGGAAGACAAGCAAAGGATAAAGAAAGAATACATGCAAGATTAGGAAGTATGCCTGGTTCAGTGATCAAAGCGAAACTTAAGGCAGGGTGCAGGTAACACCATTTGGGTCTCTTTTATTTGCAATGGACCAAACCACTGTCAATCACACTTCAAGGTTGATACAGCCTTTCCAGCTTGGTTTCCCTCCAGATGTGTTGGAGTACAAGTACCATTATCTTATAGCTAGCTAAGATGTGGTTGAGCATGGAGATTGTTTCTGAGCATCAGTGTTTCTGTGTTGGTTTTATTATACTTTAGCTTATTCCCTCTTGTCTGCTGAGTAAAAATGCCCAGGTACTCATTCAGAGTTTCAGCTGCAACTTCTAGATTTGACGGCACCATATATTGAAGAACTGTATTCCAAACTCTGGGCAATTTCTCTCAGCAATTACTAAACTGTTAAATAGAAAAAAACTACAGAGCACTCAGAATACACTTCTGTAGGACCTCATGGAACAAAACCCAAGATAGTAAGCAAACATCACTCAATGCTATCCTCTTGCTACTGATCTGTAAGCTAGGCCTCAAGCTATTGCAAAAGAATTCCTCCATCTCCCAGCTGTTCCAGGCAATCCAAATGTGTTCTGAGCTCTGCTGCATCCAATATCACTGAGTATATGTAGGTCACATTCCTGTTGTCTGTCTTTGCTGCATATCATCCAACAAGGCAACTAAAGTATCTTGTCTCAAAAGTTGACCTGAACCCATTACTGTCTGTCTAGATCTGTGCTATGGAAAGCGGTGGTCCATGAATTAAGGCCAATTCATGACCTATTGGCTACCAATTCTGCAGTGAACTTCCAGGAAAGAAAGAAACAGCTGTAGACTGCAAGCATAAATGTTATACCAATCCCTGGTAAACTGGGGGGAACATAAGAAGCACTAGACTAGATCAATCTACCCTAACTTAGTGCCATCCATGTGGTTTGAATTACAATCCCTAGCATCTGACCATTGGCCATGCTGGATTTAGCTTCTTGGAGTTCTGGAGGACAAAATGGTGGTAACCACTGGTATTGGTATTATCCAAGAATTTCCAGTTACTTTAACACTGCACATTCAACACCCTTTCCCAACAAGCTTTAATACTAAATGTTTGTTCTGTAAAGCTGGTGGATCTAGTGGGACTCTCTTAAAGAGAAGTTAGATAGTTTGTCTGTTTATTGCACCAAACATCATGCCATCTTCAAGCAAGACAGCTGCTGCCCCACTGTCCTGCATGGCGTGCAACTGGAGTCAGTGGTACCAAAACAGATGAACAATAAAACTCTGGTCAGACAGTGGTAACTAAGGCCAGCCCCATCATTAAGCACAGTGAGGCAGTTGTCTCAGACGGCTGATTTTGGGTGCTGTAAAAGGACAACAAATTAATATATGTTTATTGAATTTCTTACTGCCATGGGGAAAGAGGCACTTGTGAGATTTTGTACCTCCTGTGCAAAAATAACTTGATCAGCTTTTGGTACCATGTGCTATTTTCCTGGACCAGGGATTGCAGTTTGCCATTCTGCCTCAGGCGGCAACATTCCTTGGATTGTTCCTATTAAGTCCATACCCTGCATGCTTATATCATAAGGAAGAGATGCTTTGTTAGCAATTGGTTTGGCGTTCACCAGCACCAGCTGCAAGAGCAATTTAGGAGCATCTTATGCCCCCGTGACATAGAAATACCCAAATATAAAAACTCCTATAATATTAAGCCATGAAAGAATTAAGCACTTACCTTCTCGAATCTGGTTCATCTTTGTATCATCTATAAGAAATAAAAGCAAAAAGAAGACATAAACCGGCTTAATAAACTCTTCCTGAATGTGCAATTATCAACCATATTGATAATAAGCAAAGTAATTCCAGAAAGTAATCCAGAAACGTCACACTTTAAATATGGTGCTCAATTAATGAGATGTTAACAGGAGTATCAGTGGAGGCCTCTTATCCTTTTAGAGTCTCACATTATGACACAAAGTTAAACAGTGAATGGCAAGCCAGTGAATTGCTCAGTAAATTGCTTTGCTCCTGTGAGGAGTCAAAAGTGTGGAAATTTACTTTTAGGAAGAATGAATATAATAACAAGGTTAGAACTCAGTACCTTACTGAGGAATGGTACAAGGATGTTCTTGGTCCCAGTTATGCTTTGCTTCAGGAAATCATTATATTAATTCTTCCTAAAAGTACTGTTCCCAGCTCATGATTAGCTTGTGTGTTAACGTATTTTTTAATGGAATCATTATATTTATTATATTTGTAATAGTGATCTGTGCCATGTGTATGCTTAGGTAAAGTCTTTATTATAAAATATTACTGGTATGACTTAAGTTAAATATCCTGTGCATTAACTTCAGATTTGCAATGTGGCTGGTTGTAGCAAAATTAAAAAACAGGAAGAGATGGACACAGTATAGGCACACCTCTGTTAACAAAGCATCTGGGAGTAAATGACTTTTTAGAAAGACTTTTTGCACCTGTCCAGCCCCCCTTCTTTCTTGTGTGCTGTCTAGCTGAAACTTTTTAAAACAGCTATCAGCACTGGTGCAGGAGGGCTAGAGAAACACATATTTGCTGCCAGGTTGCATCACTGTGCCTGTACTAAACAATGTGATAAACAAAGCTGAACAGCAGGATTCTGCTATTGCCAATCCTCCTATAGCTGTAGATGCCTGCCTACAACTGGCAAGGTAAGCAGCAGCTGCCTCCAGAATTCTTTACTGAGCAACAAGACAGAGAGAAAAGAGGACAGCAAATAACCCTGCCTCACCAGCTATTCCTAGTATGTTTAAAAGGAATAAATCTCTAAATCTGGTCTCCAAAATGGAGATCATAAGAAAAATGGAGGGTGGTGAAAGAAAAAGTCATCCCTGGATGCATTTTAGAAGAAGCTTTTGAGTGGTCTCTAGAAAGTTCAAAATGTTTTCGTTTACTGGAAGACTTCTCTGACCTGGTTGCTTTCACATGTATATGTTGTTAATTTTGAAAAAAAAGTTTGCTGAAATATGTTGAATTACTCCTCCTCGCCTTCTGCTTCTGTTTCTATGGTGTAGAACCTACTGCTATTATTTCCATGTTGACATCAAATTTTCTGTTAAAGAATGTATGCCACTTAATCTACATCATTAAGTGAAGGATACCTATAGTTCTAACCACCTGTGAACATCATCTCTGGTTAGATATGGTGCAGAAGTCCCCTCTATTGGTGGTGGTGGTGGTGGTGGTGGTGTGTGTCTGTGTATGTCTGAGTGTATGTATGCACTGGCTGTTAAAAGCTCCAGAGCTGTAAATCTCCTGTTGCTATTTCCACCAGCAATCAACAACAGAAGGCTCCCAAAATAAGGCTTTCCAGGAGCAGAATAGGAATGCAGGATGGCCTGAGATATACTGAATCCAACCTTCTTCTGTAGGATGGAGAGGCGCAGGATCACCTACTGCTTCCACGCCAGCCTGGAAGTAGCGTAACTAATCCCCTCCCCACACAAACCAAGGTGAGCTCACCCACATGACTCATGCCCTTGCTGTGCTGAGCCAGTCGGGCATTGGAAGTGGTACACAATCCACCACTTTCCACACTTAGGACTGCACTATTAGATACAACTATTTTTTACGTAAACAATAGGTATTCATATTTCTGGTTTGAACATTTGTATCATTATATACAGTAATTATTTTCCAGGCAAGATAGGAAAATTTATACAGGTATACCTCAGTTAATAAAATACATATGTTCTTGGGCATGACTTCTTTAATAGAAAATTTGGGTACCAAAGGCCAAAGTAACATGGAAAGAATAAGGATAGATTTCTATACCACTGCGACACAAATCCACATGTTTTTAACATGCTGAGGGTGGGGCTGAAGCGGTCTCATCTGTTTTCTCCTTTTCTCTCTTTTTTGCTGTTCACACACACTCTGGCCCTTTTTGCACAGCATTTTCCATGCAGAAGGGCCCCTCGAGCGTCGCACAAATGTGAGGAGCGGCCCACACAATGCACTCACATTTGCGCGACGCTCCAGGGCCTGGCAGGCACCGCTCACACACTTTTTCATTTTTGGCTTTAAGCTGAAAATGGTGTGCAGTTGCACATTGCTCTGGGGACCCACACGCACTTGCTGTGCGTGTGGTGCCTCGGGAGCAGGGCCAGTTGCACTTCCTGTCTCAGTGCAGCCTGGGAAGGTCCCAGGCTGCACTGTGAAAGGAAGAGGCAGGGCTCTTGTGCAAGCAGGAAGCTCGTGCGGAGCTGAAGAAACCCGGACGTGAGGGCCTCTCACAAGAGGCTGCTCGCGTGAGCATCGCACCCCAGCACCAAGAAAAGGTGAGTTGCAGAAAGGGTCTCAGTAAAGGATTCTCGAGGCAGATTCTGTTTACCTTGCCTGTTGCAGCCAGGCACACACAGCTATTGTAGAATCAGCTGAGGTAGAACCCCTTTCTTTTCCAGCTCAATCTGTATTGCATTGTCTGCTACAGACATACTGCTGCATCCCAGAACTGAATCTCTACATTTCTTCAGCCTTCCTTCACCCTACTCCCAGTGCTATGGCCATTTTAAAAAATTTAGCTAGACAGAAGATAAGGAGGAAAAGATGGGTGGGCATAAAATGACTTTTTTAAAAGGAACTTCTTTGTCAGAGGCTTTGTTAACTGAGGTATGCCTGTATAGTTCATCTATGGATTAGCTCATTGTTGTGTGACTTCAAGTTATTTTTGACTTGGCAACCCTAAGGCAACCCTATTATGGGGTTTTCTGGGGGCAGAGAATGTATGATGCACCAAATGTCACCCAGTAGGTTTCCATGGCCTCCAGGGTCATAGTCCAACATTCAAATCACTATACCATGCTGGCTCTCAGCTCCTACTGGTATTTAAATTATGCTGTATTTTATCATGTTTGTGTTGTTTTATCTCTTTGTTCACGGCCTTAAAGATCTTGAAGTTGGAAGCTAGAAAAGAAATAAAAGGAGTGATTGATCAAGAAAGAGAGGTCCTGAAACCTACCAACTTAGCTTTTATCAACAAATATTTTGAGTCAATTAAGATGGATATCACAAATCAGTGGTCACACCACACAGTTTCTTCATATGAATCATCACATGTAAACGATTCCATACAAAATTAGCACATGGCACACACAAGTGAAAGATGTTTTTTCCTCATGTTTAAAAAGATGAATATTATTCCAAAGAAAATGTTTTTTTTAAAAAAAAACTTTCCCTCCAGAGAAAGGAATTAAGACTTCCTATCACTGCCATCTTCTCAGACACTGCCAACCTCTCTCTCACACACACAAAGACATATACACATCGCCTAATGTCTGTAGAGACCTGGTTTCAATCTAGGTCACCCGTTCATCTACTGATCTGCTTACATAGGCTGATTCAGATAGGGGAAATGAACAATGTGTTCATTTGTAGAAAGTCATAAATCCAGTTTATTTTACCACTGCCTCCTGCATTCTTTGGAAGGAATGAGTAAGAAAGAAGGGAAAGTTTTTTCTCTTCTTGATCCTTAACATCCATCTCCTGGCAGAAATCCTTTGGACTCTGTGTTTCTGTACAGTGGAAGACACAAATTATATCCAAACAACTAAGATGGCAATAACTTTCATAAAGTTCTCCATTGTCTGTGTCCAAGGTTTTAGACACTATGAGTAGGGGAAAAAGGGTAATTTCTATGTTGTCTTCAGAAGTGGCAGAAGAATGCCTCCCCTTTAATCACTGTAGAAAATTCCTGTTATGAACATACATATACAGCTTTCCCTTTTCTGGTGCAACCTCATGAATGCAAGATTGTGTGAAGCATCTTTCCCATTTTGTCAATGGACACAATGGGTGTGTGCCCACACGAGAACAAGGGTATGAACTTTGTATATGTTGACTACAATGGGATACAATAGTCATGTTTCTTGTTTTACACAGGGGTTTCTGTAACAAAACCCCTCTATATACAGAGATCACACTGTACTGTATATCATTTTGCCAGTCCATCTCTCTCTCTCTCACACACACATCCATTTCTACTATTTAGGCTCTTTCCGCATGACACTGTTATAGCGTGATTATTCCACTTTCAACCTCCTAGGGAATCCTGGGGCCGGCCCCTCCCGAAGGTGCAAACCTCAGGATTCCCTAGGAGATTGAAAGTGGAATAATCGCGCTATAACAGTGTCATGCGGAAAGGACCTTAGACTGGGAAAGGAGATATGCTCATGCAAGGATGTCTAAGTTTCAACAACATCACTAATATTAAAGGCTATGCCCCTTCAAAAATGAACCAAAATGCATAAACTGAAATGTAAGTTGATATTTCTGCTGGTTTTTCCATAAATTGTTAAGGGGTCTTTGACATGTGTTAGATGACCCACACACACCACTGTATATGCACCCTGGAAATAGGACTAGATCAGTGTTGTTCTTTCCCAGTGTTCACTGTTGTTTGGCTTTTCTTTAAATACGAGAAATAAAAGCAGAAAAAGAAAGAAGGTACATGATCCTTCCATGGCCCAGTTTTATTGGAAAGTATGTATGTATGTCTGCCAATGTACACGTTTTGAGGCACATGGGCAATGCTGCCTCAGAATACCTACCTTGTATGACAAAAACATACAGGTAAGCTGTCTGTGGTTTAAAAAAGAAAGAAAGAAATCTACACCTAGCACTGAAAGGGGAGCAAAGTAGATCCCAGGCCTACAAAGCAGGTTTTCAGGGAAAGGATTCCACCAAGACACAATGATCAAGAAACCTCTTTACCTTGTGGTTGTCTGTCATATTTGCAACAAGAGGGACCTTCAAACGGGGAAGGTTCCCAGACTGCCCCAAAGCACTGGATAAAGAGGAGGAAAGGTAGGGGGAGGAAAAAGGAGAAAAAAAATGTGTCAGCACCTTTAAGACCTTTTTATTTTCGCATGAGCTTTTGTGGATATAAACCCACTTCTTAGGATGTAGTACCAAGTGACTATACTTTTGTACTGCATCCAAAGAAAGCTCATGTGAAAATATATCCACGAAAGCTCATGGGGAAAATAAAAACCAATAGTTTTAAAGGTGCTGCCATATTTTTCTTTTTTCCCTCTCTTCCTCTTTTTTGTGCTGCAAGAGACTAAAACGGCTACAGCTTTGAAAATTACTCAAAGCATAGAGGAGGCTCATGTGCAGGCAAGGAAACAAAACAAAAGCCTTCCTTAAACAGATGTTCACTTGAGAGAACAGGGTTGCCAGTTTTCAAGGCCTGGCCATGAAACTAGTTTTTGTGGGTCATCTCCTGGTGGGAGATAAGGATGCAGATGCTCCAGTTTTGGTGGCCTCAGTTTTTAGTGGCTCCCAAGCAAGAGGAAACAACTGTGTGCAAAACTCCAGCTCAGCTATTAAAGTATAGTTATCGCTCCACATTCTCTAGGGTTAGGGACACAGGATCCCTGTGAAAGTGGAAAAACCATGAATAACTCTAGGCCCTCTCAAACCATATTTAACACACACAAAAAGTATGATCACCATATTCAACCCACCATGGATTCTTTCGAGGCATCAGGGTTCCTTCACAAGGCAGAAGGGGAGTGCTGGTGGAGCTTACCGCCACCTCCACTGCTGCACCACACCATTTTTAATAGGGACTCACAAGTCATGTTTGCAGTTTCTCAGTCTCAAGAGGCTTGCAGTCCCTATAAAAAAATGGCATACGGAGGCACCAGAGGTGACAGCGAATAATCTGTGAATAATCAGATTCGCAAAAGTGAAATCCGCAAATGTGGAGGGCTGACTATAGTTCTTGTGTGCCTTCAAGTCATTTCCAGCTTATGGAGACTCCAACGTGAACCTATTATGGGGCTTCCTTGGCAAGATTTGCTCAGAGGGGTGTGTGTCTTTGCCTTCTTCTGAGGCTGAAAATGTGTGACTTGCCCAAGGGCACCCTGTAGGTTTCCATGGGTGAGCGGGGATTCAAGCCTTGGTCTCTAGAGTCATAGTAGAGCATTCAAGCCACTACACCATGCTGGCTCTGCTGTTAAAATAGTACCCTGCTACAATTTGCAAGGCACAACTGATTTGTTGCTGGAACTTAAAAAACACACTCTAACGAGTCTACATATTTTCATAGCTTCTTCCTTCCCTCCCAGTTGGCCCTTTTCGCACAGCATTTGCCAGCAAAAGGGCGCCTGGAGCGTCGCGTGATTGTGAGAAGCAATCTGCACGATGCACTCACAATAACGCGACACTCCAGGGTAGGGCAGGTGCCGCTCGCACACTTTTTCATTTTTGGCTTTCAGCTGAAAATGATGTGCAATCGCATATTGCTCCAGGGCCCCGTGTGCACTTGCCATGTGTGCGGCGCCTCTGGAGCCGTGGCGGTCACGCTTCCTGCCCCAGCACAGCCTTGGAAACTCCCAGGCTGCACTGCGGAAGGAAGAGGTGGGGCTCTTGCGCTGCCTACTTGGGAGCAGGCAGCTTGTGCACAGCTGAAGCAGCGGGGACGCTAGAGCCTCTCGCTGGAGGCTGCTCACGCAATCCCCACATCCCAGCTCTGTGAAAAGGTACGTTGTGGAAAGGGCCGTAGAAACAGCGCTCAACCTCTTCTCTGCTCTCCCTCCATGTTGTGGCTTGAATCATGTAAATTAGATTAAACGTTCCTCATCGTGTGTCCCTAAATAAGTGAGAAGGAATATTCCACTCACTTCTCCTTGCTCTGGGAACAGTTCCTTTAGCTAAGATTTATCTCTTTATTTTCAAACAGCAACATTCTCTCTGTCTCCTTCTGTGTGCAAGCGCATGTGTTTGAATAACAAACTGGGAGCACTGTGTTGATATTTAATGCCTAACATTTAATGACATCACCAAAAAGGCTGTCCCTAGTCTCAGGTCTATGTCAGGAAACCTGAGGGCCTGGGACAATCCTGAAGTGGCAATCTGCAAAGTAAGGATCTGTAAAGAAGAGTAAGGAGATTGTGGGGCTACTAGGGCATGACAGTACAAAGAAACAATGTAAAATAAAGCAAAGGACTAGAATGGACTAAGAACTGTTTGCCACCTGTACTTGAAGAGAAGTGAAAGTAAACTGTGATACCCTGTTTTGAATGCTTAAGCCTTTCAGACTATGAAATAATAATAAAAGGAAGTGTGGTCCTTTGGTATATACAGAAGCCTTTCTCTTACGTAGCTTTCCCACATCCAGTGTGTTCCAGCTATTTTAGACCACAACTCCCATTATCCCAAGAAGAAAGCATGTGTATTGACGGTAGTCTTAATAAATCTGGAGGGTAGCAGGTTCGGGAAGGCTACCGTAACTAATGAGTAACCGCACCACAAGGACCTGTTTTCAGTATTGCTCATTCTGATGTCCTCCTGGTGTGTTAAACTACAGTAGTCCCTGCACTTTTGCGAGGCTTTGGTGTGCAGCACCCTTGCAAAAGTGGAAAAACCTGCTCCCCTCCCATTCCTTTCCATACCTCCCCACTCTTTTAGTTCCCAGGCAAAACAGAATGGAAGGGGATGGGGTGTGGGAAGCCTCACGTGAGCCTTCCCTTCCCCCTCTAGAGCTCCCCCTTCCTGTTCCCATGCAAAACGGAAGGTAAGTGGGGGTGGGGGAAACCTTATGTGAGTTTCCCATGCTGGGGCAAAATGTATAGGAATGGGAGGGGGAGCTCTGGAGGGGGAAGGGAAGGCTTCCCTTTTGTTTTGCCTTGGCACAAGTTCTCCATGCTGGGACAAAATGCATGGAATGGGAAGAGGAGAACCGGGAGAGGGGAAAGGGACGCACACTCGTGGATAATCAAATTTGCGAGGGTCAAACCCTCGAATGTGGAGAGGGGAGTGTAAAGCCTTCATGATCTTTATATCATTGGTTGGGATAGTTGGGATGGTGGGAGTTATAGTTTTAATGCGCACAGAGATCACTGGGTGGAAGGAGGCTGCTTTCAACCGATGAGTAGCCACGTTCTCTCCACACAGACCAGAGGGCAACAACATGCCCAAGCAGGCTCGAGGCCTAGCACTTTCATCTATCTCACCCCATACTTTATTGCTATTAAATCACAAGTCTCCTGACCTGCCAAAGCTTGACTGCTCTGTTTGTCTTCTCAGATAGGAAATTAGTTTCACGCTTGAATACACTGCTATTTAAAAAGAAAAAAGGAAATATCCTCCCCCCGCCCCCCTGCCAAGATTCAAAAATGAACTGGGAAATCATTACGGTTGCAGTGGGGGCTCTTTCCTCATCTTTTATTAGCTCTTTTCAAAGTCAAGTCTGTCACAAAAGAATTTTGTCCTTTCTTTCCTTCATTGCTGAAGGGCAACTACTAATGTTCTTTTCTATTTATTTTAATTAGCAGCTTGCGACAGGGACTATTAAGCAGCAAAATTGAACCAGTACCTGCCGCTAATCTCATAGGGGATACATCTTTGGTGCCAAAGTAGGAATATTATGCACAAGATCCTGAGGGATATTATGGAAATTCTCATACTGAAGAAAATTTACCTAAATTAGAACAAGTGGAACCCTAACAGAAAACACTGCAGGGCACAGTGCTCCTGTTTGTTGTTCCAGACAAACAGCCTTGTCCTCCACAAACTTGATTCCATTCCCTGTCTCACCCAATTTTTTGCTCCTTCTTCCACAAAAATCAGCATACCATGTCCAGTGAACATGCTTAATTCTCACTGGGCTATTTTTTTGTCTCCTTATTCTCCTTACCCTCATTATTATTTATATTTCTGCAAATCTTTGGGTTTTGCTGAGTCTACTGATACCTCTTATGTATGGTTGGTGATTATTTGGGTACGTAAATATAAGCACTCACAGCTATATATGATTTAAAAAAAACAAATACTATCTCATTTAAACAGCAGAAGTGATTGGGATGCTGATACTCAGTTCTAAGAATTAACTTTGAAAAATAGGTTTCTGGTCTCTCTCTGCCAGTGGTACCTTCTAACCTATCTGTAAGAGTTGACTATAATGACAGATTTGTAACAAAGCAAAAAAATGCAAATACGTTCCTGTGTTTATCATTTCTCCCAATGTTACATCCAGACATTCAGAACTATTTCACGTATCTGAAGTAGAGTAGAGTATTTCAAGTAGAGAAAGCTTGTGTTTGCACTAACATAGCCAAGGACATTCTATAGATTTGGACAGGGCCAGCTAAAGACATTTAGCTACCTGAGATGAGATGCTCCACCATCACCTCTAACCCCAGGCATGAGGTGTAGTACAGCCTGCTTGGAACACACAGCACTGGGGCTCTTACACAGGTTTAACACTCTCATTTTACTTTAACTGCCCTGGCTGCATCATATGTGATCCTGGGATTTGTAGTCTGATGAGACACTAGAGTTCCCTTGCTGAGAATTCAAAATAGCCCTCTCTAACTGCAAATCCCAGGATACCATAGAATGGAAATATGGCAGTTAAAGTGGAATCACAGTGTTATAATTGTATACTGTGAAAGGGCCCTTGTTCTCCACTGAAAGGGAATGGCCATGGTCAGCTACCGTTGTTCTAGCCATTCCAGTCAGCATCTCCCACTGGAGGTAACTGTCTTGCAGCTTTCTTCTTTTCCTACTTCTCCTACTGCCTCCCACTTTTCCAAGCATTAGCATCCTATGATATTGTCATACCCTGCTTCCACAACATGGACTCTGACTCAGAGTCAGAAGCAGAGGGCACACCAGAGGCTGAAACAGAAGGCATGCCAGGGCCTGCTGTACAGAGGGCACCTCCTAGAAAGGAGAATTCATAACTATATGAATAATAACTATGACAGCTTTCTTCAAGGAAGCAAAGTTTTATGAATGTATTACAAATTCTCTCCCAGAGAGAGGACTATGTCATTTATGAAACGCCATCATTTCTGGGATTTCTTTGAGAGAAGACACACTAGATTCATAAACTGCAGGAAGCTTACTTTCTGAGTTAGCCCCCGTCATAATTTTTGACCCTGATTAATACCTTCTGTGGTTAGGCTGTCAACAAAGTGGGAAGAAGTGATGACATCTTCTCCGAGTGGTGTGAAGGGACTGATACTGGAAGGTGAGGAGTAGTAATGTTCATCTTCTTCAAGATCTGCACACGTCTTCTGTTCTGACTGAAATGACAGACCCAAATCACACAGTCGTTTTGTTGCTGCCTTTGTTTAGGTGGGCTTTTTGTTGACATATCAGAACTTGGAAAAGCATGGAAGATTTGGGGAGTTAGGTAAAAAGGGGGGATTTTTCCAAGCTCTGCACCCACTTAAATTTCCCCATACACCCAAGAAAGTCTTCATTCCTCTTTCATTATTGCCTTCCCACCTAGTTGTTGTTAATTGCCTTAAATCTGATTTCAGTGTATGGCAACACTATGAGTGAGGGATCTCAAAGACACCCTGTGATCAACAACCCCATTCAGGTCCTACAGACTCAGGGCTATGACTTCCTTGATTGAGTCTGTTCACCTGTAATGCAGTTTTCTTCTTTTCCTACTTCTCTTGCTGCCTCCCACTTTTCCAAGCATCAGCATCCTATGATATTGTCATGCCCTGCTTCCACAACATGGACTCTGACTCAGAGTCGGAAGCAGAGGGCACACCAGAGGCTGAAACAGAAGGCATGCCAGGGCCTGCTGTACAGAGAAAGGTTACAGTGCTGGAAACAGAACAGGGGATGGTGCCAGCTCCAACAGAGAGTCCCACATCTTCAGATACAGAAGAACACTTACCTAGACCCATCTTCGCACAGTACAGGCAACAAAGAGAGACCCAGTGTTGCTCTTTCAGAATTTATAATCGGCAACAATCAATCAAGGCACAGCTGTGCTAGGCTTTGGGTCTATTTAGCTGGCATGTTTCCCCTTCCGGAGTCGTCCGCACTCATCTGACCTGCTACCTTGCTGGATGCCTTGACAAATGCTCGGATTGACCTTGGACACTCTCTTGTAGTGAAACTCTGCCAGACTTTGTTTATGTTGGACTTTAGTTATGACTCCTTGCTTACTGCCTGGAAGTAAGTAACAAGCTGAGAGATTTTGTTTTGTTTGATTTATCAGCTGTGCCAGGACTGAGATAGGACAGATATGTATTTTGTTCCTTTCACATGTAAGCATATGAGGAACTGAACATCTTTTTGGTTTGATTCTGTTGTTAGACTCAGCACTACTCATACCTGTCATCTGCTCGTTGCCACTAGCCTTCTGACTTGGTGGTCTCATCTTCCAGCACTATCTCTTGTTACATTTTGAATTGTCTCATCCTACAGTTTTTGTGGTATAAAGATATTCAGAAGTGGTTTACCATGGCTTTCTTCTGCACAGTACTGACAATCACTAGCTATGGTGCCACTGCCACATCTCTGTGAGATCATCTGCCAGTGTTACGCCCTACTACTGGCTGTTGCCCAGTAGCTATTTTGCACATTTAGTCTGGCTCCTCAGCAAAACTCTTGTCTGATGTGGGAGACCCTGGCAGCAGCAGTGCTACCATTAGCATAGCCTCTTCCCTCACAAGAACACATAGTCCTGCCACCATGAAAATGTAGTACCATGGTGGGGTCTCCATCTTATCTTACTGTTTTTAATGGCTTCTGGCACCCCAGCCTGGAGATGGATGGGGCTTTACTGATATATCTCTGAGATGGAAAGCCCCTTGGCCCACTATGTTACTGGACCACAACTATCATCATCTCTTACAAGTGACCAAGCCAGTTGGGGTAATGGAAGAGAGACCAACATCTGGAAGGCTACAGGTTCCTCAGCTTGGTCTGAAAACTGCAAAAACTAAAAGATCTCCCATCCCTGCTCTAGGTATCTATAATTGATACAGCAAATTGTAACTCATCTTCTGTTATAATTTTTGTTGTTTATGTATTATCTCTTTCCTTTCTTTTATATTTTATCAGCCCCTGAAGAAGGTCATTAAATATTACTAGGCTGAAATGCTTTGGGCTCGAGGGAAAAATAAAATAACCTCTTTCAGCACCCTAAGACCTTTGTCTTTTCTCTATACCTCTGAGAAAGAACAGCAGGGAATTCTTTAAGTAGATTTTTGTATGAAAGGACTTGTGCCCTTAGTTCTAGAACCAGCCACAAATTAATTAATTAGGCATGTGCCTCAAAATTTCCTTCAATTTTTAGCATGTTTACCTGCCTGAGGTACCATTTTGCATTCTGCTCCTGTTAGTGGGCTTCACGGTTTGACTCTAAATAAAACCTGAGGTTCATACAACCCACTCCATGGTATACATTATTTCAGGTCCTGCCTCTGGAACCCAAATTCTATGTTCTATTTTTATTTCTCAGCTTGCATATTTGTGTTTGTTTGTGTTTATGCATAGCATTATGATAGCATAATAACATGGTGGTTCTGGCAATCTGTCAATGCTTAACTTTCTTCCCTTTCTTTCTTCTGTAGAGGTGAAATGTTTTCTACCCTTCCTCTTTCTCCGTTTGAATGATTCTTCTTCTACACCCCAAGCACTGGCTTTCTTTGCTATGGTTTGTTATTAACTTATATAAATCTGTCAATTTTTATTTTCCCCTTAACTCAGACTTTTGACTTTGGTTGAGTCTTTCCTTCTTCCATGAAGTCCTCAGCGGTTGGAAATGGATGAGTACAGATTTTGCCTGTCAATTCTGCTGCCACTTTTCCAGCATCCTCATCTTTGTCCAAATTCCCTGCCAAGTTTTTCGCTGTCATTGTGTTTCCCTTCTGTGTTCCCAGCACAGTGAATGCTGTTTATCTCTATGCACATGTTCAAAAAGATGTGTTCAAGATGTACAGTCCACATTTTCCATTTAAGTTCTATATTTTTCTCTTACTCTATTAACCTGCAAAACACTTTGGATTATATTACTAGATCATATGGACCACAGCACCTTCCCCAACCCTGTGCCCCATAGATATACTGGAATACTGAACCTTGTAATTATATGGGAATGTTGTACAATCCCTAGAAGGTTGGGTCATTATAGTTTGGGGTCAGGGAGAGGACATGCAAAGAAAGTATTGCATTCTGCTTCTCTCATCTCCCACCATGTATTTTAGCTGTGAGGAGTATAAGTGTAACTTCTCCCTTCATTTCTAGCCATATTTCATCTTATTGTGTGTACACGCAGCCTTCAGCTCACCTCAGGACTTCTCCAACCGCAAATGGTGCTGACCAACCACTTCCCTCAGTTTTGTTTAAGTCACATGGGACGTTCCCTCCCTCTGCGTCACAATTTTCCTGCATCCTTGCACCCCACAGTTCAACAGAGGTCCACTCCTACTCTCTCCATACTCCCATGTTGGCACCCAGAATATCCATGCACAGGATGCTCAAATTATGAATAAGAGAAGTTATTACAAAGATTCTCTCACTAAGTACTTGTTTTGTCTCTGGTCCAAACCACATGCAATGCTAAATGTATTACTGTGACTCCCCGAAATGATTTTTAACTAAACAGCAGTTACATGAGGCAGCAATCAGGATTGGGATTATGGAGTTGTGTGGCTGATTAAACGTTTACCTCCTCTGCTATGGTACTGATAAAATCCCCATTCCCCCCTGTTGGTATTAGCTTGAGAGGAATTTGCTCTTACTGGCATCTCTTTAGCAGGCCTGGTGAAGGATAAAATGGCTCCCTCTCCCTCATTTCACAAATAGGACCTGACAGAACTGCCATATGAATGCTGACAATGGAATGAAATCTTTCATCATAGCTGAGAGAAGCAGGCCAGTTCATGGTGTGCCAGAAAGGCCATGTGGCCCTTCTAATTCTGTCATCCAGACCCATCCTCCAGAGGTATGCCAAAATGTCTGCTATTGCTACCCCCTCATCAAATGCTGCCTGAGGCAGCTCTCTTACTCTGTACAATGTGTGGGTTGGTCTGCTTTTTAGACCTATGAAGAGAAGAGCTTGGAAATGTTATTGGCTATGTTGGCTGGTGGATTCTGGGAGTTTTAGTCCAAAGAAGTAAATTTTCCAAGCTCAAATAAAGAGACAACTGCTGTGATACTGTACTGTGAAATAAGACTAACTTGCTGTTTTGAAACAGTAGTCCGCAAAACAGAAAGAAAGAGACATAACTGAGCAATGATCCAAGGTTGACTTTCTTTCACCCTTTTAACCATAACTTTACCTCTTCGCCACAGCCATATTCCAACCACTCTTCACGATATCGGTCAAAGCCACTGGAACATCTGCAAGAAGAGGAGCAGTAATAATATATGCATCAAAACTACAAGTATATTCCCATTTGATAGTACTGTCACTGCCAAGACTACTTCCAAAGAAGTTAAGGAACAATAATATTGGCCCTGCTTTGGTTGGGATTCTATGGCACGCTTCTACATATATGTTGCTTCAGCCCAAAGAAGTGCAGAAAAACTTGGCACGACATGGGGGAAGATACACAACACTACTTGGTTTCCCATCAAAGATTGCATCACCCATGCACAACCCATAATTTCTAACATTGTCATTTAGACATCCCCCAAGGGACCTTTGTACTTAGTGAACAGGAACTGCTTAGCTTGAAGGAACTGGCTACATTGAAGAAGCACAATCAAGTTCTGCTAAAATTGTTGCGCATACATTTAAAGAACTTCATCCAGTCACCAGACTCACAGTTTAGAAAGTCACTTTTAAAATGTAAATCGCTCCAGTTTCTCATAATTTGTACCTGTTCCTCTTTAAAATGTTGGAAAGGGATCATTGCTCATTGCTTTTCATAAGTTTTTTTTATAAACCTTGGGATAGATTAAAGAATTATTTTAAAAAACCTGAAAAAATTCTGTCATTATGTCTCTAAAATTCCTTTGAAAAATCACCTCGAAAGGTAACTAGAAACTGTTTATTCAGCACACCAGTTAAGCAGCTTTGTTTCCACTCAGTACCCAGCTTTTGAAGTGTGACTTCATTATGCTCTCATTACTAAAAAAAACAAAAAAAGGTAACTTGTTACATGTGACTATGTCAGACTTTAAAAAAAAAGACTTATTACAAGAAGGCTGAACTGTTTAGTTTTTCTTTCAAATACTCCTTAAAAATAACTTTTTGGAAAAAAATTAAAATTAAGGTGGCTGGCCCCATTACAGTTCCCAGGCTTCTTTAGTGTGGAGCCATGAGAGTTAAAACACAGAATGTAGTGTATGTGACCTCTTCTTCTGAGAGGGATGCCTTGTCTTCAAAATCCCTGCATTTGCTGAGATGCAGCAGAAAGCTGAAGCAGTATACCATCTGGCCCCTTACTAGGTGGGAGGGCTGGGCTATTTTTAAGCATATGATTTTATCATCAGAATTCCCAGATGGGTGTAGTGCACCAGATACAGAGACAAGTAAATGTAACAAACAGAGAGAGCAAAAGGGCTTCCCCTGAGGAACTGGGAATTCCATTCCATTCCAACACAGCTGGGTCGGAAGAATCTAAGCTAAATGTTCCGTCTAGCTGCTTGGGATTGTACATGTGTGTGTGTGTGTGTGTGTGTGTGTGTGTGTGTGTGTATCCAGAAGAGACAGAAAACTTGGAAAATTGTGTCTGTCTCGCTGTTCATCCATCAGTATCTGCACTTTTGGATTTCAGTCCTTTGGATGCAGCATTAAGGGGACAAAGAAGCATATAAACTTTCCTACTTCTTGCTGTTTTCATTTCCCCCCCAACACCTATGCATGACAATGATGAGGGAATGCTTTGAGCTGTAGAGTTTTAGAATGGAGCCTATAGCTTGTGTCCTACATCAGAAATGAAGAGCAGCCTTCCTGAATCAGACCAATAGCCAATCTAGTCTAATATTCTCTTCCCATACTGCCAGCCAGATGACTCTGGGAAGCCCATAAAGAAAGAGAGGTCATTTCCACCCTACACTGTTATAATGCTATCCACTTTCAACATCCTGTGGAATTCTGGGGTTTACAGTTTACTGAGGTCCAAGAGCTTTCTGGCTGAGAATTTTAAATGTCCCTCCCTAAACTGCAAATCCCAGGATTCCACATGATGTTGAAAGTGGAATAATAGCACTATAACAGTGCAGTGTGGAAATGGCCAGGGTCTGAGTACAATAATACCTTCCTGCTCTTGGTTTGGAACAATATTGAGAGTCATACTGCCTCTGACAATTGATGTAATAAACTGTCATCATGACTACTGATAGCTTTATCATCCATGAATTTATCTAATATACCTTGAAGAGCAAGTATAATGTAGTGCTTAGAAGGTTGGACTGCAGCTTGGAAGATCTCAGGTGTAGTGTTAATGGAAGCATGAAATTCACTGGGTGACCTTATAATCCATTATTTCTAAATTGGCATCTATGCCTATGAATTTGTTGATGTTGCTAGGTGCCTTCAATTTGACTCTGACTTATAATGGCCTTATGATAGTGTTTTCTTCGCAAGATTTATTCAGAGGTTTGCCACTGCCTTCCCCCTAAGGCTAAGAATTTGAACCCTGGCTTCCCAGAGTGCCAGTCCAACATTCAAACCACTTTACCACTCTGGCTTTCAAGCATGGATTATCAAGCATGGATTACTTTATGCAAACTGCATGCAAACCAATGCCCTCTTTGCTAGAAATTGTTGTTTTTGTGTGAATCCAAGGCATTTCTGACTTTTCTAGCCACACTAAGGCAAACCTGTCATGGGGTCTTCTTGGCAAGATTTGTTCAGAGGGAGGTTGCCATTGCCTTTCTCTGAGGCTGAGAGAGTATGACTTGCCTAATGCCACCCAGTGGGTTTCCATGGCTGAGAGGGAGTTCAAACCCTGGTCTCCAGAGTCATAGTGAAATGCTCAAACTACTATACCACATTGGGTCTTTAATACCTTTCCTCTTTTGGCCACCCTGACCTTGATAGCCAAAGAGTAACCTTAGGGTTGCATGTGGCCCTGGTTCCCCCTTTTCTGATTAAAAAAGAGAGTGAATTGTCTTTCCAAGAAGCTTCCAGGAGAGGCAATTCAGGGACTCCCTGCCCTGTTTAACATTTTTTTAAAAAACCTGTTTTCTTCTTGCCAAAATAGATTTCCAGTTTTAAAGATTCTCCCCCTCCCTCATTTTGTCTGACAGCCTGTGCACATCCTGGAAGATCCCAGGGTCAGAAAACTGCTCTCTAGCCAGATTCACCTATATTGCCCACCTCTACTCTAACTGCAGCAGGGCTGGCTTAATGCCTTCTGAAGTAATGGAAACAAGACTAAAGAACCTGCCCTTACAAAACTGTTAACACAGCATTTATTATCATTTAAAGAGGTGGGGAAAGTTCTGTAGGAACATGAAGACTGGAGCCTAACTCTGTGCCTCCAAGTCACCTGTTGACTTAGGACAAACTCCTGCATTTCATAGGGTTTTCTCAGGAAATAAATATTCAGAGGTGGTTTGCCATTGCCTTCCTCTGAAATATAGCCTACACCACCTGGTATTCCTTGGTTGTCTCTCATCCAGGTACTAATCAGGCCTGACCCTGCTTAGATTCCATGATCAGATGGGCCTAACTATTGTTGTTGTGTGCCTTCAAGTCGTTTCTGAATTATGGTGACCCTAAGGCAAACCTGTCATGCGGTTTTCTGAGGCTGAGTGTGTGCAACGCACTCAAGGTCGCCCAGTGGGTTTCCATGACCTAGTGGGGAATCAAACTCTGTTCTCCAGGGTCATAGTCCATAGCTCAAACCACTATAGCACGCTCACTCTCATATAGTGCCTAACTGCATTACTGCAGGTACCAGGTAAACAGTTCTGGAGACAGGACAACACCAAAATAAGCTAACTTTACTCCTCTGAGATTGGAATGGGCATTTCTTCTCAATTTTGTGCAGTACCTCTGCAGGACATGACACCAACTGCAGTTGAAGGTTAAATCTGAGGTCATGCAGACTTCACAACTCTGGTGTTGGAGACAAGCTGAAAGGGAAGGAGCAAATGTCAGAGCACTCCAGTCTTTTGTTTCTAAAAATGAGATGTGCTGCCTTTAAAGCCAACTAGATAGACATGCTGTTTGTTCGAGAAGAGAGATGTACAAGGAATCCTCTTCAGTAGATTTTTAAAAATTTTGGTAGACTTTACCTAGGCAGCATTTCCAAGACTGGAAATTTCCAAGGCTGTCCATGTGCAAGCTGTATCTTATGCTCTGGAATCCCCACATTGACAGATGTCTGCAGTTGTGTCTCCCATCCTCCATAAATGTGAATATTTGAAAAGTGCCTGTCTTTTAGCTGCTGCAGTTACCCACCATCCATCCCCCTATTTACTGGTTGGTGGAAAACAGGGGCAGGGAGCTGCATAGAAGCATCCAGTTAGGTTCCTATTGCTGGATGCACAGCAGTGGTGTCATTGTCTAGGACCTCTGAAGTAGTCCTAGAAGGTGCAAATTGTTGTGTATCCAACTACAGGGACTAAGGTTGCCAGATTTCAGGGTAGAACTCAGAGCCTGCAATTTGGTGGGTCACTTCTGGGCAAGAGGCATAGGGTTACTTCTTGGCAAGAGACAAAGGTGCTGTAATGTCCCTGTCCAGGCAGGACCTTTTCCAACAGCCACAACACAGAAACGTGAATAGGACAATACTTACTGTAGCCAGCATAGGTGAAACATGGAGAGCCCATGAGACCAGGAGCCTTTATATAGTAAGGAAACATTGATTAGGCAAACAACTGGAGGAGGCTGTCAGCCTATATAAACAGGGAAGGGGATGGGAAGAAGCTGTTGCAGACAACTGATCTTATCAGTGGAAGCAGCACGCCTCATGTTCGGATCTCTTGCTCATGTTCCTGGAAACTCTGACCCTTACCTCATGTACAAACTTCTACTGGACTGTCACTTTGAATTTACCATGGACTCAGACTGTGAAAACAACAACCGGTAACTGGTTAATATACTGTTAAAACTTTGCTTGTGGATGCTGCTAAAAGACGCTAAGTAGAGAGCTGTAAACCTTGGCTGGCTGCTGGCACAGGACAGGTGCATGCAAACCACCACCCAGGAAGCTTTCTAGCTGGTTGTGCAGCTTGTTGCACTTTGCGAAGGTTAATTCAATCAAGCATTACAATTTGCAAATACACTTAATTTCCAAGTCGCAAAATACGTTCTGCCTCTGTGTATGCTTGAAAGGCATACTGTGAGCAACTGTGTTTGCTGCTTAAAGCACACTGCTTAATGACATCACTGCCCCCATGACATCTGCAGAGGCTGTCTCTAGGTCTCAGGTTTTGATCTGGAAATCTCAGGGAATGTGATAACCCAGCAACTCTAACAGGAACATGGCTGGACACTTCTCTGCTGCTGTCCCTGTTCTCCACTAGCCAGTAAATGGCTGTGTTGGGGAAGGGGTTGTGGCAGCTAAAAGATGGATTTTAGAGTGTGTATGAGAACAAGACAGTTGACCTTTCACATTTATGGGTTTCACTGTCATGGATTTGATTATTTGCGAGTTTCTCCAACCCCTTTCCCTGCTACCTCAGGCACTCCTTTTCCAGGAGAACTTTTCCTCTTGATAGTTCCCATCAGGACATACAGTTCTTCCAAAACCTGCCTCTGGTCCTCCTCCTCCTCCACCAGCCACTGCCTGGCCAGCTAAGGACAGTTCACAGCTCAATTTTTCCAGCACCATAAGCCCTTTCCCAATGCTCCCACACATCCAAGGAAGGAGATAGGCAAGAGAAAGGAAGTACAGGGTCACCTGCTGGCCCACTTTTCTCCCTCCGTTCTCTGACTTGGTTTGGACTCTTGGTGCCTGCTCTCCCCTCAGCCCCCTTCCCGTAGACACACACACACATTTTGATATTTGCAATTTTTCCACTTGTGCAAGGATCCTGTGCCCTGACCCTAGTGAATGTGGAGGGTTGATTATACATGTGAGAGTTCCACCTGTACAAAAGAAAGATCTTGGCTATAGTCACAAGAAAGGGAGGAAGTCTGTGGATACAGACTTTAAGTTTACCTCCCTGTCCTTCATAAGATGCTTCTTCATCTCCATACTCTTCCACTTCAAACATTCTGGAGCTAGTCCTTGGCACTGAAAACTAGTTCTGATAAATGGTTTAGTAAATCAGACAGGGTAACTATGATTCAAATGAAACCCAGGTGTGCTTCCATCATCGTAATTTTTCTTTCCAAGATGAGATCACATCCACTTTTGTATCAACTCTTTTATGACCATATAATCTCACAGTAGATTTCTCAACCTTTAGTTGTGTGAATGTCTAGGAACAGAAGAGTTACTCTGAAACTCTGTTCCTCCACTCAACCCCCCATGCATATACACATGGGACTTGTCCTGGGATGAGCCTCAACATTTCAAAGAAATGAGGAAGGATGCAGTGTTTCTCATCTTAAAATTAACCCTCTTCCTCTTTTCTTAGTATGTACAGAATGGTCTTACAACTGCAAAACACTAGGGATAATTGTACTTGAATTCACAGTAAGAATCACAACAATAAAGAGAAAAAGTACCCAAAACTTCTTCCATTGTGTTTGGCAGCAATTTAGCAAGCTTTTTTCCTCTGGGAGAAGTGGTTTGCATATTGCTGCAGAAAAAATAATACTTTCACGTTGATTTCATACCATCTGTCAATCATCTTGGCTTGTCTCTGAATTGTGGATTTCTGTTCAAGCCCATTAAGATGACAGACAACCACTCCTAGCACCAGGGGCCAAAGCAGGGCTTTCTGAGATACAGGAGACCTGCAAACAGTTAAGATGTCTGGGTCCCCTAAACTACTGCATCTCAAGCTGTCTGATGTGGGGGACCAGCAATTTTTTCACCAGTATCACTGGAACCAGTACCATATTTGTGCCTGTCAGCTGCAATTGTTTCTTTTTTTCCAGGAAACTTGTAGGGACTGGCAACTAGTGGCTTAGAGACCAGCTTCTGTCCTCAGACCGCCTCTTGGAGCAGCAGTACTCTAAACCATCATCCTTCAATGGTATCACCTTCAACTGGCAAAACTCCAGACAAAATGAGCAGAAAGGCCTGCCCACTTAGCAAGAACGAGCTTACCACATTTTGAACCCAGTTACTAAGAGCTGTAACTGTTCTCATACACCAGATCAGCAAATTAAATTGGCATGGGGGCAGTGCTTGGATTCTTCCACTTTGTAGCCCACCAAAGGCAGAGGATGTTAGAGAATGTCACCACAACCCCCAATGTCATTGATGTCCTCTCTAAAGCTCTGGGTTGAGCTTTCTTAACCCAGTGGGAATGAGGTTTTACTCCTCAGTCGCTTTCCCTAAGTGAGAAAGTGGTGTGAAACACTCACAGCTGGCACGTGGAAAGTGGAAAAAGAAACCCCCACTGTTTCTCATCACTGATCAAAAAGAGTAGAATTCCCTTTCCCAGCAATAAGAAGGCACAATTTCTCTTTAGAGACCTAGAGTTCTTAGAACATGGTGGGAATACTGTGGCTGGTATGCAGCCTCTAGACCCCACTTCTGTGACCCTTGAAGCCTGCTGCCATTTCTCCAAAGCTCCTCCTCTATTTTTTAAGAGACAATTTTTGGCAATTTTTGCCCTCAAACAGAAAGCCTCCCCACTCAGGTGTGGGAAAACAAATATCCCCATCCTACCCCTATTACTCTGAAATTCTGCACAATCCCCAGATAACTCCATTTTCCTCTGCAGTCCCTCTCAAAATGGTGGGAGGGTGCAAACACCTCCATTCTCTTCCGCCACCCCTCTCAAAATGGTGACAGGAAGTGACATGATGTCACTTGCTGTGGATGAGTACAGCCTTTGGGGGAAACTGGACCCTGGTTCCTATGCTGTTGGCCACCCCATCTTAGAAGAAAGAACTTAGGTTCCTCAGATACTTAAAAGATGCATGCTTTCTTATTCTGTAGCTTCGTTCCTGTCCAAGCCCACAGGCTCTAGCCTTCCAGATGCCCCACAGAAATCTGGATTCCAGCAAAGGAATCCAGGTTCTCCACAAGCTAGATTAATCCCATGGGCCAGCGACACTATAGCAAAGATAATTTGTGTTTAAATTCTAGAATTAATGTGCTACATTGGAACTTCAAAGGCACAGGAAGATGTATTGTTGATATCTTTCTCCATGAAATGTGTCAAAGGCTATCACTTAGTACCTTTTAGAAGCTCTGAGTCTATTGACAATATAGTCCTTCTCACAGTGCTGGGTAAAAGGCAAGGGAACAGGAAGGGGGAGGCACATGCGAGTCTTCCTTTTTCCCTTCAGTGCCCCCCATTCCTTTTCCTTTTGCCTGGTCCTGAGAATGTGTGCTGAGGCAAAAGGCAAAGGAATTGGGAGGGGAGGTCCTGAAAGGAATAGGAGGAGGAGGGGGAAAGTTATTTGTGTTTTTTTCCATTTTTGCGATGGTTCTGTGGCCCGAACCCTCGCAAAAGTAGAGGCGCCACTGTACCCTGGCAGAACCCAAGTATTTTCCTTGCACAAGCTATGTAGTCTGGGATTTGTGTAATCATGCAAGACCATGTCATGGTTTCTAAGATTATTTAAGAAAAAAACCCACAATTTCTCGGGCCCACTCACACGACAGAATTATGGCACTATTATTCCAGTTCAGCTGCCAAGGTTCCATCCTATGGAATCCTGGGATCAGCAGTTTAGGAAGGGGCATTTAGAATTCTCAGCCAGACCACTCTATTGCCTCACCAAGCTACAAACCACAGGATTCTATAAGATGGAACCATGGTAGATAAAGTAGAATAATAGAGCTATAATTGTGTAGTGTGAACAGGCCCATTGTTACTGAAGCAAGATCTGTGACCTTGTTCAAATTCATAAATCCCATGTTGCTTTGCTAATATCATACAAATATCATGAGTTCATGAATTCCATGTTGAATCGCTCATTTCATACAAATATACCACACATAGAAGTAGCATTTTCTTTGGGTTACCATATGTCTTCCTTTCCCCTCTTTTTTGGAGCAAAAAAACCTTATATGGTAAGGTATTTAAAGTGAGGATCATCACAGCAATTGGTATGTGTCCTTTTTTTTGCTTTTCAAAATATGGTAACCATACTTCTAGGCTAATTGGCTACTGACACAACATCAGAACAAATTCTAAAGTCTTATTGCTTACAGCAGCTTTTGGAAATTTGGCTTAAGCCAGTAGATTGAAGATTTACAATGTTATGATTTAAGACAAGTGGGAGTGCGATAAAATGTTGCAGTACACAGAGCTGTTCCATTTCACATTCAATCTACCTTCCCCATTTCCATTTCTCTTCCAACCAGAGGTTAGCATTTCATGGCCACTAAGCATGTTGACTCCACACTGGGCTGTTTGAGGATTCCTCCCTTAAGTTATTTGTAATGATTTTTAAAATTTCTGTCAATGTTGGATTTTCCCCGAGATTGTTAATAGTTTCCTCTTGTGCATGATGATACCATTTTGGCTGCATAAGACTTGGCTTTCACAGCATGAATATTAAGAATATTGGGAAGAATGCTTCATAGGATGTTTGTGAGATATTTGTGTGCGTGTTCCTCACCTTCCACTGTTGTTGCTATTCTTGTTATTGTGATCTGGGTCACGCAGCCAGAGAATAGAATAAAAGAGAGAAATATACTTACATAATGCTGTTAACCAAATAGAGGAGTCAAGTGCGTACCCACTCTTGTTGCTGTGTGCCTCCCAGTTGTTTCCAACATATGCTGAAACTATCATGAGGTTTTCTAGGGGCTAAGAGTGTGATGTGCCCAAAGCCACCCAGTGGGTTTCCCTGGCTGAGCGGGAAATTGAACCCTTACCCCCAGGGTCACAGTCCAATGTTCAAACTGCTACACCACTACACCATAGATCCTAGATCACTTCCATAGAAGATTGTCAATTTAAAAAAAGGTCACATAAATTATCTTCTTCTCCTTTAAAAAAAAAAACTATTTCACAAAACTTATTTATGCCCTACATTACAGCATGCCAAGCCTGCTGCCTGGGTAGCCATAAAATACTCAACAGAGCTGGATTGAATGTATATACTTGGCATCTTCTCAATAGGTTTATCCTTCCCCCCTGGGTATTTCTTAACTGAAGCAAAACTTCTTGTTTTCACTGGCACTGTCTTCCTGAACTAAATGTTAGTGGCAATGCAGCATCACTTGTGTGATGCATCTCAAAGCATGAAAAATACAAAATATCTACAGGAAGATAGACTTTTAATCATGAGAGACTCTGTTTGGATTAAAAATAGGAAGCACACAAACCAGTTCCATGAAAAGGCAGTGAGATGTTAGCAATATCTGTTTAAAAAACCCTGTGTTGTATGAATACAGAACTTTTTGTTTTTATTTTAACCACTAACATTTTGCATCCAAGATGCCTTATGGTTTTCATGTATCAAACACCCCCATTAATCTAAAGAAGGCTTGTTGTTAAAAGCCTAAGAATCACTGGAAGAAAGATGTATGGTAATGTGTCTATGCACCTCTACTCACTGGGCAAGGGCACAAACTCCACAGCTGATGCGCTTGTGATCTTGCTGGTGTCCAGTTCTACTCGATGGTATTCATAGATTGTCCGACGGTGGGATTCTAAAATAGATTAGAGTGGGTATTATATGGTTTGTGCCATTTTTTTTAATTTTTTTTTTTTACAGCCATGTCAGGGTCCCTTAGACATTTGAAGATATAGTATTAGATCATGGGTTAGAGGGAATCCTTATCAAGTCTGCAGATGACATGAAGCTGGGAGGGCTGACTAACACATCAGAAAATAGGAACAGAATTCAAAAGGACCTGCATAAATTAGAAAATTGGGCAGAAAATAATAAAATGAAATTCAATAGACAAATGCAAAATTCTAGGTTTAGACCAGAAAAAAAAAAAGCACAGGTGTAGGATGGAGGTTACATGTCTCAGCAGTACTGCATATGAAAAGGATCCCAAAATAGCCCTCTAACTTCTAACCTTGCCCATTCCTGCCTTTGACCTTGTATAGTGCAGTTGCCCCCTTCAAGAGACACACTTGCACCAGCAAGACAGGGATGGTGGTAGTTATAATCTAGCACACTCGGAGTGGCACCAGTTTGGGAAAGGCTGGGCTAGAGTGTTAGAGGTTCGAATTCCCCATTCAGCCGCAGAAATTACTAACTCTGGCCATTTCCGCAGTAGACTGTTATAGCGCTATTATTCCACTTGCAACATCCTATGGAATCCTGGGGTTTGAAGTTTCAGGGCCCCTCCTGAAACTGCAAACCTCAGGAATCCAAGGATGTTGCAAGTGGAATAAGAGCGCTATAACAGTCTAGTGCGGAAATGGCCTCTGAGCAAGTCTGAGTCTTTCAGCTTAAGCTAGTCCAAAGGCAGGCTGTGAGGGGACGATACATGCTGTATGAAGCTTACTGGAAGAAGGGCGGGATGATGATGATGATGATGATTGTAATGATGATGATTAGCAGCAATCATCATCATCACCATCCTGGTCTCCCCTCTGTGGAATCCCCTTCTCTGTAAATTGAATCTGCCTCTCTCACTCCTTGTTTTAAAATGGACCCAGAACATCTGGGCCCTTTCACACTACACAGTAATTCCACTTTAACTTGTTCGGTTGCATCCTGTGGAATCCTGGGGTTTGTAATTTCGGGAGGCACTTGAGCTCTCTAGTTGAGAATTCTGAACAGCCTTGCCTGAACTACAAATCCCAGGATTCTACAGGATGGGACATAGCAATTAAAGTAGAATCATAGTGCTATAACTGTGTAGTGTGTGAAAGACTCCCTATTAACTGAATCTATTCTTAACTGAAACTGTTGCCAGTTGGTTAGTCTGTGACTTAAAAGGTTTAATGGCTGCAATTATTTTATTCTCACTGTTGAATGTGTTGCTTTTATTCTACTGACATGTCATTTTATCAACAATTTTTTTAATTTTGTAAATGGCCTTTAATAAGTTGTCTGTCTAACCCAACAATGGAGCTCTTTAGATGTTGTCAGACTGCAAATCCCATCAGCCCTAACCACTACATCCAGTGGTGAAGAATGCTAGATGTTGCAGTTCAGTAATATCTGAACTACATAATTCCCATTCCTGATCTAAAAATAGAGCTTGCCCAGATATATGGGGGATTTGGGGGAGTTGCAATCCAAGGATGTGGATCCAGAGATCAATTGAACGTTCTCAAGAGAAACTTCTTAATGGTCATAGCAATTAAATAAGGGAACTGATTGTCTGGTGTGGGTGGGCTTGAGGGAGGTTTTCAAGTAGACATCAGACAGTTCTGGCTTCCAAGCATGAAGAAGAATTGGACTGTACCAACTGGGCATGTTCTTGTCGCAAACAAGCCCAACCGCACCGGACAATCAGTTCCCTTATTTAATTGCTATGACCATTAAGAAGTTTCTGACTTACAGAAACCCTAAGGTGAACTTATCACAGGTTGGGCAAGATTTGATCATAGGCATTTTGTCTTTGCCTTCCTCTGAGGCTGAGAGTGTGTGACTTGCCTAAGGTCACTCAGGGGGTGTTCATGGCTGAGCATAAATCCTGGACTCTAGAGTCATAGTCCAAGATTAAAACCACTACATCATACTGGCTAGAGGAGGACATGGCCTCTTCTAATTCTATTAATTCCCTTCCCCTTGTAAAACAAACTCTGCGCAAACAGGAAATGACAACAGCAGACATTCTGTCCCAGTTTTGCTGGTCTGGTTTTTTTGTTGGCTGAGAATTTTTAATAAAGGGGAACATTAAAAAAAAAAAGTATGTGTTTTCCCATTTACAGTCTGAAGCAGCTGTGTTCATTTTCCTACTTTATTCTGTAGCAGGCCAACGTGGTATAGTGGTTTGACATGTTGGACTATGACTCTAGAGACCAGAGTTCGATTCCCTACTCAGCCATGGAAATCTACTGGGTGACTTTGGCTGCGTCACACATTCTCAGCCCCAGAAAACCATGTGATAGATTAGAGTCGCCATAAGTTGGAAACAAACTGAAGGCGCACAACAGCAACAATCACAATGTGCAGAAGAGACAGCAGGAGCGCCAAGCATTAATATATTTAACTTGCACGAAGGTTGCATCTTGGCAGCTAAAAAAAGAGTCTCCTTTCATTATCTCAATCAAGCAGTCATCATCAAATCAACATTTTTCCTATGTTAATTAATTAATTAATTTCTTGTATTCACACCCTCCTTCTTCCCAGGAGTTCTAGGTAAGGTATGTAGTCTGCCTTCCCATTTTTATCTTCACAACAGCTCTGACAGTAATGTGTTAAAATGAACAATGAGATTTCTCACTTGTAAAAGTGTTGTTTGGGGGATAATGAGAAGGGTTGGTAACAATGTCCCTTCCCCTCCATTTAACACTAACACCATAGTATTGTATTATGGGAAGGGGAGAACACGTATGTAATATTACTTCCCAAACTGATTTTTTTTTTTTTGGAAGACAACATTTGGTGGGGAGTTGGCCATTGTTTACCATTTTGGTAAAAATAAAATAAAATGAAAACAACAAGCTTATAGAATATTACTAATCTGTTGCTCCTAAACCTGCAGTAGTGTTAACACTGCATATTTTTTTAAAAAATTAACATAATGTTAACACATTCACTATTTTAGGTAACACTTCCAAGATTTGCCAATGAGAGGTAAGTTAGGCCGAATGATGAGTGAAGCTTGTCAACTGAACTTCTTGGCTAAATGAGGATTTGAACCCTAACCTCCCCATCCTGGTCCAACATATTCCTTCTGTATTATACTACCTGCTACCACTCCACAAGGACACATTCACACCCGCATCCCTTTGTTTCTACGCAGCTCAAACTCACCGGGCACACCAGGAGCAGAGTTAAGAATCATGAAAGCATCTGAGAGACCAGCTTTGACCGGGTGTTGTGTGGAACTAATCTCCAAGACTGGCATAGGGATCTGAAGACAGGGGAAAAAATCCCATCACTGGAAATTATATAAAAATCTGGAGATTCTTTTCCTCCTCACCCCCTCCATACACATTTCCCAAAGGAGGAAAGAAACACCAAAGAACTACAAAGACTCCTTCAATCTATACTTTCTACTAAAGACTTGATCATCTCACCTCCTTGTAGCCAAAGACAATTCTGCCATCGCTATGCAAAGCTGCCTGGAAGATGAAGCAGCCCCTGTCTTCTTTTCCTTCCAAGTATACTTGGTCCCACTGAACCACAAAGACTGTTCCTGTGGGGAAAGCAAGTGGTTAGAAGATAGTAGCTGGAAGTGTTGCACTCTAAGAAGATATATGAGGAGCAGAGCTTGGAAAAGTTGAAGTATAGATCCCTGAATTCCCCAGTCAGCAAGGCTGGTGCCCTCTGGGGGTTGAAGTCCCCAAAGGTAACTTTTCTAAACTATGTTCTGAACATATGCTCAGTTCAGGAACTTCTGGCCTACATCAGAAAAAAAACCCCAAAAAACAACTACAAGTCTTTTCATATAGTTGCCACGCTGGTAGGAGGCTTCTGGGAACTGTAGTTCCAAAAAAGTAACTTTTCCAAAGTCTGATGAGGTCTAGCAAGTTGGATCTTCTGTTCCTATCCACCAAAACAAGACAAAAAAACAAATAACCCTCTGCAAAGCCATGTAGTCCAAATCCATGACACAAGACCCTCACTGGCTCACAGTTTTGTAGCAGTTATGTGTTGGCTGAAGACAAATACAGCACAGCAATATTGGTCCCCAGGGCAAGAGAGTGCTAGAGGATTCAGGAAAGTGAGCCAGATAGTATGCTATACAGGGAACCAGCATATATCTGTCTATGTACTTTTTGTCACTGGAAAATCTGAACTGAATGAAGATAGTTTCCCTATCCCACTTCTGGTCCTTGCAGATTGTGAGCATACACAGAATATTGTTGTTGCGTGCCTTAGGTGACCCTAATGCGATTGTATCACGGGGTTTTGTGGGAGCTGAGAGTATGTGACACACCAAAGGTCACCTGCTGGTTTCCATGTTCTCTGGGGTTGTAGTCCAACCGCTACACCACACTGGCTTTTGCACAGATTATACTCAGAGAGAATTCTTAGTCAGCTAGAAACTATTTTTTCTTGGCTAGCTGAAGTATGACTTCAAGAATAAAGTATACAGAGAGCTTTCCACTGACCACTAAGTAACCACAACCAAGAAGTTCAGCAAATTGCCACTATGGAAACCATCAGCTTTTGAAGGCCCATGTACTTCTAGTCTCATTGTGTGCCTTCAAATTGCTTCTGATTTATGAAACCTGCCATGGGGTTTTCTTGGCAGAATTTCTTCAGAGGGAGTTTGCCACTGTCTTCCTCTGAGGTTGAGACAGTGTGACTGTCCAGTGTAGTTGAGGTTCAGACAGTGTGACCACCCAGTGAGTTTCCATGGCTGAGCAAGGATTCAAACCTGGGATTCAAACCCTGGTCTTCCACAGTCCTAGTCCGGCATTCAAATCACACTGGCTCTCACTTCTGCTCTAGTGGTCCAATATTTTTGTAGCTTGCCACACTGCAGATATGCATTATAAATAATGGCTGGTATCTTTTTCAGTAGTTATGAGATTGTTCCTGGAGAACCTCACCGTTGTCGAAATATTTGACAGTGGAATTGCGGGAGTAGCTGGGATTGAAGTTTGCCATAAGAGGGGCAACATACTGTGTGGCTGTCAGCATCCGATGGATGATATCCCCCATGAAGATGAAACCTGACAAGAGACCAACAAGGAGGGAGGAAGTCAAATCCCATTGAATCACCATTGCTATACAGATGTTAGGAACAACCAGTCCCATTGCCTTCTGGCCCTCCTGTGCACAAGACCTATTAGGCAGATGTTTAGATGACAGATGCTGGGAGGCTCTGGCAAGGGGTTGGAGGAGAAAACTATATACCCTGCAGCCTGCCTTGAGTCCCCTAAGCAAGCCTGTTTGCTTCAAGTATGGTGGAATTGGCAAATGAGCAGTGTACAAGCTTACCTGGATTTTTCCCAGGTTTCTCTCTCTCTCTCTCTCTCTCTCTCTCTTTCTCTCTCATACACACACAGCATTGCTAGCCTTATCTCTCAACCCACTCACTTAGATCTTTACAAAGCTGTCTGCTTATCTGCTCAAGCCAGCATACCCGGTGGTGAGGAATACTGGGAGCTGCAATCCAACACATCTAGAAGGTCACAAATTCTCACTCCTGATCTAAATGTGTAATGCACTTGACTTCTGGAACCTTTCTGGCAGCTCTCCATCTGCATTCAGTGAACCTCAGCAAAACAGAATCCCTTATACCGGGTGTGGTACCCAACGAAGCTCACCTCCTGTTGCTATGGTGACCTGTCGCAAGTGGTGCCCATAGAAAGGGAAATCAAAGGAGAGGATGACTCTCTGTAGAAGAACAGATAGAAAAAACAGTATTAAAAACAGGAGCTGCAATATCAGGCTTGTGTTTCCAGGCTTCTGAATAATTTTAAGATAAAATAGCAGTATGGGTTAGGGTTACACACAAAGGTCAATAACTTCAGGGATGGGGAAAATCTAAATTCAGTGCTAAGGAAACCCAGCAATTTTTATTATAAGCAGCTGAGCCTGTTTTACATACTGGCATAGTTTATTCTTTTTTCACTAATCAAAGAGAGGGACAAGGAATTACAAAGAACACTAAAGTTGTATTTCAGCCCCTTTCCCAGTGTCTGAAATTTGGCCAATTTTTTCAGACTCTCCTTTGTTGTTATAACGGCTAAAAACATCCTTTTCTCATAAGTCTAAGATAACCTTTGACAAGTCTACACCTGATGCTTACATGATGCATTTATTGAAATGCCAGTCTATTCCCAGATAGAAATCTTCTCATTTTGGGGTACAGATTTTCATACAAATCGTATAGTTAGAAAGGTCTCAGTTTTTATGACTCATCTCCAGGTAGAAGACAAAGCTGCACATTCTCCAGCTTTGGTAGGCTCCGCTCCAGACAAGAGGAAATGTCTATGCACAAATCTCTAGCACAGCTTCCTGCAATTGCCAAGACTTAATTAGATTTGCTGCTGCAACTTGCAAAGACTCTTCAAGTTAGTTTCTTCTTTCCCTCTCAGTTGTTGGGATGCCAGGGTTCACCCTCTGCTCTGCTCTGCCTCTACCTTCTGACTAGAAGCAAATTGGCTAGATTAAATATTTCTTATCCCATCTGAGAACAGCCCCTTTATCTGATATTTCTGTCTTAATTTCCAAACGAAGTGGTCAATTGTGGTTGGTACTTTATGCATAACTCTTAATGACATCACCAGAGGCCATCTTTAGGTTTCAGGTTTTGGCATGGAAATCTCAGAGCCTGGGATTATCTTGAATTGGGTTCTACTTTAACCACAGCAGCTTAAATTTAACTGTTACTCCCAACTAGAGCCAACCCACTGAGTCAATGGAACTTACATAAATGTTGACTTACCAAGCCCCCATTTATGTAATAGGTCTACTTTATTGAGAAGAACAATTGGATTTAAGGTAGTTTCTATTATGTAATATTTCAGCATTCCTTCTTGTACATGCACATGTGTTTAACTTGAAGGTTAAACTTAAAAAATGGTATTGAAGTGAATTACATCCCACTTAATTTGAAAAGAAGAAAAATGTATTACACAGCCAAGGATGGCCCCCAACAACAAGAGTGTGAATGTGGACTTAATGGGCTACAACACAACAGCTGTAGAGTGTTAGTACTGCTGCTGTTAAAAGAAGTAGGTGTTGATCTTTCAGTATTTTTGTTTTCTCTCTTTTGCCTCTGGGGTTTATGCATTCAGGAACATCTGTGACTACAGTGTTGGAGCTGAGTGCCAGACAGCACACAGAAAACAGTAGTTGGCACATACAATAGCTGCTTTATGCTCTCCCAGCAGTTAAGAGGCTGTTTGAATATTGATTTGTTGGCCACACCTCCAGGGAGTAGAAAATAACACCCATAAATAAGTAGATAGCAGTTCAATAGCTGTGTTTTCTTATATTGATGCAGCAAAATAAGCAGATGGTGTGATGACCAAGTTGGTGACTGGTTCTCAGTTTCCATCCTTAAGTGTAGACTGCACTCTCCTGGGCACAGGTGACATATCCTTTGGAGTGGTCAAAAGCTTATTGTGATTGCAAAGCTCCAGTTCTTTATTTGTGATTGTCATCTGGAGCCATTACTTAACAATGTGCAAAAACCAACTGCTTTATTTAAGATAAGTATTGCTTGCAAGCCCTTCTGCCCCATTCTAAACTTAGGACTGTACAACATCATATAACCTTGTGATCAGGAGACCATCCTCATCAAGATTAACATTGGCTAGAATTCTATATTAGTTATTTAGTTAAGTGTACTTAATGAAGGCCATTTCCACACTACACTGTTATACTGCTATTATTCCACTTTCAACACGCTATGGAATCCTGGTGTTTGTAGTTTAGGGAGGGGTCTTTAGAATTCTCAGCCAGAGAGCTCTTTGGCCTCAGTAAACTAGAAACCCCAGAATTCCACAAGATCTTGAAAGTAGAATAATAGCACTATAACAGTGTAGTGCAGAAATGGCCTAACTTACCCCCTCTTGGTCTGGTATCCTCCCAAACTGAATGGAAATGTCATTTACCCATGCTTCAATTGCCAACAGAATGGACATCCTTCTCCCCATGCAGCTGATGTTTGGTAAAGTAGGTTGGAAGGGAGTCACAATCATGGCAGTAGCTTTACAATCGTGAATAAGCAGTGATTGCAAATATATAACAGTTAAAGATCTTACACTTAACTAGTCAGATGTAGAATACTGGCCAATGATTTCTTTTCCTACCAGAGCAATCATTTTTGTGCAGTGCACACTGGTATGTGACAATCTCATGCGACAAATACAAATAAGGAAATGGCAGTATGAATCACACAATAACCATGGTGCCACTGCAAGGAATGCTCCCAGACATCCAGGAAAGTGTCTTCTATATAATGCTTCTCAGGCTGTCCGATGTGGGGGGTTGGCAATTCCTCTACCCATGTGCCAGGATCTGTATGGATGCCCACTGCTTCTACATTTCCAGTAAAGTTGTCATGGCTTGGGGAATGACACCAGTTCAGGGACCACCACTCTAAGTAGCACCGCTCTACATGATGGCTATGAGTTCCGTTCGCTCCCAAATGTTTTATATACATTCACATTGAAAGTTTTGAGCTATATAAGGACTCAGAGCTTTCACAGAGCACATGTTCCTGAACATGTCAATAGTTTCTTTGAGAATGGGTACATAGGCGAATGTAGGCTTTATGTTTCCATTTCCTTATTTATTATTGTCATTAGGCATCATCACATATCAATATGTGTTGCACAAAAATGGCAGTTTTGCAAGGAAAGGAATTGTTTACCTTGAAGGGGGCAGTCCCTTGGTGAGGAATATATATGATATGGGATGGGCAGCGTTAAGCTTAGGTGAGGTGCAGTACAAACTTACGCAGGCATACACATTTACTGAGATGCCCTTATTCAGTTTACTGAGTGGGTTCTTTTCAAAAGTGTCACGAAAGCAAGGTTGGCAGGTAAGCAGACAGGGTGCTGTAACTTTAATAGTGGTTCAGGAAAGGGAATTTCAGTATTGTCATGCAAGCTTCAACTGTTGAAATTTCCCTCTCCCACACAACTGTTCAATTGTCTGTTATTTCACCTTAGAGTCCTATATGCAAAGTACTTGGAATTAGTAACTAAGTAGTAACCAACCAAGTGTTTGGCCTATCCAATACTGGCATTTTGATCACACAAAGTTGAAGCCACTGTTAAGAGCATGTGACCAAAAGTAAACCACGATCATCTCCCGGGAATGGAAACCCTGCATTAGCCTGAGGCCTTGAGGGGTCTTTGGGCAAGATCTTTTCAGTGGGACCTCTCCTATCAGTGTGTACCACTGAAACAGGCATGGTTCCCCTTGCCTGCCTCTTTAGACAGAGATTATCAGTTTTTTGCATTCATAAACTAATCTATATCTGATTGGAGGTCCCTCTTATCACTATATGGTTGCGGGTGCTCCCAACTTGTGAACCACAGTAAAGTCCAAATAAACAGAGTTAACATCAACACCCCGCCTAAGCCCTCTGAAGTATTGGAATCTCAGGATATTTAATATGAGAGAATAAGCAGGGTCTCTGTTGGTTTTTAAGACTATTTATTATATACAGTGACAGATCTACAAATACACACCCTCCTTTAGGGAGGAACATAGACTTTTCAGTGTCTAGGCACCACCACCACCTCCTCATTCCTGCCCATTTTCTTTTCCTTCACTGGAACTAACTTGCATACCAGCGTGAAAAGATAAGGCAAGGACAGTTGACCTGATTCCCCCAAGAGTTTTGGCCTAACTAACATACTCATTGGTTGGGGCAGTGAAATCTGTAGCCTAAAACAACTGGAAGGTACTAAGGTGTCTGGTCTTGGAGAAGGTATGCAAATAATCACATCCAAAAGGAAAAAAAAAGTCTGGATTTGCAATGGTAGACTCCTCACATCGAAGGATACAGAAGGACAGGTTAACCCATAGGCCTAGCATCAAAGGATCCAGCATCCAGTAAGCTGACAGGACAAGGCAGGTGAAAGACATGGGCTCACCGAGGCCTGTCTGTGTGTATTGGAGAGGATTCCATGGACCTTCACTTGGCTCCTGTTGGCTTCTGCTACCTCAATCCAGAGTTCTTTAGCTCGCATCTCACCAGGACCATAAATCCGGGATATATAGTAGCTATGGTTGTCTTCCTGTGCAGAGAAACAGATGTGCTTATTGCAGAGACCAAAATGGACATTTTGCAGAAGTGTGTCTTTATTTAAATATGCAGACTCTCTCTCTCTCTCTCTCTCTCTCTCTCTGTGGGTGTACGCGCGCGCACATTTCTCTAACTATCTTCTGTATTTCTCAGAGAATGCCTCTGGTAAACAGGGGAAACTTTTCTTGATGCATGGGGAGAAATGTAGGGCCAACTCTATCCATGTTTACTCAGAATTAAGTGTCACTGAGTTCAATGGGACTTATTCTAGGGGAGGCGTTTATAGAACTGCAACCTCGGTTGCATCAGACCAGTCAGAAGAAAACCAATAACAGCTGCTACAACTGATGGCTTGTGAAGCCCTCTGTGGAAATTCTATGCTGCAGTGGCCAATGGCTATAAAAATCTTGACATCTGTTTAGTAAAAACCTCTTTTTCTCCAATGGTAAAACTTAAAAAAAAGAGAAGCAATTTGATGGCCCTTAAAATTTACAGCTGCATCTTAAATTTACATCTTACATCTTAACTGAGCATCAGATTGGAACTGAGATCTGATCCTCACTTATATGAATATCAAGGCTGGAGAATTTGCAGACCACAGCTGTTGTTGAACTTCCATCATCCCTGACCACTAGTTATACCACCTGGGGCAGATGGAAGCAGGAGTCCAACAACATTTTTAGGGCCAAAATCTCCCCAGTCCTGATTTACGTCACTTGGTCTCTATACAGTTGGCCCTCTACTTTAGCTAGGGTTAGGGGCACAGGCCCCTCGCAAAAGTGAAATATTCGCAAATATCAACATTCGTGTGTCTGTGGAAGGGGGGGCTGAGGGGAGAGTGGGCACCCACAGTCTAAACCAGGTCAGGGAAAGGAGATGGTTGGCTTGGTGGTCCTGTACTTCCTCTCTCTTGCCCAGCTCCTTCTTTGGGTGTATGGAGGGCTTGTGGTGCTGAGAAATCAGGCTTTGAGCTGTCCTTGGCTGGCCAGGCAGTGGCTGGTACAGGAGGAGGAGGAGGAGGACTGGAAGTTGGTTTTTAAAGAGCTGCACGGCTTGATTGGAGCTGCCAAGAGGGAAGGTTGCCCCAAAAGAGAACCACCTGAGGTGGGGGCCGGGGTTGGAGATACTTGCAAACAATCAGATCTGTAAATGTCAAACCTGGAAATGTGGAGGGCTGACTATATTCTTAATGTCTGGCAGTTAAAATGTTTGAACAAATTCCATCTGAATGCAGTATATTTGAGGTAATGACCATGCCTACACGTTACAACAAATTGTGGTATGGTTTGCTGGAATCTGGCTTGCTTATGTGTGAACCACCTCCGTTAACAAGCCATGATTTGTTAAATAACCACAAATCACATTTTCAATCCATGGAGTAAAGACCTACTGAGTTTGCGTAGAGCTTTGGAGGCATAACATTTGTCTAGCCTGTGCATCATGCATCATGCATCGTTTCGCTACATAGTAATTCCGTTTTACTAGCAAACCAGAGGTTAAACTAACCCCTTATAAAAGATACAGACACATACATAAATTGTAATAACGAAATGTATGGGGATACAACATATCTCATGAAAACCTTTCATATATATTTAAAATATATGATTTATAAATAATATACATTTCCAAGATTGTAGGTGACACACCTACACACTTCAGGTGATACACTAACGTGTCGTGGCACACCATTTGGAAAGTCCCGGTGTAGTGGTCTGAGCATTGGATTCTGATTCTGGAGATCAGGGTTTGAATCCCCACTTGACCACGGAAACCTGCTGGATGACCTTGAGCAAGTCACACTCTCTCAGCCCCAGAGGAAGGCAAAGGCAAACCTCTCTGAAAAAAATCTTGCCAAAAAAACACCTATGATGGGTTTGCTTTTGGGTCACCATAAGTTAGAAGACACACAATAACAAGGTGATCCTACAGTGGAGTTTTCTTGGCAAGATTTATTCAGAGGAGGTCTCTCACTGTCTTCATCTAAGCTGAGTGTGTGTGACTTACCCCAACCCTGGTCTTCCAGAGTCCTAGGCTAATACTGAAACCATGACACTAAACTGCCTCTCCAGAGTGGCTTGCATGTGTGTGCGTGCCTGCCTTCAAGTCACTTGTCAACTTATGGCAACCCCATTAATTTCATAGCGTTTTCTTAGGAAAGGAATACTCAAAGGTTTTGCCTGTTCCTTGCTTATAAATCAGTAAAAACAACACAAGAGAAGAAACAAGAGGAAAAAGAGACAGGGAAGGAAAAAGAGGAGAAGCAAGCAGTCTTCAGCAAGCTGCCCTGGGAAGGGGGCATAAACCTCTGAAATTAACACACTCACACATAAGATCCTGCCTCATATCACAAACAATAGGAGTTGTAAGAAACGATAGTGCAATATAATCACTTGATTTAATTAATTTGATTAGTTGGTTTCAGTTAAGTGAAGACATGGATTTTCATTGGTTCATGAACCAATGCATCTCTCAGTTAAATTTTCATATAGGTAAAGCAATACTTCTGAAGCAAAAAGCATGTTCCCTTTGTTTATAATGAAGACAAAGAGAGAAAAAAGGGAGACACATCCTTTCCAATGCATCTTGCCACCTGTACTTGCTCTATGCATTTACATTGCAATACTTCATTGGAAAAAAAAAGTCTGCTGCCCAGCTGATGGTACTCCTTTTTTTTTAATAGAGTAATTTTTAACACTGTTGACTAGATTAACCCTATATCTATTTTACATCATTGTCATCATCATTTGTCATCATCTTGTACCACTGCTAAAAATGTATATTGGTGCCATTCACTGGAGAATAACATTCAAGCTTAAAGTGAGCAGAAGACAGATTAACTTTCTGTTAAATCTCTAGGTAAATTGTTGAAGACTGCTAAAGGATTGCGATGGACACTTCAACCAAAGAAGATAAAAATGGATGTTTTAACAAAGACAATCTCATCTTATTAATTGCTTTATCGTTAGATCTCAGTACTCCTCACTTGTCAGAGGGACATATTCCTTAGTTGTCTTTGCCTATGGTATCTTCCACACTAAACAATTTTAGTGCTATGATTTCATTTTAATTGCCATGGCAACAGCTTATGGAATTCTGGGATCTGCAGTTTAGGGAGGGGCATTTAGAGTTTTGAGAGCTAGCATGGTATAGTGGTTTGAGCATTGGACTACAAATCTGGAGATCAGAGTCTGATTCTCTGCTTGGCCATGGAAACCCATTGGGTGACCTTGGGCATATTACACACTCTCAGCCCCAAAAAAACTCCATGATAGAGTTGTCATAAGTTGAAGACAAGTTGATGACACACACAACAATTTATAGACTTTTCAGTCAGAAAGACCCAGTGCCTCCACAAACTACAAGCCCCAGGATTCCATAGGATGGAACTATGGCAAATAAAATGGAATTATAGCATTATAACTGTGTAGTCTGAAATGGCCCTATGTCTCTCTGCAGTTCTGCCAACCACACTGTGAGTTTTGCATTAGAATCCTTGGGTCTATGACCAAATAATTTAGATATAAATTGGTATATATCTGAGATGGACAATTTGTGGCTTTCTAGATGTTACTGGACATGCAACTTCCAACAAACCTTCCTACTATTGGTTATGCTGGCTAGGATGGCTGAGAAAGGCTCACCTAGAGTGGTAGGGTAGCCATCTGAAAAAGAAGTCAAGTCTCTGGTACCTGTATTAGTTCTGTGGAAGAAGGAATCCCATAGCAATTTTGAGACTAAGGCCATTTCCACACTGGACTGCAAACTAGACTCCTTAAATTGCACACTCCAGGATTCCATAGGATGTTGAAAGAGGAATAATAGCATTGTAACAGTCTAGTGTGGAAATGGCCTGAGAAAAAAGGAATTTCTAGCATAACCTTTTGTGAACTCTAGTCCATTTAATCAGAGACATCAGAATTGTTAAAGATAAAGGAATGTTGTCCTCTTTTTTATGTGGACAATCTACTAGAAGGAAAAAAATGGGAATGATGGTTTTTCCAGTTCCCGTAATCTTGCTGTTACATTGTACTAGCAACATTGCTGTTTTCTTGATTTTTCTTTTAAACAGCTTGAGGACAGAGAAGGAGAAGAAGAAATCAAGCAAATAGCTTCTGTTTCAGTGATCTAGTTATATCTCCCAAAGAGACCACCCTTTTTCCCTGTGTGATGGAGATCAGGATAGAAATTCTATTTATACAGAAAGCGTTTAATGGGACAGGACACTCCCCCTCTTTTCATCTTTTAATGGATCTTTCTCTTCTTCTTGAAGGAGGATGGAGGATATTCAGGTTTTTATGCTATGTGTTTGAGGGAGGTAGTTCTGAAGGTGGAAAGAAGTTGTCCTAGGCTCCTTTCCTTATGAAAATAAACTTTAATCTTTCTGTCCTGACTATCTGCCATTTGGGACTGAACTGCTGGAACAACCTGGTTAACTCTTTTGTAGTCTCTTTTGTTAACTCTTTTGTAGTCTCTTTTGTAGATGCAGAAAAAGAGGCACAAACAGGACAGATTCAGTTTGTTATTATGTGCCTATTAACAATCTTCTCATGGGGTTCTCTTGACAAGACTTATTTAGAGGAGATTCGCCACTGCTGTTCTTTAAGGCTGAGACAATGTGGCCTCCTGAGGTCACCCAATGGGTTTCCATGGCTGAGCAGGGATTCAAACCCTGGTCTCCCAGAGTCTCAGGCCATTTCCGCACTACACTGTTACAACACTATTATTCCACTTTCAACATCCTGTGGAATTTTGGGGTTTGTAGTTTACTGAGGCCAAAGAGCTCTCTGGCTGAGAATTCTAAATGCCCCTCCCTAAACTGTAAACCCTAGGATTCCATAGGATGTTGAAAGTGGAATAACAGCACTGTAACAGTGTAGTGCGGAAATGGCCTTGTCCAACATGTAAATGATAACACCACAGACCGCTCTGCCTCACTAGTCCATGGCTTTTCCCCCCCTTAGATTCCATCTGCATAATGAATGGATTGCAAATAATTAGCCTAGGGACAAGGAATATGCGATCACGAAAGTGTTGCTGTAGTACAATTCCTATCCTCCTTCATGATTGGTTATGCTGGCTGGGACTGATGGGAGCTAATGTGTATCTACATCTGGAAGGCCAGCATGTTTCCCAGCCCTGAAATAGGCTGTGTCCCTATTCCTAGTGTCGTCACTATCCTCTTACTTCCCCCCCGCCAACTTATTCTCTTCCTCCTCTTGCACTGAATGGCATACACCAACATAGATTATCTTGCTTTATTTTTGCAAAGAGGTTAGGCTAGTATTTTGTTATGTTGTCCAGGACTATCCAAGAGTATCAGGGATGAATGGAGATTTGGTCTCCATCCAGCCAAAATCCTGAATGGAAACCATGACCTTGCAGATGTTAACTGTATCTGTCATCCCTTGCCATTGGCTATGTTTGCTGGAGCTGATGAAAGTAGCAATCCAACAACATCTGGAGGATCACATGTTCCCCATTCCTTTTGTAGCCATACAACCACACTGCTAATTAAAAACTACAGTGTTGGGTCAACTAAAGGGCTCATTTAGGTGAGCATCTACTTTCCAATCAAAAACTTCAAACCTTGCCCTAAGAAAGTTAACTAGTAGGACAAGAAGACCATGCTCATCCATCTCTCAGCATTAGATAACAGGGGATATTCCATCTCTCAAGAGGGAGGTTGAAGTTCTTCTGCCTGTCATGGAGAATAGCCCCTGGCACACATCTCCTTGAGTATTTAATCCTTGTTGCAAGCAGGCCTCCCACAACTTCCCATGGAAGTGACTTCTGCAAGTTAATTGCACACGACATTAAAAAGATCTGCCTTTGTTCAGTTGCTTGCTGCTACTGCTATATTTTATTGGCTGAATTCAAGATCAGTTTGTATGTATTTCTCTTTTCATTTTCTTCAGTGATTTTCCAGCTAGTAGTAGAGAACTTCTGACCCACCATATATATCTGAGCAGAGCTTGGGAAAGTTACTTTTTTTGGACTGTAACTCCCAGAATCCTCCAGATAGCATGGCCATTGGCTAGGGGAATCTGGAAACTGAAATCCTATATATATATATATATATATATATATATATATATATGATTTCAGTGGAGAGACAATGGGAGACAATGGGAGGTGCAAGCGAAAACACCTAGAAGGACAAAGGTTTCCCAACTCTGTTCTAAACCTTTGTTGTGACCTCTTTCTCAGCTGTATGATTTTTTTCTACATGGGCCATTTGTCTTTCATCTTCATCTTCAAGCTGATTGTGCCCTCTTTTGACTTCTCACTACAAACAAGATGTGAGACCAAGTCCTTTCTGGCTCAAATTTCAATTTTATTCTAGCCAAGCTTTATCTTGGAAGGCCACCAACCAAATCATGTGGATTTCACACAGCAGTGTTGCTAAAGAAATTTGGTCTTCCATAAACGACTCTCAGGGTTTGGCAGCTATCTTTTTTTTTTAATGGGATGATGGGCCAAGATTCTAGGAAATGAGACATTAATTCAGAATTTGCCCCTTTGGTGCTTCAGAACAAGAGTGTTAACATGGAGGCCTTGATCCAATCACAGAAAAAGAAACAGGAATTATCAGCAAAGCTGGAAGGCAGAACAATTACCTTCTTGCAGCTTTGAGGTTCAGAAGAAAGCCCAGCTGTTATCTTCAATTTGCAGAGTTGTTTAGAAGATGTAAGCTGTCAGAGCAAAGACCCCTGGCTTCCTCCCACTTTTCCTCTTTCAATGGACCTGCTGCATGAAGATCTCCCATCCTCTGCCCAGCATCCTGCCTTTGGTTCACTTAATAGCAATGAGCTGAATCCACTTGCTTCATTCAGCAGAGTTTCCAGCTTTTTCATCTCCCTTTAGATCAAGCCAGTCATAGGTAAGGTTGCCTCTATTGTTAATCAGAATAAATCCACCAACTAAGATAGCAAATTCCAAGGGGCAGCAGGGAGTAGGCAAAAGATACTGGCAGGTAGGGCTATGTGGTCCACACAGAGCTCAGAAAAAGAATGGATTACAGTTCCCAGAATCTTGCTGGGAAAGGTAATTCATGAAAATAACTATTCCAAGCTCTGGATCTGCCTTGTGCTCCCTAACCTAGTCTGCTGCTCCCACGAGGGTGCTGTGTCATCCCCAACAACAAAATAAAATTGAACTGCCAGTCTGATGACCTCTTATACAGGAAATGGGAGATATCAGCTTGTCCTTTGACTCAGGCAGCAAAATGTCTTGAGCCAGCCGTGGTCATGGGGTCACCAGCTCTTCATAGCCCTTGCCTGCATGCCAAAATTAGCACACTCCTTGGATGAATTTACTCCCAGGAATCATCAAGGTAATGTCCTCCTTTCTGAGTCTTCAGCCAATTGGTTTAGCACCAGTATGGTACCAAATCTGGCAGCATTCTCTCTTTCACAGAAGCAAGGTCAGCTTGATGAGGAACACTGTGCCTCCAACCCAAATTGCTGTGGATCTCTAGGAGATAGTTCCTGCAGAAGGCTGCCCTTTAGGTATGGGTGTGGTAAATGTACTTTGTACATGCTCAGAGGCAATCTCGCCTTTGGTACCAGAATCATAGAGCTGAAAGAGGCATCATAAGCCTTTGGATACAACACAGGATCTCCAGTTACCACATCCCCAACAAGTACCTGTCCAGTTTCTTTTTGTAAACATCCAGAGAAAGAGACCCTATTACATCTCTCTAGGGAATTGGTTCCATCACCAAACTGCTTTCACTATCAAGAATTTCCTTCTAAAGTTCATCAAAATCTACTCTCTTGTAATTTAAAACTATTAGGTCTAATTCTACCTCTGACACAGCAGAGACCAAACGTGCACCTTGGAGCAGCCCTTGAAGTATTTAAAGAGAGTGATCACACTGTCCCTCACTCTCCTCCTCACCAAGCTGAACGTGCCCAGTTCCTTCAACCTCTCCTCATATGTTTTGTTCTCCCTACCTCTTACCATCCTCATTGCCCTTCTTCTGAATCTGTTCCGCCTTCATTTATATCCTTCTTAAAATGAGGTGGCCCAGAACTGAATACAGATGAAGCCTGACCAGGCAGAACGTAGTGGGACTATTACTTCCTTTGAACTTGGAAGTACTTCACACATTGCTGAGGCCGCACACTTAAAAGCAGATTCTGGACTGAGACCATCTCCGCTCAGAATGCTGCCTGGGTGTTTTCAGTATATTTAGAACTGAGCTCTCCTAAAGGGTGTATGTGGGAGAAACAAGTGGCATTTGGGAGATATCAGAAAGGGTACTTGTTGGAGAATCATCAACGATGCTGGGCCATTTTCTCCCTTGCACACACTCATGCAGAGGCTAGGAGCTTCCAAATGTGTTCTCAATAAAGTTATGTGGGGGAAAACAAATTTAAACAGCAAATGCCGGGGCTGGGTGGACTTGGCTGCTTTCACACTTCGGCATGTGCTCCATCATTACCTCATTGCTGGATCATTACTATGTCCCAATCCGCCACCTTGATTTGGTTACAGCAAGAATTAAGAAGAAAGAAAGAAAACAAGGGGAGGGGAAGGGAAAGGGGAAGGGGGGAAATAACCTTGAAGAAAAATGACCGAGAGTGAGAAGAGAGGTGAAGTCTGGTTATATTACCCTTCAGAAAATTGTCGTGGCCTTTTTTTTCCCCTCTGAGGCATTGCTTAACCTGAATCCTCTAGCAAAAGTGGGAGGTGTGGGGGTGGAGATTTTGGATTGCTGCTACCTTAGTCAAAAGACAAGAGCTAAAATGTAGGTTGAAATAACATCCCCCCCCCCGTTGAAGTAGGGTTAAGATGTTGATGGAGCATGTAAGTTTTCAGGTTCCACAGAACAGAATTTGATAAGATCATACAAAGAGTTCTGTGAAGAACAGAAGCTTGTGTTCTACATTAAGTTCCCCAATGAAGGATACTTCTGAATTCTATATTAATTGATCCAGTCTGTTCAGACATCCATCTACATCACTCCTGCTTAAACTCGTCTTGTTCCTTCCATCTCTGCTAAGTTAATAGCAGTCCACACATATAAGAAATGTAGCTAGCAATAATGGGACTGGGAGACGAGCAAGGAATAGGATGTGCAAAATGGTTCAGTGTTTTTTGGAGTCTTGGCTGAGGTCACACCAAAAGTCAGCTTCCCTGCAACCCACCAATCCATAGCAAAGCCTTCCAAAAGACCAAGTTTCCCTAACATGACAGAGATCTGGTCTTGTGGAATGCAATCTTCAGTACTGTTGGAGTATATCTCCCATCATCCCCAAGCATGCCTGTTTGGGGATGATGGGAAATGCAGTCCAACACATCTAATGGGCATTGGTTTGGGGAAGGGTGATGTACAGGCAGCCCAGATCAACCCAAAGATAACAGTGTGCAAGGCAGAGAATGGAAAAGACATGACTGGGGGAAGGAGGGAAGGAACAGCTGGCCTGCAAATATAGCACAAACGCCAAATTTAGTAATAAGAGGCTCCAGACTTTTCTCTAAAGAAGCTATAATCAGGGCCTTACCAGTGCTACACCCATGAGCTGGCATATCATGACACCCTCCTTTGCAAACACCCCTCCCTCTCTTCAGGGAGGCACCCATTGCCTCTCCATTCAAAACCACACATTTTACTGAATTTTGGAAGGAAGCTCTGTTCCAGTTGGCTCTGGCCCTATGGACGATGCTAGCATTCTGCCTCCCTTGTTGTGTCAGCATAGGCTGCTGGAGTCAGCTTGGACACACCAGGGCACCAGCCAGGGCCTCCTGGGGTACTGGTGTCTCCAGTATAAGTTTCCTTCTGTCTCCTCTTCTTCTCACTTCCAGTCAGGCTCAGAGATGGTGAGCATGTTGCTGGACTGCATCTCTCATCAGCCCTTTAAGTATTGATTATGCTGGCTAGTCTGCATGGCAGTAGCAGTCACACATTCCTTGGCTCTAAACTATAGTAAAGTAAAAAAAAAATGTTTTAAACATTAGAAAAACTGCCTTAATTCTCAGAAGAGTCCAGCTCTAAGGCTAAGCCTTAGGGATCTGTTCCCTGGCACCTTTTCCAAGGGAAAGTGCCCAGTATAGGTATTTTAAAAGGTAGGTGTTTTAAAAGCAGACGTGAGCAAATGGAGACCTCTAGATATTTTTGGACTGCAATCACTGTAATCCCTCACTATTGACTACAGGGGATAAGGTTGCCACACTGAAAATTGGAGAGGCTTCCTTTATGGTTGTATAGAAAAGGGAATTTGAGCAGGTATTGCTTGTTACCTGGTCATCCCTTCTTCTATGCAACCATTAAAAGTCCAGGTGCACGCTCCAGTTTTTAGTCTGGCAACCCTAGCTAAGACTGGTGAAGGCCAAAACCTCTGGAGGGTCACAGTTTCTCAAACACATTCTGAAGCAGAGTTGGGGAAGCTGTAACACTCACAGTGCTGTTGAACTTCCATTGTCATCCACCCCAACTTGTATAGGCAATACCAAGTGACCATGGAAATAGTAGTTCATCAATACAGGGTGAGCCACTGCCCAGCTTTGAAGCTGAGGGCCTTTCCACATTACACTATTATAGTGCTATTATTCCACTTTCAACATCTGATGGAATCCTAGGGTGTGCAGTTCAGGTAGAAATTACACCAGTAACCAGAAAGTTTTTTGGAGAGCAATTCTCAGCATTCTTCACTATTGGCAGTGCTGGCTAGGACAGGTAGGACTTGCTAGCCAACAACATCTGGAAAGCTATGTGATTCCTACTCCTGTACTAACTTCCAGAGATCAATTTGTGTTAAAGGCAAAGTCATAAAGGCTGGTTGAAAAGTTGGCAATCTCTGCCCAATGTTCAGAAGCATGATGCTGTTGCAGCTATACCTGCCCAGGTGTGCATAACTTTCTCACTAAAGCCCCCATTTGTCATCCTTACTCAACAACTGATTGTGCCATGAAATGAAGCAAGCAAGTCACAGACAGACCTCTAAATTCTGCCTCACCTGTCTGCAGCTGGGGTGCAGAAACTTTGCAGCTATAGCTGCTGGCAATGTTCTGCCAAAGTGTACGACACATTTTTCCTCTGTATTGATTTTAGTTCATTAAAATGCAATCCTCTTTCATCTAGACACAGCTCACGCTCTAATTCCAAAGCTCATAAACAATGTGCCATTGATCTATACCACTCACAGAATTCTCTATTTCAATCCAGCACCTCCTCAGGCCTTTTATTTCCCACACTCCATGCCATAGTAAATAGGTACATAAGCCTTCCTCCAGCCGATCTAGACCAGAACTTGAATGTAACTAGTTACAACAACTATAGCTGGCCCTCTACGTTCTCTAGGATTAGGGGTGCAGAATTGCAAAAGTGGAAAAACCACAAATATCAAAATGGGTGTATGTCTATGGGAAGGAGAGGTCAAGGCATGGTGAGGAGAATGGGCACCCAGGGCCCAAAGCAGCTCAGGAAAAGAGAAGAAAAGGGATGGGTCATCATGGTAGCCCTATACTTCCTCTTTCCCATCTGTCTCCTTTCTTGGGTGTGTGTGTGTGGGGGGGATATCAGAAGAGGGCTTATGGTGCTGAGAAATTGGGCTGCGAGTTGTCCTTAGCTGGCCAGGAAGTGGCTGGTAGAGAAGGAGGGCCACAAGTGAGTTTTTAAATGATTGTGAATTCTGATCAGAGCCAAAGAGAGAGAAGTTTCCACTGGAAAGAAGTACTAGAGGTGGGGGACAGGGGTTGGAGAAAAGCACAAATAATTAAATCCATGAAAGTCAAATTTGCAAATGTGGAAGGCCAACTGTAATTGCTAATAATCAACCCACCCTGCCCCCAATAGCAAAGGTAACATGACATTGCATAATGAGGGTCTCTATACTCCCTTTGTGATATAATTCTAGTTATTTTGTTAGTAACTGGGGTGTAGTCTCACTAAATAGTTGTGGTAGTTCAAAAGCTGCCTCGTGCCCCCTAATGGGTGTTGAAGTATGTAGGAGGAAAAGTGTGTTTTTGCATTACAGGTCAGCACTTAGTAGGATTCAGGTGTGTGCATTTTCTAGGTAATGGAGAGCCAGTACAGTGTAGTGGTTTGAGCATTGGACTATGATGCTGGAGTCCAGGGTTCAGTTCCTCACTCAGCCATGGAAACCCACTGGGTGATCTTGGGCAAGTCACATACTCTCAGCCCCCAGAAAACCCCATGATAGCTGCACCGCAGGTTTACCATAAGTCAGAATTGACCTGAAGGCTCACAACAACAACAATGTATTAGTACTTATTCTGAAGTATGTTAAGCCAGCCCTGCTGCATTTGGACCCCTTTACTAATTCTGCTGAATGGGGACAGGCCCCGACAGCTCCCCTGGGATCAATGTTAATGGTATCTACTATCTACATGCATTTATCTCAGTGGTCTCTGCTTTTTCTATAAACATTTGCTCATGGTTTGTTTAGCAGAACAGCATCAAAAGAAATCTGTGGAATATTCTTGCACCCAAGGAAATTAGGAATGATACATCTGGTGGCCAAAGGAAAGAGGGTTTCTCTGTCTTTCTACCATCATGTTGCTGGGCCCATCTCCCTCTTTGCCGAGCAGTTTTAAGAAAGCGAGGGGGAAAGTGAGGGGGAGAGAATTGCTAACAAGGGATGGAAGCAGGTCAAAATTGACAATTGGAAAAGTGCTAACTGGGGAGGGAAGTGAGTCTAAAACATCTGGAGGGCACCAGGTTGGGGAAAGTTATTGTATCCCTGGCCTGGTTCCCTCAAGATTTTTTGAGCTTCATCTCCCATTAGCCTCAGAGAGTAGATCAATGGTCAGGAATGCTGAATACTGTAGTCCAAAACATCTGGAGGACACAAGGTTGAGGAAAGCTGTCCTATCCTATCCTATCTAATCCATTCCAGGAATTGGAAAATTTGTCTTTTTTCCCCCCTTAGATTACACCCAGAAGCCACTCTACACCACTCCAGAGTTTGGAAAAGTTACTTTTTTTGGACTAAAATGGGCTGGGGGGGTGATCTGAGAGTTATAGTTCCAAAAAGTAACTTTCCCAAGCTCCTATCCTCTTTTACAAAGAAAACAATGATGAAACAAAGTCAGAAGACTTTCTGCCCAAGCAAAGCAATTTGGTTGTGTCAGCCGTTTCTTATGTAAAACTCACCACAATCTGTGTTTCATTGTCTGCCAAAGTGTCAATAGTTAAACTTCTTCCAATGAGATCCTGGCTAATCTGTGTTCGTTTGTCTTCCGGTGAGGTTTCCCGCACTTTTCGCTCCCAGGAGTGAGGTTCTACCCTCGGCATCGATATATGCCCCTGTGTCCAACCTGCAAGAGAATTAAAAGCAGGGAACATTTTCTTAGAGTAGGAGGTTGTTTTATGGCAATGTTGTTTGTCCATTAAAATATAGATATAGATTAAGTAATAAAGACTGTGAACTAATCTATTCCTGTAGAAAGTTCAAAGTTACTTCACTCTGGTTTCTCCTACTTTATTTCTAGTAACATTAACAAGATCATAGGGGCAATTCCTTCTATTTTTGAAGTTCTGCATGTGGGGCAATCATCCCTAAATAGCTAAAATACCACCAAAACCCACCACAGAGGAGGTATCAGCTGGTTTATGGTGAAGCAACCAAAATCTTGCAGAAAAATATTAAATCTTTAGTGTAAAAAAAAAAAAAGACCACAAAAAGCCTAGTGAAAACTAAGCACGTTTAGTGGCTAAAGAATGCTGGCTTAATGTTTTTTTGGAGGGGGTGGGGGAAGGCAGATGATAGGAAATAATATGGGTGGGATAATGTAATGGAATATCCTAGAGTATTTCTGGCTGACTGCAATAGAGCTACACACTGCAATATTTTGTTGTATACCATATACACTGTAGTACACTGTGTGGTACTGTGTACACTGTGGTAAATTCTCTTTTTCTTTTCTAATACCAGAGATCGTATTAATATCATACACACGTCATATCATATATTGTAATATCATACAATATCGATATGATATCATACAATATCATATGACACACATATCATACACCCATAGGCAATATAGTAAAGCCTTTGATATGCTGTCCTGTAGTTCTGGAGGAGAATTCTGTAGATACTCTGGGCTGCCAAAAAGACAAATAAATGGGTCCTGGAGCAAATCAAACCCAAACTCTTCCTAGAAACCAAGATAACTAAACTGAGACCATCATACTTTGGACATATTGTGGGAAGGCATGACTCACTAGAAAAGGCAATAATGCTTGGCAAAGTAGAAGGTAGTAGGAAAATAGGAAGACCAAATTACAAATAGCTAGGAAGCCACAGCCCCAAGCCTGCAAGAGCTGAGCTGGGCTGTTGATGACAACGTGACTAGGAGGTCTCCCAGAGGGTTGCCATAAGTTGAAGTCAATTTTATGGCTTTCCTGTGGAACAGAACAGAAGAGCTGCTGCTCAGATGGACCAAATATACAGTGCCTTGGATCCAGGCTTATTTATATTTACAGTTGTTGTTGTTGTTGTTGTTGCATGCCGTCAAATTGCTCCTGACTTAGGACAACCCTAAGGTGAACCTATCATGCAGTTTTCTGGACCTGAGAGCATGTGATGCAGCTGCAATCATGCTGTGGGTTTCCATGGCTGAGTGGGGAATTGAACCCTGGTCTCCAGGGTCATAATCAAACGTTCAAATCACTACACCACACTGGCTCTCTTATATCTACAATAGACTTGTTGAAATTAGTGGAACTCAGGTTGGTCATGCCTAATCTAAGTTCCATTTCAACAGACCTACTTTAAGCATGAATAAGTCTGGATCTAGCTCCATAAGTTTCAGAAAAAAAGGGCACACGTTCATTATCACTGGGTTCTTTGGCACATGTATATTCACTGAAGATATATACTTGCCACTTTTAAACTTGAATGTTTATATGCATTGATAAAATGATTGGCTAAGCAACAATGTGTTTTTTGGTCCCACCTCTGCTTCACTGCAGTGCCTTTTTTAGGCAGCTCTGTCTCAACCTCAGTTTGTTGTTGTTACGTGCTGTCAAGTCAGCTTCAACTTATGATAACCCCTATGAATGAGAGATGAACACCATGGTGGTAATAGTGACTTGAGTGTTGGACTAGGATTCTGGGAGACCAGAAGTCAAATCCTGGCTCAGCCATGGGAACCTACTGGATGATTTTGGACAAGTTACATGCTCTCAACATAAGAAGAAAGCAATGGCAAACCTCCTCTGAATAAATCTCTGCAAGAAAATCCTGTGATGCAATTGCCACAAATCAGAGTGGACTTGAAGGCACCAGTGATGTATTTAAGTCTTTTACCCAAAGTCTCAAGTCAAGTCTCAAGTCTGGGAGCCAACTTTATACCCCAACCTATATTCCAGAATTTCTGGATAGAGTCAAAGTCAGTTTTAACAATTTAAGCAGCGTTGGCCCTCCACATTTGTGATGTTGTCATCTGCAGCTTTGGAAGTGGAAAATGGGATCCTTCTTACTTCTCATTTCTGAAGCTGGAGGATTTTTCAGAAGTAGGTTATAGAATCCTTCTTAGTCCCCATTACTGAAGCTTCAAAAGCTTTACAAGGAAGGATCCTTCTTCCTCAAGCCTGTTGCATAACACATTGGCTGTTCTCCTCTGAGAAATGAACCCTGCACTCTGGGGGCAAGTCTTGTCTTTTGCTCCTAGGAAACAGTTTAGAAGGCTCCTCCAATATGCAGTGGGAACAGGCTGCTCTCAATCCTGCCTCAAGCCCATTGCCTAACCCATTTGCTGTTGCTCTCTGCGAAATGCACCCACACTTTGGGCTTGAGATAGATTGCTATGTGACCAGTAGGCAAAAAGAGATGGAGACGTTGTTCAAAGTTGTGAGGTTTCCAGATGAATATGTTATGTTACTGAACCAAGGACAGCAAGTCACTCACTAAAAATATACAAGTCTTGAGTTGAGTCCAGTCAGTGCCTTATTTGTTGCTGAGTCAAATCTGAGTCGAGTCACTGAAGCAACTTGAGTCCGAGTCTATCGACTTGGGTCTATATTACTGCAAGTAAGTAGCCACCAAGAGACCCTGTTATTAATAGACTTGCTCAAGTCTTGAACACTCTGGGCTATGGCTTCCTTAATTGAGTCAATCCACCTGTAATGTGGTCTTTGTCTTTTCCTAACGCCTTTAACTTTTCTGAGCATTAATGTCTTTTCCAGTGAGTTATCTCATTGATATGCCCAAAGTACAACAGTCATTTGGGCTTCTAATGAGAGTTTAGGCTTAATGTGCTCTCAGGTCCATTTATTTGACTTTTTGGTGGTCAGTGATATCCATAGCAGTCTCCTTCATCAACACTTCAACTATGTTGTTTTCCCTGTCAACTTTCTTCACCGTCCACCACAATTACCCACCTGTAAAATGGGGATAATGGTGGCCTAACTCAGAAGGTTTTTAGGAGGATAAATCAATGCTTGGAAAAGTTATTTTTGGGGGTTGTAGTTCCTAGAATTCTCCCACTGACATATCCTGCATCCATGCTGGCTGGAAGTTTATAGGACTTATAGTCCAAAAAAGTAACTGTTCCAAGGTCTGGATCAAACCAAATCAAAGCTATAGAGTCCTCTGCACATTAAGTGTGTTATATACAATGACAATCAGTGAAACAGCTTGTTTATTAAATTTGCTATATACATGATTCATCTTGTTTATTCAATATGCTATATAGATGATTCATGACAAAATAATAATTTCCAAGATGATGGTTTTTCTTGGCACAGAATTCTGAAATATTCCTATTGGCATCAAATGCACACACATAGCTCGTAACAAATCTGCGTCTGAACATAGATTTCAATGCCAGGACTCACTCCTAGAATATACAAAATGAACAGAAAGGCAAGAGCTCTTTCTGGGCAAGTACAGAGAGCCTATCCTACTTCCACCTCCAAGCCACACACACATCTGTGACTAACAGCTGGTCAGAAGGCCAGATGTGTAGGCAAGTTTGAGTCCTGATGCCTCGCCTTTTAAAAACAAACATGGTTTATGTAACAGGGTCAAGAAAACCACCAAACAATAACATGTATTCAATCCATTAAGAGATGCTGAAAGTTATAAACTGAACAGCAGTCCAGACTGATCAGTCTTTTCTCCTCCTCTTCCACTATTTTCTGGGTAAAGGCATGATCCAAAGCAAGAAAAGATGGGCAGGAGAAAGTGACACATGGGAACTGCTAGCCAATCACCCTGCCAAGAAGTGAGGGGGAAATTAAAGAAAAGAAAAAGAAAAAGTGACCCATCTGTTTGCTCAGTCCACTCTCCAAGTGCTCCCTACTGACAGGCAACTTCAACACCCCTTGTAGCTCTCCTTTTTTAGGGTTCTTCACTTTTAACTTGGACTTGGATTAGACAGCCCTTCAAACAGAGCAGAGGTGGGCAAAATGTGGTCCACAGGTGGCACATGGTCTCCAGGGCTGTTTTGTGCCCCCCTCAAGGGGAAAAATGTTTTTTCAAAAAATATTTTTACTCTAGAATATCCCCAAATGCACTCTAGAACCCATGGAGGGCATTTCCACTACATATGGAGGGCCTATGGCCCCTAGAAATAAAAAAAAATGGCAAAACTTTTCAATTTTTGGCACTGTAATGCCTCAAAATGTCTACTAGGGAGTGTGGGGTACATTTCCTCCACGTTTTGCAGACCTCCTGGGCTAATGAAAACCAAAACATGATGAAAATGCCCCTGCAATCCTTAGAAGCATTTGGGGGCATTTTAAAAAAAAAAATCTATTTTTTTTTTGTGGGAGCAGGTACAAACCTCCAAGGTCTCTTAGTGGGCTAATGTGGCCCATTAGCCTTCCATAGATATCAACTCCTGAAACAGAGGGTGCCTTCCACAGGCGACACCTGGCCACCTAGTAGGAGAAGGCTACATTCCAAGGCAAGGATCTGGTGCTCCACATTTGGTTTGCTTATTGTAAACCATGGATGGGGAAAATGCCCCCCCAGGTATTCTTGGATGGCAATTTCCATGGTGCCTCCCAATTAGCTATGCCAGGTAGAACTAATGGAAGTTACAGTTCAACAACAGCTGGAGAGCCACATGTTCTCCATCTCTGCTCTAAATCCTGCCCACAAATAAGGATTACAGTGAAATGCTAAGTCAGGATACAACATTGTATTAAACCAGAAAAATTCATGGATCCCTTCACAACACAATTATAGTACCATGATTATGGTACTATAATTGGTACTATGGTACTATGATCATGGATCCCTTCACAACACAATTATAGTACCATGAAAAAAAGAACTTCCTGACAGTCAGGGCTGTCCGGCAGTGGAATCTGCTGCCTCGGAGAGTAGTGGAGTCTCCTACCTTGGAGGTTTTTAAGCAGAGGCTTGATGGCCATCTGTCGGGAGTGCTTTGAGGGTGTTCCTGCATGACAGGGAGTTGGACTGGATGGCCCGTGTGGTCTCTTCCAACTCTACATTTCTATGATTCTATGATTCTATGATTCTATGATTCTACTTTAACTGCCATGGCACATCCTATGGCATCCTTGGACTGGCAGTTTGGAGAGAGTTTAGTATTCTTTGCCATGGAGCTCTAGTGTCTCCCCAAATTACAAATTCCAGGATTTCATAGGATGGAACTATGGTAGATAAAGCAGAATCATCGTACTTAATTGTGTAGTGTGAACAGCCTCAGGTTGAAATTTCCTTTCAGCCATATATATCACCAGGTGACTTTGAGCCAATCACATTCTATTAGTTTAACCTACTTCACAGACTTTTTGTGAAGCAAAAACGACTAAGAGGGAGCCTATATTAACCATCCTGAGCTTTTTGGAAAAAGTATAGGATTTTTAAAATCACAAATAAATACTGTAAGAGCTTACTTCCAACTTCATGCACACCTTGCCTGTTTGTTTATTTAATCCTGACTTTTCATCCAATAAGCTCAAGATGACACCTCTGGTTTGTCTCCTCCTCCATTGTTTTCTCACAACAGCTCTGTGAGGTAGCTCAGACCGAAGGAGAATAACAGATCCATAGTCACTTAGTGGATTTTATATCTCAATGAGGACTAAAATCTTCCTCCCATGTTCCACCCCAACACTTGAGCCATTTTAGCATATTGACTTTTTGTACCAAAGGGATTCCTGTGGTACTCTAATTTGAGTCAGGAAGCTGCCTACCTCAATATAAAACCAAATCTTCCCACTAGCCATGAACCAATGCCACACAACCACTACATATTATTCTGGGCTTCCTTTTGGAATCGCTCCTTCCACTTTTAAGGATTGCCATGGTATATATTCATCCTAGCCCTGCTTCCCCCACAAAGATTGAATTTAGCCTGTGGCTTGCAGGAGTGGCCTGGGAATCCAGATGTTTTCCACTGAGATATGATATTGAATACTGGTATGGTGGTAGAGATGGAAATGGGCCTTGGGCATTTGCTTAGCTTTGTGAAGGAAAAAAAACCCCAGACCATCACAATGGAAGGGGAATCAGGTTTTGTGGATCAGAATCTCAATGGCTTTGCTGCTGGTTTTAAAAAGCAGGTATGCTGCATTAATTAAATTTGGATTTTGTTGCACCAAGAAATGGGAATGACAACATATCACTTATAAAATACTGCTCTATAATTCATGTGTAGGTTTCCAGAACAACTTACAGTTGAATAGATTGTCATAGACTGATGGTGTTGTATTGTTCAATTTGATGTTAGCTTCATGAGCTTGCAAGTAATAGTGACTACCACAACTGCACTGTAAATTGATTATGCACAAACACAGCATTCCATTACAACGAGAAACAGCAACTGGCTCAAGGACTACCCAGTAGAGTTTATAGGTGGTTGGGGAGATGAAGCAAGGTTTCCAAGGTCTTTGTCTAAGGCTATGTCCCTAGAGTCACCAGGTTGCTCTCTCATACCTTCCACCTGTCCAATTTTGGTAAGGATGGTCTTAGTTAATCCTATTTCACCCCACATTCTCAGGTGATTTTAAAATGTCTCAGTTTCTTTCTCCTCCGCCCACTATCTGGCTTCACCAGCTGTGGTCTCTTCCAACTCTATTATTCTATGATTCTATGATCCAAGGTGCTAAAGCGTACTACTCTCAACATCTTTGGATGTTAACCTTGCCCTGGAGACATCTGGTGTGAGTCCTGGCATCGGTTCTGCCAGGAGGGCAGGGCAACAGGAGCACTCCTCTCCGCACTGGCTACCTCCAGGAACTAGGAAGCACAATGGTCATGTCTCTTCCTGACATAGCACAGCTGGATACTGTCCCAGGCTACACTGGGGCAGGAAGTGCAGCCATTGCACTTCCAGGGCTTGCGCAGGGGAGATAACTGAACGTGCGCTGCAGGATGCTGGTGCAATTACTGGTCATTGACGGGAAAAACCCATCAATGATTTGCTGCGTGATTGAGCCACCTGGGGATGGGAGAAGGACAGGACTGCGACAACATCATGCATAAGCGTTGTTGTGGTCCTGTCCTTCTCCCATCCCCAGGGTGGGTTGGTAGGGTGGAGCAGAAAGGGCCATAATTTCAGCACCCGAGATGGCTACATTGGAGTTTGGACTAAATCCCAGGGGAGATTTACACACAACTGATCTGCGAGCCACCAGCTCTTTTAACCATGGTGCAGAGGCAGGAATATCAGCAACTGTTGCTTCTTGCATGACAAGCAACACCTACTGAAAAGTATAACAGCCATCTCTAGTTTTCAATCTGGCCACCCTAACGCCAACACTTGCTCAACTTCACTGGCTCTCACTTGCAGAGAGAGGGAAAACCCTGAGTATGATGCTGTCATAGACCACACATTTCTAGCACCAGCATTTACCAAACAGATGTGGGTCAGAGGCAGTTGTTCGCCTTCCATAACATCTAGCTAGGCCCTCAGTTGCCCTCTCTCTCTCCCTCCCTCACACATGGATGATCCAAGCACAGACGGCAATTTGGCAAAGTCACTCTCTATGGTTTGGCTGCTTTCCCTGCCATTTCCTGGCGTGAAAATATTAAGCTCAGACACTTTATGAAACAGGCAACGCGTACTGAGAGGACCGCAAGACTCCTTCCTGCTGGCCACGCACTGCTGACTTTTCCTGTTTACACAATTTTCCGGCTGAGATTGGATTGGCGGCAAAGGACCTGAGTGACTTTGAGATATTTTAATTCAACTGTTGGGCGCAAGAAGTTCTATCTGTCCTAGGGAATCTTCATGGTATATATCCAGTCTCTCTGACAGATGGGGATTTGGGGATGCACATAATCTAAGGCACTCTGATTGCTAGGAAAATGTGAAAATGAGATTCTTGAACACTGCTCCATCAAAATAGAGGAAACAAAAGGAAATCAAACTGGTCAGCCTATACTCTTATGCACTGAAACCAAACACCTTGATAATTCCCCCCCAAAAAATCTGAAAGTGGCATGAGAATTTGTACATTTTTTCCCCCTCTCAGAACAGGTTCTTGAACTATAGCTGAAAATGGTTAGCCTGCTACTCCATAAACCTTGAAATCCGGCCCATATGTAGTTTGAGATAACTTGAATATAAGAAAGGATTGATGAGGCATATGTTTGTATGTTGGTCTCAGATCTCGCCAAAGGACATTTCGCTACCTGGAGTGAAGGGCAAGATGGTGATCTTCCTGTTCTACAAAGAGAAACAGCTCTGGCGGCTTAATTTTTCTTCAGCGCTTACAACAGAACAGTGTCTTCCCCTTCATCTGAGGCAGAAACCTAGCTTACTGGATACAAAGATACATAGAACCAAACTGTCTCCTCCTCCACTGACCTAGCCTCTAACTTCTGCTGTCTGAGGCACATGTTTCACTTTGCTTAACTGCGGGGCATATCCTGATCTCTCCTCCATAATTTTATTTACTGATTATACCTGTAAAACTATTAAGCAGCTCGCACTCTAACTAGGAAGCTGAAACCTGGTACAAATACAGCTTGGTCATGTGTCCATTTCTCCCTCAGAATGAGAGACTCCAAAGAATGACTTCAGGGTGCCAAACTGAAAACTGGAGAGGGCTTTAACTGTGTTATTTGTGTAGAAAAGGTATTTTTGCAATACACTCTTATAGCGCGATTATTCCACTTTCAACATCCTATGGAATCCCGGGGTTTGCAGTTTAAGCAGGGGCCGGATGACCCCTCCATAAACTGCAAACCCCAGGATTCCATAGGATGTTGAAAGTGGAATAACTGCGCTATAAGAGTGTACTGTGGAAATGGCCGGAATTTCAGCAGGTGTTGCTTGTCTTACAATCAAATAATAATAAAAATCTGCTGAAGTTCTCTCTATACAACCAGTAAAGGTACAGGAACCATCTCCAGTTTTCATTCTAGCAAACCTAATATCTCCACATAGTCAATGTATTCCCAGAAAGCTGACATCCATTGTTTTATTAATTATATATGTAATTCAACTTTTTTTCTAGTGAGCTCAGGCAACACACATGGCACTCCTTCATTACTTTATTCTCACAACTTTGTGACTGTGGTGATTTCCACACTAGACTGTTATAGTGCTATTATTCTACTTTCAACATCGTATGGAATCTTGGGGTTTGCAGTTTAAGGAGGGGCTTCAAAGCCCACCCCCAAGTGCAAACCCCAGGATTCAATCAGATGTTGAAAGTGGAATAATAGCACTATAACAGTCTAGTGTGGAAATGGCTTGAGAGTGTGTGGATCATGCAGGGCCACTCACCCACTGAGTTTTATGGTTCAGTGGTAAGTTGAATCTGGATCTCTCCAATCCTAGACCAACATTCTTAACTCCTACATCAAACCGACTCTCTTTGAAAAATACATACTTCAATACACATTGATTGCTAGAAAAATCTGAAAGAGGGACAGTTGGACATCTCTGCCTCAACACAGGAGGCATGCGGTATATCTCGACATGGCTTTGTATTTATGTATCACTTACACATCTGTATTTAATATACATGTAGCCAAGACAGCATGTGCATTGGAAAAGGCCTAAAACTGGACATTTTAACATCTAACATGAAAAAGAGAGGGAGGAAACTCAATATACAGTAAACAAAACCTCCCAAGGAGTGGAATTTTGGGCTGCAGAAGATCAGTTGCTGTTTCGCACTCTTGAATGAATCCTGTGGGAGATTTCCAAAAGCCGTTAGTAGGGACATGTATCTAGCCCTGCAGAATTGCTAACATAATTTTCCTAGCATTCTATATAGGCTACACATGAGCTGAAAGACTCTCCTTGACTTTACTGCTAGGATATTTTTAAGTTCCCATACTAGAGAACTGCTGAAGTGAAAGGTTACCCCACAGATGGTCTGACTGAGAGAAAATCTTACATCGAGAACTGGGAACTACCCTAAATGCCAGTTTGCAAATAAACTAAGAAGTATAAATTCCAGTTTGGTACAGTAGAAGCACACAGAAGTCTGCATTTCTTAGGCCCTCTCCACATGGCATTTTCCATGCGAAAGGGTGCCTGGAGCGTCGCGTGATTGTGAGGAGAGATATGCACAATGCACTCACAATCCAGTGATGCTCCAGGGGCCGGCAGGCACTGATCGCGCACCTTTTCATTTTCGGCTAGAAGCTGAAAATGATGTGCGATCGTGCATTGCTTCCGGGTCCTGCACGCACTTATCTGGCGTGCAGAGGCTCTGGAGCCGTGCTGGTCGCGCTTCCTGCCCCAGTGCAGCCGGTGGAAGGAAGAGGTGGGGCTCTCGTGTGAGCAGGCAGCTCGTGCGGAGCCGAAGGACCCTGGACACGAGAACCTCTTGCTGGAGGCTGCTCACGCGATCCCCGCACCCTGGTGCCGGAAGAAGGAAAGTTGCGGAAAGGGCCTCAGAGTTGCCCAAAACTATAGCCTTTGCCTTTCCTTTAGGCAGAGTGGTTGAAGATATCGCAAAAGAGCATTTTTTTAAAAATGTAGTTCTTATATTTTTATTGTCAGAGATAGAAACTCAAGGTATCGCGCATGGACCTCTTTTTTCCCACTGTATCTTCATAACAACCCCACCGAGTAGGTCAGGCAAAGAGGCAGTAATTGGCCCAGGGCCACTTGGTGAGTTTCATGATTCAGTGAAGATTAGAACGTAGATCTCCAAAGGCCCAGTCCATTATTCTAATGAATACATCACAATAGCCTTGGATACTTGAGGGAGTGGGTACCATTTGCAGCAAAATGCGTCAGGCAGCAAAATGCTTTGGGCCACCCTTCCCACTTAAGGCTATTTCTGGCCCTGCCAATCCTTTTAATTTTTAGCTTTCTTATTTTTAAAAAATTGCTAGGCCTTTTACACAGGAAGATACAAGGAAACGCCTACAGATACCTAACTACTCAGTAATTAGTGGTCCAATTAAGATCTATTGAGGTCCTTCAACTTACAATCTGCTTTAGATTTATCAAACCCAGTTAAAAGCTTCTCACCACAAAATCTCCATCTACAGTCCTGAGTCTGCCACATTTCTACACTAGCCTGTTATAGTGCTATTATTCTACTTGCAACATCCTATGGAATTCTGGGGTTTGCAGTTTAAGGAGGGGCCTCAAAGGCCCCTCCAAAAACTGCAAAGCCCAGAATTCCATAGGATGTTGAAAGTGGAATAATAGTACTATAACAGGCTATCCTGGGATTTGTACTATAACAGGCTATCCTGGAATCCTGGGATTTGTATTTCAGAAAAAGAGCCAGCATAGTGCAGTGGTTTGAGCACTGGACTATGATTTTAGAGACCAGGGTTCGAATTCAGCCACGGAAGCTCCCTTGGGCAAGTCACATTCTCTCAGCCTCAGAGGAAGGCAAAGGCAAACTTCCTCTGAAGAAATCTTGCCAAGAAAACCCAGGGTTGCCATAAGTTGGAAATGATTTGAAGGCACACAACAAACAAACAACAAAGGTACTTAGAATTTTCTTCTACTGAACTGTAGTGCACTTCCCCCAAACTACAACCCTACTTAGAATTCGAAGTACCTGGACAAATTACCAGCAATGCATTTAAGTCTTTTACTCCAAGTCTCAAGTCAAGTCTCAAGTCTGGAAGCCAACTTTATACCCCACCCAAAATTTCAGAATTAATGGGTAGAGTGAAATAAATTCATTTTTAACAATTAAGCAGAGTCGGCTCTCCACGTTTGCAATTTTGCCATCTGTAACTTCGGAGGTGGGGAATAGGATCCAATCTTACTCTATATTATTGAAGATTCCAAAGCTTTAAAAGGAAGGATCCTTCCTCCGCAAGCCCATTGCCTAACACATTTGCTGTTCCCCTCTGAGAAATGCACCCTGCCCTCTGGGGGCAAGTCTTGTTTTCTGGTCTTAAGAAAAGTTTTAGAAGGCTCCTCTGATATGCAGTGGGGACAGGCTGCTGAGCAGACCTCAAGCCTGCCTGAAACCCCTTGCCTAACCTGTTTGCTGCTCCCCTCTGAGAAATGTGCCCACACTTTGGGCTTGGGACAGATTGTCATGTGACTAGTAGGCAAAAAGAGATGGAGGCGTTGTTCAAAGGCCTAAGGTTTCTGGATGAATACATCATATTAACTAAACCAAGGGCATCAAGTCATTCATTAAAAATATAGAAGTCTTGAGTCGAGTTGAGTCACTGCATCATTTATGGTCAAGTCGAGTCCAACGAGTCTATTGACTTGAGTCTACATCACTGCAGATTACTAATCCCAGGATAGTGTAGGATTGACCTATGGAAGCTAAAGTTGTATCAGACTGTTACATCTGTGTAGTGTAGATACCAGAAGATGCTGATGCTAGCAGGCCTTGTGAGAGAAATAGAAGCAATGCTTTCAGTTTAGGGCAAAAGCTAGGAAGTGGAATTGGTGCTGGCTAGGAAGAAGGAATGCTGCTGGCATTATTTTTGTCAAGGCTAGGAAATCCCTATGTTAATTCAGCTGAGCTATATGTTTCCTGAAGCCAGACACGGCATTGCGTTCCAAGACATTTTGAATGAATGATGCCTAGTGTAGACATTTATGCATAATATTCTTTCCTGTGTTTGAAAGCTTCAATCACTTCTGCCTTACCACTACTGATTAATCCATACAGCAAGCTGACTTTCAAGCTACCACAATCACACGTTGCCATTATGGGATGGACTGAGTTTGTAGTACAAGCCTTTATAAATCCAGCCTACTTCCTTAGGTGCAGATTTTATCAGGTGTAATCTGAATTTATGAAAGTTTATGCTGAACACTCCTTTCCCCCAAAGGTGCTACAAGATCCCTTTGTATACTATACCCTCCAACATTTTGCAGTCAAAAACCAGGACACGTGTGGCCAAGCGACATCAGAGTGTGATCAAGATGGAAAACATTATTCAGGGGAAGCACATACAAACTAGGAGGGGCTGCAGCAGTTTGCTTTCATCTCAGGCTATTGGGAAAGGCAAGACTCTGTCCCTTCCCCTTCTCCCCCTGCCCCAAGTTAACTGAGTACAAACAACTATTGCATTTTGAACTTGGTTTGCAGCAACTGAAGTGAACTAAAGGAAAAGTGGGAGGTGCAGGGAGAAACTAGGGCATTTTAAAAGCAGCTGAAAAAATGGAACAACAGAGGGTTAATTCAGATTGTCACTACACTGATATAGATTAAAAGCTAGCTATGTCTTTGCTTAATGGTTATTATGGGACGAGTGAAGTTGGATTAAGGTGATTGAGGCCACCCAACAGCTCTTGAAACAGGGTCCCTTCAATGCACATGAAATAGCTATTTTATGAGTGGTGACACAGAAATTGAACAGTACAGTAAACAACAACATACAAATCTTCACGTGTGAACCCATTTTTTTTTAGCCCTGCAACTTTGATGAGGTTATTATTATTACTCTACTATAACAGCAGAAATTCTGGGAGTTTCAGGAAGTGATTGGGGAAAAAGAGGTATCTTTTTGTACTGAGTCTCTAGCCATTAAGGATCCTGGAGCAATTGTTCCAGCTCAACCACTGATAATCCAGCTGGTACATAACTATGGATGGTTATATATTATACACAGACTGCAGAGGAGAAGAACCATAGGTATCGGGATTGAACCGGGTGTCCTGGGGTCTTAATACAGCCTGCTGGGCTTCCCCAGATCACCACAACCCCTTCCTCAGGAATCCCACCTTGGTGGGTTCCCAGCTTTCATATAGGATCTGTATAGGTTTGTCTTGGTTTTATTTCCCATTCTAAAAGGTTGATATGCTTCTCCTGAACCTTAGTTATTGGCAGTAAGTTTAAGCTACCCTGTATACAGCTACAGTTGGCCCTCCACATTCACTAGGGGTGGGGGTGCAGGACTGTCGCAGAAGTGGAAAAATTGCAAATATCAAAAGGTGTGTGTGTCTGTGGGAGGGGAGCTGAGGGGTGGTGGGGAGAGTGGGCACCCAGAGTCAGGGAAAGAAGAGGGGAAAAGGGGATGGCATGGTGGCCTCACATTTCCTCTCTCTCACCCATCTTCTTCTTTGGGAGTGTAGGGGGCACTGGCAGAGGGTTTGTTGTGCTGAGAAATCAGAATGTGAGCCATCCTTAGCTGGCCAGGGAACAGCTACTGGAGGAGAAGGAGGACCAGAGACAGGTTTTCAAATGGTTGTGTGGCCTGATTGGAGGCAGGAGAGCAAAGGTTCCCCCAGCAGCACTGGATTGGGCGGGCAGGGGTTGAAGAAATTTGCAAATAATCAAATCCATGAAAGTCAAACCAGCAAATGTGAAGGGCTAGCTGTATTTACAGTCCTACCATTTCAGCTTAGGCCCACTCATCACTGAAATGCCCCAGTCCCAAGTAATTGAAGCTGAGCTCATCCATGGAGTTGAAAAAGCTCCTCCACACTTGTTGTACCTTTTCTACCCCCACCCTTGTTACCTCCAGACCTTTGCATATTTCTCCCCCTTCCATTCAGTTTTACAACATAACCTTTCCTTTTCTCTTGGTTGCTTTTTAATAACGATTTAATGAAGGAAACTCCCACATTTTCCTTTTAACTGGTATTAGCATTGCCCTTTATTCAGCAGATTGGTATTAGTAATAATACTTCTTGGAGGTGCCTAGCACTTTCAAGTGTTTAAAGAACTCTGCATGTATCATCTCCTTGTAATCTTTATAAAAACTCTGCAAAGTAAACCTGTGTTATTATCCCCCACCTTTTAGGTGGGTGGACTGAAGCTGAGAGAGATTTCCATATGGAGTTCATGATAGAAGTGAGATTAGGATGGCCATGTTGCATATTTTACAGGGGACAATCCTCTGTTTGACAGCCCAAGTGTAGTTTAAAACTATGTAGAAGTATTGTAAAAAGGGACAGTGAGAAATCTGAGACTATCTGTCAGCTATTAGCATCTGAAGCACGAGATCACTGGATCACAGTCTTCCCTATGATGGGAAATACACTGGATTTCTGTACTGATTCAATATGGAAGAGATGGGAACAATGAGAGATGTATCCATACTTGGTTGTAAAACAATGATCGCACTTCAAACTGGAAGGAGGTCTCCAGTGGAGTGCCTCAGGGTTCTGTCCTAAGGCCGTTATGCTTCAACATTTGTTTCAATGACTTGGATGATGGGGTGGAGGGAATCCTTATCAAGTCTGCAGATGACACAAAACTGGAAGGCGTAGCTGAAACATTGGAAGCTAGGAATAGAATTCAAAAGGACCTAGATAACCTAGAAATTTGGGCAGGAACTAATAAAAAGAAATTCAGTAGAGACAAATGCAAAATTAGGCCACAAAACCCAAATGCACAAGTATGGGATGGGGGATACTTGGCTCAGTAGTACTGCAAGCAAAAGGATCTTGGGCTTATTGTTGATCATAAGTTGAACATGAGCCAACAATGTGATGCTTCAGCAAAAAAGGTGAATGACATTTTAGCATGCGTTAATAGAAGCCCAGTTTCAAAGTCAAGGGAAAGTATAGTACTATTATATTCTGTGCAGGTCAGGCCTCATCTGGAGTACTGTGCTCAGTTCTGGGTGCCCTGTTTTAAGAAGGATATAAGCAAGTTGGAGCAGGTTCAGGGAGGGGCAACAAGGACGATAAGAGGTATTGAGAACAAAACATATAAGGAAAGGTTGAAGGAGCTGGGCATATTCACTATAGCGAAGAGAAGACTGAGGAGTGACATGATTGCACTCTTTAAATACCTGAAGGGCTGTCACAAAAGGCAGGCCTGATCTCTGCTGCCCTACAGGGTAGGGTTAGGTATGTGGTTTGAATGTTAGAAGGAACTTCTTGACAGTAACAGCAGTTTGGCAATGGAACCAATTGCGTAGAGAGGTGGTGGTGTCTCTTTCTCTGGACATTTTCACAAAGTGGCTGGACAGCTACCTGCTAGGAATGCTTTAGCTGGCAATCTTGCACTGAACAATGAGTTGGAGTCAATGGCCCATAAGGCTCCTTCCGACTTTGATTCTAAGGGCCTTTCTGTACTACACTGTTATAGTGCTATTATTCAGCTTTCAGCATCCTGAAGTTTTGCGATTTAGGGCCTTTAGAATTCTCAACCAGAGAGCTCTTTGGTCTCAGTAAACTACAACCCCCAGAAGACTACAGGATGTGGAAAGTGGAATAATAACACTATAACACAGGGCTTTCCAAATAGTGTGTCACGACATGTTAGTGTGTCGCCCGAAGTGTGTAGGTGTATTGCCTTCCTGGGCTGAGAAAGACCCCCCCCCACCTGAGCTTCTCTTGCTGCCGCTGCAGCAGCAGACCAGGATCAGGTAGGGGAGCTGACTTTCCCACTGCTGCTGCCTTTGCCAAGATCTTTCCTTGGCAAGGGCATCTTTCCTTGGGGTCTTTCCTTGGTGAGGCTGATGACAGCAAGCCAAGATCAGGAAGTGAGGCTGCCTTTCCTGCTGCTGCCACCCTCATTGGGGTCTTTCCTCAATGAGGGCAATGGCAGCAAGCCAGGATGGGGGGGCTGCCTTTTCCACTATTGCCGCCCTCACTGGGGTCCTTCCTCAGTGAGGGCAACAGAAGCAAGCCAGGGTCAGGTGGGGGGGGGCTGCCTTTCCTGCTGCTGCCGCCTTGCCAGGGTCTTTCCTTGGCAAGGGCAACAGCGGTGAGCCAGGATTGGGTGTGGGGGGCTGCCTATCCCACTATTTAACCTCTGGTTTGCTAGTAAAACTGAATTACTGTGTTGCAAAATGATGCATGCCCAAAAAGTGTGTCACCAACATGAAAAGTCTGGAAAGCTCTGCTGTAACAGTATAGTGCAGAAAGGCGCTATGATTCTAATTCTTTCTAAATTTGCATCTATACCTATACAAATCTGTATCTTATTTTGTCTTTTTGGTTATGCATCTACCCCCCACACTTTGGCAATGTGTATGTAGTCATCACAGATGAAATTTGAACCAGGGACTTGCTGATTCATTCATAGCTCAGTCTCTTAGCAACTATACTAAACCAGTTGATTATATGTATGCTTACTTATCATCTGACTTTTTTTAACATTTTCCTGGTATTTTTGTAATAACCACGGCCTAAAACATTTTTCTAAAAAAATTTCCTTACTTCTAGCTATCACCAAAAGGACACCACATAGTCTGTGGTGTACAACCAAGTGCTATGAAATGACTGCATTTGTTCCAGTTTCTCTTCTCTTTCTCTTCCTCAGTGATTTACACCAAATATTCTCAAAACTGCAGGATCCCTTGAATGTACTGAAGAAAAGGATTCACACTAGAAACACAACCACGCTGACAAAGGCAGAGGGACATTTGGTGTAACAGGACAACCAGAAATAATGGAAGAGAATACAGCCCACTGTTACTTAGAACACTCAGCTAAAACTATTCTAATGCCCAGCTAAATCTATTCTATCTATATTCTATTATTCTACCTAAATCTATGCTATTTTACTCCAGCTTTAACTTCTAATTAAATTCAAAGCAATCTTGCAAAGAAGCGCATACCCAATAACTGTCCCAATTTGGCAAGAACATTAATCATCTGCTATTCCACTTTTCAGCTGCTTTTAAAATATCCCAGTTTATCTCTCTTTCCATTTTCCCCTTTAGCCTTCAGTTCACTTCAGTTGCTTCAGACTGGGTTCAACATACAAGGGTACTGTGCCCTCCATTAACTTAGGTGGACGGAGGGGGAGTTTTGCCCTTCCCAGGAGGCTCAAGCTAAAACGAACTGCGGCAGCCTCTCGTAGCTTGTGTGTTCTTCCTCATTAATAACTTTTGCCATCTTGACCACACTCAAATGTTGCATGGTCACATGTGTCCCAGTTTCCATCTGTGAAATGTTGGAGGGTATGGAAGTATTCCTATTTAAACTGCTGTTTAAACTGAAGTAGGAAGTCTATCAAAGAAAGGATAGCAGTATCTCCAGTCTTTATTTCTTTGCTTCTTGGTCTGGTCTTCCTGCATGGCAGCAGCAGAGGCATGGCACTGGGGGCAGTGGTGTGGCAAGAGTGGCAGGGAACCAGCATAGCCTGCTCTCCTCATTGACTCCAGCCAGCAAAGGCAATGACAGCACTGATAACTCCCTCTTCCCTTGAAGCAAATGGGCACTACCAGCAATAGCAAAATAAAGGGAAAGCTGGGCTCACTTGGAAATGTCCCTTTTTGGACTACAGCTCCCAACCTCTCCTAACTAGGAAATCCAGGAGACACTGCCTGGTGCAGTTGCCTCACTCTGTCTAACACTAAAGCCAGTTTGGATAGTTCTTGGTAAGGGAACCAAGGTAAGGTAAAACAATGAAAAGGGAGATGTGGTGTTGGTAGGGGCTACATTTAAGAAAATAAAAGAACCATACTGATTAACAGCAAGAGTTCATCCTACCTAGCATCTTGTTTCCATCAATGGCCACCCCACAGATTTCTGAGAAGCCTACCAGCAGGGCGTGAAGGTCATTATCTACAATCTTTGTTCTCTTTTCCCAGCCAAGAGGTATTCAGAGAAAGAGTGTCCCAAGATATTTTCCTGCCCAAAGCTACCTGAGGGCAGATCGCTCACTTTGCCCAATGGAAGGGCTGGTCCCGATTAAGAGGAAAACCATCTCCACACCTGGAGCATTCATTTAACTATGATGGCTGGTTACATATTTATTTAAATTATGTTTCTGCTCTGCACCATTAGTACCTGTGCATTTTGAGGGCAGTTTGTAGTCAAAGAATGAAAACTGGAGAGCGAATCAGTGGGAAGGACAGTCTAGATCTAATGGAGCTAAGTTACAGGAGGTCAATCTTGGTGAAATGTTAGGAGAGTTTCTTTGATGACAGGAGCATTTCAGCAACTGAACCAAAGGCTCAAAGGGTTGGTAGCCTCTCCTTTTCACTGGAGGTCTTCAAGCAAAAGCTAGAGGGCCATCCAATGGTGAATGCTGTAACTCTGGATTCCCTGCATCGAGCAAGAGGATTGGACTGGGTAGCATCCAACCCAACAACACATTCAGAAACCTGTCCTTTATAATCCCATTTTAAAGCTTTATAAACCAATGGCCTGTGAATGTACATTTGTTAAGCATGCAAGACCTATATAGATACATATTTTTAACTTCTGCTGGGAAGTTTAGCCCATTTAAATTGATTTAATGGTTGATGCCTTATTTAAAACAAAAAGGTACTCTGTTTTTAAGAGCTGCAAAACTGCTTCTGGGGATCCAGGAATTTTCAGTCAGTGAGGAGTACAGCCAGTTTTTACCACAAATTTGTAAAATCAGTTTCTCCCAACCTTGTTTCTTAAAGGAAAGGTTTTAGGTATGAACACACTGTACTCCATGACTCCAGGTATATATGCTTTGGTGCACCACTCACTGCCATAGCCACGTTCAAAGAGATGATTCACACAACTAAGTTAGCAGAAGTGGACTCCTAGAGTAGATTTGACCATGGAACACTGATCATGTGACTACTTTCCTCATGTCCATAGTGTGCACTGTCTTAATCTAAACCTGGACCCACATTGTGTCATTCACAAAACCAGTTCAGAACGGCCAGGGACTCCTGTACAGTGTGCAGCACCACAAGGATCCATGTCAAGATTATTTGTGCAAGGAGGCTGCCACACTTATTTAAAACTGGTACCTTATGCACAGAGCTGCCACACAAAGCCATAATCAAGTATTCACATGTATATGGAAAGAAAAAGGAAAGAAGAGAGAGAGAGAGAGAGAGAGAAGGGGGGTTGTAGGATAGGTAATGTGCTATATCCCAAATGCTGAAAGCACTCAGTGCTACAGGCATCAACATCTGAACACAATTGCACACATCTGCCTAGGGATGGAAGACTGTAGTATACAAATCTTGATGCTCTTCACATTACTGTCATGCACTTAATTGTTCCTTTCATGCCATGTGCCCAGTTAATTTGGATATGCTTCTGCACAGCTAGAATGATGTGTTTTTCCATGCTCACCCAACACCTTCCATCCATTGTCAGTTTTAAGGTATTGTTTCCACCTGAATCCTCCTTTCCACATCTAATTCCTGTTTGCACATCCGTCCATGTACCTTCACACTTTTACTTCCTACCACCACTACCTCCCTTTCACGCCCGCATCTTTCTTAACACCCTCCTCTCCGCTGTTCAGCATGCACCCCTTCTACCAGCCACTACAGACATCCATCCACCCATGCTTTCGCCCACTCCTGCTCACATACAGCACATGCACTTTGCAAAAAGAGGTGGCGGTGGTGGTACGGATGCCACTGAAGGCGTGAACTGTACCTGGGTTTTGTCTTTCATTGTCAGATCCCACAGCCGCCTGCTGCAGGAGCCAGAAGAGGAGGACAAAGGCTCCCCAGGACATCTTCAGCAATTCCAGGTGCATCCCAATCTTTCCAAAGCACCACCTTTGCTTTTGCACTAACTTTCTGCTCTTTCTTCCCCGTAGTTTCTCCCCACTTCTCCTTGCCTCCCTCCTCAGCACTTGTCGCCTCCAGGCTGGTGGTGGCCAAGGAAGAGTGAATACAGGAAGGTGCCCAGTCTGTGGTGGAATTTGACTGGCAGAAAATCCAGCATTTAGGGGCTGCAGCAGCAAGCAACTATCAAAGCTCAGCTGAGCAAGGCTCAGATGGGGGGGGGTGAGGAGGAGAAGCAAGCAGGAGAGGGAAGGAAGGAGGGAGAAAAAGAAACAGGGGGAACTGCTTGCCCTCTGGTGGCCATTTGGGATGCACAACAAAAGCAATCCTGTTGAATTTAAGGCAAAAGCTTTAAGCTCTAAGGCAGTGGTTCTTAACCTCTTCTTTACCAGGGACTCCCTGCAAATATAAGCCTTAACTCAAGATTTAAATATTTAAATTTAAATATTCAAATATTCATTTAAATTTTCGAATATTAAAGGCTTCTAGAGACTAGGGCCATTTCCGCACTAGCCTGTTATAGCGCGATGATTCCACTTTCAACATCCTCTGGAATCCTGGGGTTTGCAGTTTTGGGAGGGGCCGACCGGCCCCTCCCAAAACTGCAAACCCCAGGATTCCAGAGGATGTTGATAGTGGAATCATTGCGCTATAACAGGCTAGTGTGGAAATGGCCTAGGATTCAAATACCTGCTCAGACACTGGGTGACCTTGGGCAAGTCATATTCTCTCAGCCTCAGAGGAAGGCCAAGGCAAGCCCCCTCTGAACAAATCTCCCTCTCCCCCCAAAAAAACCCCTGTGATAGGTTTACTTTAGGGATCCTGTAAGCAGAAGTGACTTGAAGGCACACAACAACAAAGTGCTGCTGACAAAGGGGATGTTCTTTCTAGCCGTTATGTCTCTCCCCTTTGAAAACTGACTTACGGTGATCCTACATAGAACCTGTCATGAGGGTTTTCTTGGCAAGATTGTTATCTTTGGCTTTTTCTGAGGCTGAGAGAATGTGACACAGAGGGCAAGGAGAAAAGTGGGGCTTGGTGTTTGTGAGAAGACTATTAAAAAAGACCATCTTTGTCAGAGGCTTTGTTAACTGAGGTATGCCTGCATTCGCTTCTCCCCCTCAAGGTACCAGATCCCATCTGTTCTTGGAAGCTATACAGGGTCACGCCTGGTTAGTATTTGGATGAGGAACCACCAAAGAACACCAGGTGCTGTTGGCTATATTTCAGAAGGAGGCAATGGCAAACTACCTCTGGATTTTCCTTGCCTAAGAAACAGTTTATAGGGTCACCATAACTACAAGTGAACTGAAGACAGACTGACAGATACAGACACACACACATACACACACACAGAGCATCTGGTATTTTGGCCTCATTCTGCCTAATAATAGGGATTGTCCTGCCTGAAGTCAACAAGATATTGCAAAACTGGACTTTTGCAAGACCTTTGTATTAACTGTATGGCTAGACACACTTCCCTATCCCCAAGATGGTACTATGCTTTTTCATTTCCTTCAAACTTCAGAAACTTCTGCATTTCAACTATGCTGACAATGCATAATAATGTACACTTAAACAGCACATTATCCAGAGCCTGCCTTGGTTTTCTGATTGGGTAGGGTTTTCCCCCTTATGTTTCTAGGCGCTTGCAGTGCTTTTACTCAAAGATGGGAACCCTGTGGAGCTTCAGATATCAGGCCCTGTTATACCACACAGTTGTGGTGCTATGATTTCATTTTAACTGCCCTGACACCATCTTATAGAATCCTGGGATTTGTAGTTTGGTGAAGCACTAGAACTCTCTGGCTGGTAATTCTCAGTAACCCCCAAACGGCAAATTCCATAGGATGCTTCCATGGCAGTGTAAGTGGAAACACAGGGCTATAACTGTACAGCCTGAAAGGGCTCATTGTGCTGTTGTTGTAATGTGATCTCATGGAGATCTTCAAAATATCCTGTTATAAACAGACCCCTTTGCATCTTATAAACTTAGACCTGTGGGTTCAGATATTGATACTCTTGAATTGAACTGCCCATCATCCTTGGCCGGTACAGCTAGTGGTGAAGGATAATGGAAATAATAGTTTAACACCTTCTGGAGAGTCTTACATTCTCCACCCTTTGGTAGGCAGAAATACAACAGATAAGGCTTTCCCACTGTGACAGATGTCCTTCTCAGGCTGGTCCTGAAGTTTCTAAACCTGGTGAACCTGACTCTATCTCCTCGCTCTCTGGTTCCCCTTAAAAATCTCTCCTTGGATCTGGAGTCCTATGCCTCACTGTAGACTATTGTGTGTATTAGCTTTGTGTTCTCTTTGGTAAGCGTGACCATCCCTGATTTAGGGTTAATCGTGCTGTCCAGAGTTAGGGTCTTTCTGCACTACGTTGTTATAGTTCTATTATTCCACTTTCAACATCCTATGGAATCCTGGGGTTTGCAGTTAAGGAGGGGCATTTAGAATTCTGCCCTGACACCATCTTATTTAGAATTCTCAGCCAGAGAGCTCTTTGACCTCAGTAAACTACAGATCCCAGATAGTGCAGAAAGGCCTTTAGTTGTACAGAATAACACATAGGTTAATTTTATTTATTTAATACAGAATAATTTATTTCTTAAGGTCCAGTTCTTAGTTCTAAACCATTAGTACTATTCTAGTTGAATTACGTCAAACCTGTGCTTTAAATCGCTCAGGCACCCAGTTCTCAGTAACCCCCTTCAGACTCCAAGCTGATTCCTCCTCCAAGAGTCCGTTTCCAACAACCTCTCTGTTCTTTTTAAAAACTCCTCCTCTTAACCAGAGCTCTGCCCGCTCCTCAAGGAGTTCTCTGTGCTGGGAATGGTTGCTCTCAGTTAGTTAGCCTTCTTTATACCCATCAATGTATTTTCATACACAGAAAGCCTGTGTTGGGTTACTGTCCATCAGGCAGATGTTAGGTGGACAGGAACCTTGCCAAAAAAAGGAAAAAAATGAAGGACTACACCTAATCAAAACACGTTGGCATCCATACCTGTTGCCCTAACTTTGTTACTGCACTTGAGTATTGAACCTGTTCTGTGATTTACCCAAAAGTATTGTAGGCAGGCTTGGAAATAATTCTTTTTCATTACAACTTTTATAATCCTCACCCCAGATGGTCGGTGTCTATGCACTGGAACACTGGCTGGGCTGGCAGAGGTATTCTGAGAGTTATAGTCCTGAATGCTGGCTGTGCTGGCAGAGGTATTCTGGGAGTTATCGTCCTCTTCTTCCACTCTATCCTCCTCGCCTGATGTGGTTTGTCAGTCTGTGTGTGACTGGCCCAAAATCATCCAGTGAGTTTGGATCTCCAAAATTCCAGGTCAAAAATCTAACCAACATGCTACACTACTGATAAACAGGGGCCTACTGGAAGTAGCCTCAAGGGCCATCTAGTCCAGCCCTCTGCCATGCAGAAATATACAACTAAAGCTTTCCTGGGAGATGGCCATCTAATCTCTGTTTTAAAAAAATCTCCAAAGAAGGAGTTGCTACCACTCTCCAAGGCAGTTTATTCCACCATCAAACAGCTGTTACAGCAAATAAGTTCTTCCTACTGTTTAAGTGGAATCTCTTGTCATTTTAATCAATTGCTTCATATTTAATTGGAACAGCAAGAAAACAAGCTTGTTCGTCCTTCTATGTGACACACCCTTAAGATATTTAAAGATGGCTATAATGTCACCTCTCAGTCTTCCCCAAGCTAAATGTATCCAGTTTCCTTAGTCATGCCTCATAAAACTTGGTTTCCAGATGTTTGATCATCTTGATTGGCCTTCACTGGACACATTCCAGCTTGTCGATATCTTTCTTGAATTGTGGTCCCCAGAACTGGATACAGTACAGGAAGCTCCCACCTTTCAATGCTCTGTTGTCTGACCACCCACTCTTTTGACATGTCCAAATTAAGGAAAAGTACCATGAATTTGATGGGGGTTCCACTGTTTCATCAGTTCTTCTTGCATATACAGGCCTGCTTGGGGCCACTTGCATTCGTGCACTGCTTGCAAAGTGAGCAGCGAGGTGGGAAAAGGTGCTGAAACAGCTAAGAGAGCAGTGTGTGTACAGTCAGTCCCAAGCAAGCCCCCATAAGTCCTTCATGCTCCCTATAGTATAGTACATGGGTTCTGCTTTTCAACCACTTCTGTTTTCTGACAGTACTCAATTCCCTAACTTGTCAGATAAGTGGGGGAAAACTTGTATTCCAGATGAGGTGTGACCAAAGCAAATTAGAGTGGCACTGCTGCTTCCCTTGATCTGGATGCTATTTTCCAGTTGGTGTAGTCCCAGAATTGCATTGGCTTTTTTGGCTGCTGCATCACACTGCTGATTCATATTTAGCTTTTGAACTACTAAAACCTTCCACATTCACCCATCCTATATTTATATATTTCTTTATTTTTCTTCTTCTTAAATGTAGTACCTTCCATTTATCCCTGATTAAATTCATTTTGTTAGTTTTGGTCCAGCTCTCCAATCTATGAAGGTCATTTTGAATTCTGATCCTGTCCTCTGTGGCATTAGCTACACCTCCTAATTTAATGTCATTTCATGCAGCAGTGATGGGAGGGGGTAGAGAATATGCCATGCAGTCCTGCAATGGTACAAATTCTTTTTTTTTCCTTTCTGCTATTATCCCCCACCACTTCACCATTGATTTTTTTCTGACGGTCAATGGCCTTTCATAAGAAAAAAAATCTCCATTCTGCTATAAATAAGTTTTGCCTCTGGAGTATTGAAAAAATACAAACTTTGCTACCTTTAGATTAGCTTAGGCAGTTCAATAGCAGCTTAATAGCTCCAATATTATGTCCTGATAGGCCTGATAGCATACTACAGTAACCTTTTATTCCCTACCTTTGTTTTTCTGGGAGCAACTAAAAGCTACTGCAAAGGCTGTGTTGCACCCACAAGTGAAGGGAATAGGAAAGACTCAGAGAAATGGCCAGAGGAATGTACTGCTGCCACCGCCACCTAACCTCTGTATGCTGAGGCAGGCGATCCATTCTACCTAATGGTAGAGATTATCTTTGAAAATTCCTGGGCCAGTTATGAACTATGGATCACAAAACTGAAGGAAGGATGCCAAACTTGATCCTTGCTTACATAAAACTGTATTTACCATTTTCATGCCTATTCTCTTTAGTCTTTGCCCAATTTGGGGGAAAATTGTTGGTCTGCCACAGATAGCCTTAGAAGTCTGTTCTGACTGGGTTTTCACAACTCCTGCTACTTTCAGATGCCTTGTGAAAGAGGTATGCCAGAGATTGAGTCTAGTACCTTTTGCATGCAGAACATGTGGCTCTAGACCTAACTTAGGTCTGTCTCAGGCTTGGCTTATTTTGCTGTCTGAGGAAGCGCAAGTTCTACCTCTGTGCAAATCAGGGTGCTTAATGCACATTATTTTGGCACATGAAGAGGAAAATCCCACACGTACCTCTCCCAATTAAAGTATAACCATCATCAATTAAACAGCTTTCTGCCCTTTAATAACACTCTGAATTTCCTGCCTGACAGTAGAGATGTCCCTGCTTTCGTATCAATAGAATGATGTCCATCATGTCCAACTGCTGGAGAGAGAATAACATGTTAAATGATTGCCTACACAATTAATCATACAAGTAGAACACTAGGAAAGTAAAGAGCAGGCTAGGCTAAAATGGTTGTCCTTGATGGTCTAGACATGTACTTGGTTTGTATAAAGGAGTATTCAAGAACTGCATTTTCAATTGTAGATGCTAGTCTGTGAGGCATGGGGCAACAACAAGCTGCTAACACATATTATATGGATGATTTCAATCAGTCTTTCCTAGCTAGATACCTTCCAGGAATGTGAGCTATCATCCCAAGCAGGCTTAGCAAGTAGGGCCAATGCTTGCGGTCTATGAGGGAAGCTGTAATACAAGATATCTGGGTGGCACAGACTGGGTAGGGATGGGGAACAGGTGGCCACCTAGATGTTGTTAAATGAAGGAGTCCCATCAGTATTAGCAAGCATAACAGTGAAGGATCATATCAGCTGTGGTCCAACAACATCTGGGGGACTACATGTTCTCTTCCTGGGTGAGGAAGGTTAAGCAATACCGAAAATTCTGGAGCTGAAACATGGTATATCTTAAGTTCTGGTAAGACATCTGAGCCATTATGTATTTTACAAAGTCTTTAGCCAAGTAAACATTTCTCAGCTGATAGAGCATGCCACACCAAGAGTCTCCTGGGGCCCTTTCACACTATACAATTATAGCACTATGATTCAACTTTAACTGCCATGGTTCTATCCTATGGAATCCCAGGATTGGTAGTTTAGAGGGAGGAGTATTTATACTTCTCAGCCAAAGAGTCTCATGCAACTACAAACCCCAGGATTACACAGGATTTTGCTATGGTAGTTAAAGCAGAATCATAGTGCTATAAATTGAGTAACGTGAAAGGACACCTGGACTTTCAGAAATGACTTTTTGCAGCATAGCAGTAAGCCACAGAAGGAATAAAGTACTTAGTGTTAATATTTGTTTTTCCACACATTGTTAGCAAAATAACCTGCCAAATATTCAACTATAAGTTCACCTGCATAGAGTTATGAGTTGTCCATTTTGTAAGAAATTACTAGTCAATTGCGTTTTCCAGAGCTGTCCTCTGGGCATCATGTAAGATGTAAATATGACAAGCAGAGAGTTTCAGGAAGAGTTCTTTTGTACAAGAATGAGGGGAATTGTAAAATTTATATTAGATATTCAGACATTAGATGTCATAAAGAGATGATGGTCCTACAGGGCCATAAGGGTCCCTTATGAATTCTTGTTGGCCAAATATTAAAACTGATGTGCTTTGGATGGAGTTTATCAGCCATGGCACCACATTATCTGACAAACCAAAGATATCAGCAAGTTTAGTACTCCACAGATGCTTCTGTTTACAGGTAAGAATGCTTGGGATCTTGGAAGTAATTTGCCATAGTGGCACAGCCAAGAACTAAAATCAGTTCCAGGTATGTTTGCTGTGAGGAAACTGCATCCTGTGGACCAGGTATGGCCTGTCGGAAATCTCCAAGCAACTTGGCCAGCCTTCCTGCTGCTCTTATCTTTGATCAATGAATAGAGATAAGGGATTTTCCCTTCCCACTGCAGTGGGGTTTCTAAGAAGCGTCCATTCATAGAAATAGAAGCTTTTAAAAGACTATTTGCAGTGATGGTGGTGGTGATGGAATTTAGGGGACGAGTTCCTGCTTAGAATGAAGTGTGAACCTCCTATTTCCCAGTGCTATGATACCCCCTGAAAAACTCACCCCTCTCTTAGCTGCATTGGAAAGTCTTTTAAAAACCTCCATGACATCAATAAGCCTTAAAAAACAAGAAACAACTAACTGCAGCTTGATTTTATTTTATTTTTTGAGAGAGGCATCATCCATCCCTTGCTGGAATGAGTCATTTCAGAAATTCAGTTTGCTCAAGGGAGGCTTTTTAAAAGCCTTAACATCAAGGGAAAGGGACATATGGGCAGAGAAAATCAATGGGGTTGTACAGGTCACATACGAGGGGGGGGGCTGCCCAGTGCTGGCATGTAACCTCCAATATGCTTCCCCCAAATTGATTTGGCCCACTACGTAAGCACATAACAAAACAAAAGTGACTTAAGAGTATAACCCCAATCCCCAAGCTAAAGCTAACAATAAGCAAATTTTGTTTTTGGGAACACTCAGAATCAAAGGACAAGCCACAAATATCCAAAATACAAAAATAAAAATGACACATTAATTAATAAAGAAACATTTTAATTAAAAAAATCCTCCAACTAGACCAATGTTTGGGAATATACATAAAAAAAAAACACAATAAGAGAACACTTAAGAGATGAGATAAATTATTTTCTGTTCAAATATAGCAGAGTCTTCTAAATTATGAACCATGCAGTCTGTTACATACTATAAAAATACTGTGCAGCCTACCAAGGTGGGGATTTGTCATTGTGTTGGAGTAACCAGGGCTCTTTTTGAGCTACCCAATGATGATTCCACTTTATCTGTGATGGCTGTATCCTGTTAATCCTGGGATTTGTAGTCTGTGACACAACAGAGCAAAAACAGGCAACATCCTGCCCATGGGTCACATACAAACGCAAAGAATAATTTTGTGGTTCACCAGGATTTTCCAGGGATTAAAAATAGTTTTTAAAAAATGCTTCAAACGCCCCCTAGAGGATATAGGAGACATTTTTGTCTTGTTTTTGGCTCCCCTGGGGCACTTTAGGTCCAGGAGAGGCCTTTTTTGAAAATAGGAAGTGTGAACACTCGCACATACACACAAACAAGTAGGAAGCGAACAAGACAAAGTGACTTTCTTGCACCAAAATGGCCTGGGTGGGGAAAAACACATATTCTCAAACTGTCCTGTTTTGGCAGGGACAGTCCTGATTAATCCTTTGTCATCCCACTTTTACACTGTCCCGGTTTCTCTCCTCTACTCCCACTTTCTCCCTTTGTCCTCACTTTACTTCAGTTGCTGCAAACTGAGTTCAAAGTGCAACACTAGTTTTCATTCAATTTATTCAGCAATGGGGAGAAGGAGGGGGTAGAATCTTGCTCTTTTCAGTAAATATGGAGGTTATGAAAACATGACAAAACTATCCCCATGCCTCTGAGATGGTGTTTGGGGGTGTTCTAAAGGATACAAAAAGGTGAGTTTTTCTGGTGGAGGTGGAGGCCTCCATGGTCTCCTGCAGGGGTTAATGCAGCACCCTAGCCTCCCACAGCTACAAGCCCCTGCGCTAGAGCTTTCTGGCGGAAACTGTCAGTATTCCTCCCGAAGCTGCAAATCCAAAAGCTGTATTTCACAGGATGGAACCATGGAAGTTAAAATGAAGTAACAGTGCTATAACATACTCTTATCATTTCACAAACAAAACTTGGGACACGTAGCCAAACTACATCAGAGTCTATTCAAGGCAGCAAAAATTACTAACGAAGAACACACAAGTTAGGAGAGGCTGCAGTATTTTGCTTTTGCCTAGTGTACCAGGAACAACAAAATTCCACTCTCTCCTGTTCTTTCCCCCCTGCTGAGTTAATTGTGAACTCAGTTTGCAGAAATTGACCTAAGCTGAGGATAAAGGGGGAAGGTGGGAGGCAGAGAGCAAAACTGGGACATTTTGAAAATAGCTGAAAAAATGGGATGACAGGGGATTAATCAGGATTGTCTCTGCCAAATCAGGGCAGGCGGAGGATGTGATGCAATTGTATTGTGCGAAAAGACACACTGGCTGGCATTGTTAGTCCCCTCTAGAGTAGACCTATGAAATCAATTGTTGAATGATGATAAATCATACTGATCCAATGGGTCTACTGCAGTCATAACTAAGAATATGATTTAGGTCTATATCTCCTCCCATGTCTTAAAGCAGTGTTGCATAGAGAGGCACTTGATTGACAACACCACTTTAGATTGGAGGTGAGGGAGCCGCATTTTACAATGTACTTCTGTATGAAGATCTCCCATGTAAACAGAAAGCCCAGCACTTCCAGGACTGTGTTAGCACCTTCCTTCTTGTATATTCGTTTTCAGAGGGGCAAAGAAGTATTTTAATTTTTTCTATGAGGAATACTGCTTTCCTACTACTTCATTCTGCTGCATACACTGACCATAGAGCCATAGAGAGGAGACATTCTGTGTAAGCACAGAGCAGCTACAAGGCAACAGGGTATATAATTCTAGATAGTAAACACACTGAGTGTATAAAATTGTTGACGGGGGTGTTACCTTCTGGATCTAAAACAAGGTAATATTTATAATAGTGAACTCTAGGCTTTCCGATTACATTGGACTACACTTCCCCACTGACCAGTGTAGCCGCTAATGAAGGTTGATGGGTTTTGTAGTCCAGCAACATCTGAAGGGTCACAAATTGTCTACCCCCAATTTATGGTCACATTTGGACTGTAATTGCCTCCCCAGAAGTCTGCACAAATTTCTGAAGAAATCTGTCTCCAGCAGCAAAGAACAAGAGAGGGGGACTGGAATAATGTGAGATAACTGTTTTCCCCCTACAAGGTGATTCTAATGCTGTTGTACAACAGCACAGCTACCTAAAGATTCCCTATCCAAGACTTGTCCTGATATGTTAAAAGCAATCCTTTATTTAGAAAAAAAGCTGCTGAGATTATTCTTTCCTGGTTTTATCAAGTCAGATATTATTAAAAAGGCAGAATTCCACCCAAAAGAGACAAAAGGGTAAGCACCAATGGGCAAATCAGCAGCATCTTGATTATTCTGTTGCATATAATCCATAAAGAAATGAGAATAATGCTTGAACAATAAGAGGAATTAGACAACATGTTTGTTCCAGAGGTCTCTTCCTGGGCATGCTCTTGACCACAAAAACCATCCAGGTGGTGGCCAGAGGCCGGAAGAAAAAGTCAAAGTCAGCTTTTGTTGATCCCACAATGTTTGCTGATCCCAAAATCATAAGGCAAAGGATTTTGGAGTGGAAGAAGGCTGAAAACACTGCTTGTCTTTTCTGTTCCACAGCTTTTTCATAACTGTCCTTATGTTCATGAGGCTGACATTTTAAGGTATGTCAGGAAAGGAGCAGAGAGAAAGACGCTCAGTTTTTCACCATTCTGTAAGGCTGTGACGTATACTCCCTGTCTTTGTATGGCAAGATCTGATACAACAGGCATCATCCATTCCTTCTCTGTACAGGCACAGTTTATATCACCTTTTATAATGTTCTGTATACTTTAAAAGTGTATAAAATTAAGTTTTCTGTTGGCTTTGAAAAGTTAGAGAAAGCCAACAATGTTCAACAAGTCCTGAGTGTTGAAAAAGAGAAATAAATATGCACAAGGTTCCTCTCTGCCTTTCTTCCAAGGGCTTTGGCTGATGTCACTTGCCTGCAACACGCGAAATCATCCATTCTAAGCCAGCTGGAAGGCTGCAGGAGGGAGAAAGGAAGACATATAATAGATTGCTGGGAAGCTCAGAACTCACAGATCCAAGAGATTCACTGAAATTGCCTCTTCTGTCCTTCAAAGAGAAGTACCCATCCTCAGCCCTTTGATGTTTGACATTTAAGTTTTAGTAATTACCAGTAATTTTATAAAATTAAATTGATGGTGCAATTAATCAGAGGCACTTTTGTTAACGGGTTCAGTAATAGAAAGTTGTAGACATTTGAATTCTTTCAGGTCCTGCTGATCAAAACCAATCAGAAACACGGCACGGAGCTAGGATGCTGTTTTACAGATCTGACCACCGGTCCAGCTAGCCTGGTTATAATTCTACTGTAACTGGCAGCAATTCTGCAACAGAGAGTGTTGAACACTTAACTCAACGGGGAGCACAAGTTTCAAGTAATTTTGCTCCCAGGGTCCACTACAGGCTGTACACCCTTCCAAAACCTGATTTTCCCCACTTTTTTTTTCTGCTTTAGAAAAAAAGATCAGAAATGCATAATCCAACAAAGTACTGCTTCACTTTTGGGACCCTCCAGGAGTAATGATGGTCATTTTTTATTGATTCTTTTTTAAGGGGAGGGTCCCTCAAACAGGTGGAGAGCTGCAAGCATGCCATGTGATTTTGTGTGTATGTGTGCCTTCGAGTCACTTGTCAAGTTGTGGAAACCGTATGAATTTCATAGGGTTTTCTTAAGTAAAGAAAACTCAGAGGTGGTTTTGCCAGTTCCTTCCTCGGAAATACAGCCTACAGCACCTGGTATTCCTTGGCAGTCTCCCATCCATGTACTAAAAAGGGCTGACCTAGCTTAGTTTCTACAATTAGATAGAATATGGTGCATTTAAAGTATTTAGATCACCATGTGATTATCCCTCCTCATTTAACTGGGAATGCCAGGAACTCAATTTGGGAGTTGCTGCATGTAAAACATGAGCTCTGTCCTTTTGGTATCTTCTCTTACAACAGAGGGAGGCTACTGAGGAAGGCTACTGAGGAGTTGTGTTAGCCCCTCAGGACACCCTGAAAGGCCACATCCCCCACTGCAATGCCTACAGAAGAAAAAAAAAAATCAAAAAATTATTTTTGTCACAAATGGCCCTAAATGAAATCTAGGGGGTGTGGTAGCCATTTTCACAATGATTTTAGGGCCCCAGGGCCATTTTAAGCCCAGAGGAGGCCTTCTTTGACAACAGGAAATGAGCAGAAGTCACCTCGTTTCAGAAAAAGGCCTCTCCTGGGCATAAATTGGCTCAGGGATCCAAAAACATGGCAAAAATGCCCCCAACTCCTCAGAAATCACTTTGGGGGGAAAATGGTCCTGGGGGGAGTCACAAAAATGGGTCTAAGGCAACAAACATGAGGGTGCTATCTTAGAAAACACTTGCTATCTCATGGGGGTTTGTCATTTCCAGCTCTAAGCTTGAAATATTTTCCTCTCTCTTCATTGTGGTAAGAAGTTCCATATGTGAAGAAGTCCAATTACCTTTTAGCCTTATTGGAAGGCCTACATATGCAGTACTACTCACCCCTCTCCTGTGAGAGCACAACATCCTTGAATGTGCCATGGATGGTCTTTGATGGAGCTCAAGGTGAGGAACTTTGAGATCTCAGAGGTAGACATTGAATTTTTGACATCCTGCTTGTTAGCAAATATCAGCACAGCTGCATTACGAAGGTCCTGGGGATGGAAGGAAAGGGTACATTTTTTTATCTCCCAGTCTCCATAAGCTCCCAAACAGGACCGCTGCAGAAATGATCCACAAAATCCATCCTGCAGAAGTCATAGCCCAACATGGGAATCACTCAGTAAAATAATGTTGATGGTTTCCCTTTACTATTCCCAACATAACATTTATTTATAGATCTGCTGGTTTCCAAAGAGACTGCTATGGAGATGCACCAAACACCTTTGTGCAGTTTTGGCTTCATTTGTGTTTTTTTTAAGATTGTTTATTAGTTTTATAACAAACACTCAGATTCACAATTAGAATCATAGTAACAGCCAAACAATTATTTATTCAAAGAAAAAGGGAACTAAAACTAAAGCACAATACTAGCACACTAAACTTAAATACTGAGCAATAACTAAAACACTAAACACTAACCTATTAAAACACAAAAGGGCTCTGATTCCCCCCTACAAGCTAAACTGTAATGAAAGAAAGAAAAATATAATTAAAAAACATATCATTCTACCATTAGAGATCCAATTCAGTAATCCTACTAGAATTACTAGTAAACACAGCCACAAATTCTTGTATCATTAGACATCTTATTGCTCAAGAAGTCTATAAATGGTTTCTGATGTTCTGGTTTGGCTTCTTTTGTGATGCAGGCTACAGCCAAAACATCCTTCAGTCAGGTCTGGTGTACAAATGTAGTAGGATGAGGTGGCAAGATAATATCACAAGATCAACTAAAGAAGAAAGATCCTCTAGCACAGGAAGCAAGGTTCCAAGGTCTTCTCAGTGGCTGCTCCCAGGTTATGAAACTTTCTTCCAAGGAAAGTGAGGCTGACCCCTTCCCTCTTGTCCCTCTGCCAACAGGCAAAGATCATTGTATTACAGTAGGCTTTTGACTGGCTACCTTGCAAGACAAGTGGACACCACATATACATACACACACACAAACATATATATATATTACTGATGTGCTTTTAAATTACTTGTGCTTTGAGTATTACAACTTGTGTAACCACATTATAACTTTTAATGTCTTTATCTGTACTTGTTTTTAATCTTGCTGTGAGCTGCCTTGAATTGCAGTTCTGGGAAAAATGCAGGATACAAGACAAATAAGTAAAAAACAAACAGTTAAGCTGGCTTTCTGCTTCCAGAAAGATTTTTACTTAAGATAATATTAAGAACTGAGGCCTCCTCCCCACTTCAACCTGGTTGCTGTCTAAAATGACAGTCCAAACTGCCACCTAGGACTTCTGTGTATCTTACTGCCACATGTAGACTAAGTCTGAGGGCCTTTCTACACGATGTTGTCATAGTGCTATTATTCCACTTTCAACTTCCTGTGGAATTCTGGGGTTTTTAGTTTACTGAGGCTAAAGAGCTCTCTGGCTGAGAAGTCTAAATGCCCCTCCCTAAACTGCAAGCCCCAGGATTCCACAGGATGTCAAAAGTGGTACAATAGCACTATAAAACTGTAGTGTGGAAATGGTCTGAGACAGCAACAGTCAAGTTACTTTATCTCATCAGACATTACAGGCTCACAATAATATACAACCTGCAAAATTGCTTTAGCATAGTAATCACGTTATCCCATAAAGCATCTCTTTGTATCCTGTGGCAAGCAGACTCACCTCATGTGCTAGCATCTTGTACAGCTCCTCTTTTGTCACTGTCAACCGTTCGCGGTCCGTGCTGTCGATCACAAGAATAACAAACTAAAGGAAGACAGGAAGCACCAAAAATATGAGTTGTCTAAGCAACAGAATCCAAGGCTAAGAAAAGGGAAGGGAAACATTGTTCCCTCTCTGCATGCCAATAGCAGTTTCCAAGTTTCAATCCATATGTAACCGAAACAAGTCCAAGCAGGAAGTATCAGCAAGTTTAGGGGAAAATACAAGGTTTGCAGAAGTTCAAAAGCAGGGTGCAGTGCTCAGAGTGTTGGATTAGGACTTGGGCAATCCAAGTTCACATTTCTACTAAGCCATAGAAGTTACTGGATGACTATAGTTAATTAGCCAGTCAGTCTCTCTCCTTATCTGGCCACTTCCACACTGCACAGCTATAGTGCTATTATTCCACTTTCAACATCCTATGGAATCCTGGGGTTTGCAGTTTAGGGAAGGACACAATTGGTCTCAATAAACTACAAACCCCAGAATTCCACAGGATGTTGAAATTATGAAAGTATAGTGTGGAAAAGCCCTCTGTCTGCTTGACCTGACTCCCTGAGTTGTCATGATGATAAAGTGGAGAGAAGAACCTCTTATGCAACACTGAGCTCAGTGGAGGAATGGCAGGATATAGATGTAGTAAGTAAATGTATAAATTTAAAGAGAAACCCTCAAAGCAGACTAATGAGGACTGAACATGCTCAGAAAATGCTGGTTGGATCATCTGTATATAGAATGGAGTTATTGAAATCCTGTATTTTGAAATCCTGTTATTGAAATCCAGTACTTTGTACTGCAACAATGTATGGCACGGCGCACTTCTGAAACCTAAAATAACACTAAATTGTTCTATACTTGTCACTCAGTCTTCATATATACTGTCGACATAAACATTCCCCTGGAGGTGGAAATGTACCTAGTTCCTGATGGAGGCTGTCTTCTTATTTTGAATCCAGACCCACCCAACTCCCACACCTTGAAACGGAATATCAGCACAGCAAGCTCATTTTTATCTCTGTTCTCATTTGCTGTTTGTAGGGAGGTTTTTCGTTTGGTTTGTCCTGACATGTTGCGGTTGTTCTTGCATGTCTTCAAGTCATGTCAGACTTGTGCTGACCCGAAGGCAAACCTATCACGAGGTTTTCCAGGGCTGAGAGTATGTAACACGCTCAAGCTTACCAAGTGGGTTTCCATGGCTGAGCAGAGAATTAAACCCTGGTCTCCAGGGTAATCTAATGCCCAAACCACTACATATCCAAATCCACCGTCTGCAGTCCATAGTGAAAGAAGTGAGAATTAGGTCCTTCCAGATGTAGCTGGTATTCAGACTACAGCTTCCATCATCCTTAATCACAGGCTATGCTGGCTAGGCCTGAAGGGAGCTGAAGTCCAACAAAATCAGGAAGGCCACCTATCCCCAAGTTCTCTCAAGGTGACCTATTTCACAGGGCTGTTGCAATGATAAAGCAAAAAGAAAGCATTGCACTGAGCCATGCCTCTGACTCCAAGGGTGGAAGGGGTGAACTGCAATGATGGCAGAAACAGTGGCCAGCTGGAAGCAGCTTTGCAGAGGAGGAGACCTACTGTCCAGTTGGGCCAAAACAAGATTTAAGGTGGGGAGCAAAGAAAAAAAAGGCTGCTGCTGTTTTTGGACTACAGCTCCCAGAATCCCCCATGCAGCACAGCCATAATGGCTAGGAGATTCCAGACCTTCCTCCTGATTCCAAGATTTCCATCGAGAAATGGAAAGCTATGGGGGTGCATGTTAAGCTCATTCCTTCAACCCCTTTCCCTGCATGTGTGAACAAGACCTGAGCTGTGAATCAGACAAATGGCAGAGCTAGTTTTGCCTTTGCCATACGCTCACTAGATGGCCCCGGGTGGATTGTGTTCTTCCTGCATCCCTGTCTGCTTTACAAGGGTAATAACACTCACCTGGTTTGAACACTGGACTACAACCCTGGAGACCAGGGTTTGATCCCCCTCCCACCTTGGCCATGGAAACCCACTGGGTGACTTTGGGCACATCACACTCTCTCAGCTGCAGAAAACTCCATGATAGGTTTGCCTTACAGTCATTATAAGTCAGAAACAACTTGAAGGTACACAACAACAGGGCTGATGTGTGAAACATCATAAATGAAGTGCTTTGAACACTGGAAAACTTGGTACAAATTGCCTTTTACACCTGCCTTTTTAGCCTCCAAAAACATACAGTGCACAGCAAAACCTAAGCAAACCAAGAGGTGGGTGGCTGGGAGCTGACCAAAAAGCAGGGGCATTAGTGCTTTGCAAAGCTTCTCTAAGCCTGTAACATGGCCAGCAACAGCCATGGCTGCCCCAAGACATTTTACTGCCCAAGGTAAAGGCAACCCCTGTCAAATTCCGTGTAAATAAGCTGACTGGACTGCTTATTTTAATCTTACTTTAATATGAGCAACAGGATAAACTCCACTACCACACTGAGACTGCATTTTCTGCCTGAGATGGTTGCTTCCTTCTGCTTAATGGTACAGTGGATCCCAGCAGCATCGGTGTGAAATTAAACAAAATATAGTGCTCCAATAAAAAGTGTTTAATTTAAACAGTCACAGATTTCACCACTTCAGCATTTAAGGGTTGCGGAGGTGAAGGAGAACAGAGCAGTATGAGAAGTTTTCTAGACTTCTTCCATAACCCATACATAATCCATGTGGAATTTTTAAAAAGGGGCTCCAAATTCAAGAAGAGATGATGTTTAGACAGAGTTTTGTTTTGTCGACTTGCTGTCTGGGCAAAAGCAAAGAAACACAGAGGGGGGCGGGTGAGAGAAAAGAGGGGGGAAAAACACATTCCATATCAAGAAATGTCAAGAATGTGCTCCTGGCAAAAGAAAGGACTTGTCTCAACTTGGCTTTGTTCTGGCAAAGTAGAGAGACAGAGAGAGAGCCATGATGCAGACAGGCCTCAAGTCTAGAGAAGATATATTTATTTTTAGTCTGTTCTCAGCAAACTGGGACAAATATTTAACAGAGGAGAGGCTAAGCCGCCGTGCCGAAAAATTGCTTTTGGACTACAACTTCCAGAATCCCTCAGTCCACATGCTTGTGTTGGCTGGGCGCTTCTGAGAGTTGAAGTCCAAAAACAAATGAACAAGCAAGCAAACAAACTTGTCCAAGCTCTGGACTGCCTGGATTGGGTGGGCTACATAATGCTTTATATTTATATACATACATACATACACACACACACACACATATATAGGTATGTATGTGTGTATACTATATATATGATGGAGTGTTCCTTTTTTCTCACAACACCACCATAGGAACATAGGGAGCTACCTTTCCCAGCTACCAGTCTATTTTTATATTGTCTTCCTGAATGCAGTGGCTCTCCAGCCCTTCGCAGACATGCCAGGGGTTAAACCTGAGACCTTCTGCATGTAAAGTATGTACTTAGCTAATGAGCTACAGACCTCCTCCAAACCACTGGCTGGGAATTGGCCACTATCAAAAGTCTAGTTTGCACAAACAAGAATATTAAGAGGCAACATGATAGCTATGTTTAAATATTTGAAGGGTCAGCATATGGAGGATGGAGCAAGCTTGTTTTCTGACGCTCCAGAGACTGGGACTCGGAGCAATGGCTTCAAACTTCAGGTAAGGCGATTCCATCTAAACATTAGGAAGAACTTCCTGATAGTAAAAGCAGTTTGACAGTGGAATACACTGCCTCAAAGTATGGTGGAGTCTCTTTCTTTGGAGGTTTTTAAACAGAGCTTGGATGGCCATCTGCTGGAAAGGCTTTGATGGTATATTCCTGCATGGCAGAAGGTTGGACTCGATAGCTCCCGTGGTCTCTTCCAGCTCTATGATTCTACGAGGTCATAAGTCTAACTTTTGAGGTTGTAACTACTGAACAGGATGCCAGTCATAATTTTTAGAACAATGTAATGACTAGTATCATCACTAACTTTTGAGTGTAACAAAATTCTCACTTTTTCTAAAACACTGTTTTCAAGGACCGTTTTGTATTTTTATGTTATTTGAAGAAAAGGCAGAACTAAATCAAAGAGTAATATACTTACAGCGCATTGCTAATGTAGCACTTTTCAATTAATGAATACTGGATTACTTTTTAAAAGACAGGCTCTGGCCCAAACTCACCTCAGTATTGGAATAGTAGGTGTTCCAAGTGGATCTCAGGGTTTCCTGACCACCAATGTCCCACATCAGGAAGTGTGTCTTGCGCAAGACAATCTCCTCCACATTACTGCCAATTGTAGGTGATGTGTGAACGACCTCATTCATTAGGCTAACAGAAGAACACATCAGTGAGTGCCTATGTAATACACAATCCATTACTGGTCCCTTCCACAAAAAAATAAAGCATACTTAGGAAACACACAGGCTTTCCACATCCCTAATCAGCAGTAGAATCATAGAATCACAGAGTTGGAAGAGACCCCAGGGGCCATCGAGTCCAACCCCCTCTGCTATGCAGGAACACCTATCAAAGCATTCCCAACAGATGGCCATCCAGCCTCTCCTTAAAAACCTCCAAAGAAGGAGACTTGACCACACTCCGAGGCAGTATATTCCACTGCTGGACAGCTCTGACTGTCAGGAAGTTCTTCCTGAGGTTCAAGTGGAATCTCCTTTCCTGCAGCTTGAATCCATTGCTCCTTGTCCTAGTCTCTGGAGAGGTAGAGAACAAGCCCACTTCCACCTCAACATGACATCCCTTCAAATATTTAAATATGGCTATCATGTCCACTCTCAACCTTCTCTTCTGCAGACTAAACATACCCAGTTCCCTAAGGCGTTCTTCATAGGGCATGGCTTCCAGACCCTTCACCACTTTGGTCGCCCTCCTCTGGACACATTCCAGCTTGTCGACATCCTTCTCCAATTGAGCTGCCCAGAACTGGACACGGTATTCCAAATGAGGCCTAACCAGTGCAGAATAGAGTGGTACCATTACCTCCCTCGATCTAGACACCATACTCCTATTGATGCAGCCAAGAATCACATTGGCTTTCTTGGCTGCTACATCACACTGTTGATTCATGTTCAGCTTGTGATCTACCAGGATTCCTAGATCCCTTTCACACATACTGCTATCCAGCCACATGTCCCCCATCCTATATTTGTGCCTTCCATTTTTTCTGCCCAAGTGCAGAACCCTACATTTGTCTCTGTTGAAACTCATTTTGTTAGCTTTGGCCCAGCTCTCCAAACTGTCAAGGTCGTATTGAAATTTGATCCTATCCTCTGGTGTGTTAGCAACCCCTCCCAGTTTGGTATCATCTGCAAATTTGATCAGCATGCCTTCCACTTCTTCATCCAAATCATTGATGAAGATGTCAAATAGCACTGGGCCCAGGACAGAACCCTGTGGCACCCCATTAGTCACTTCTCTCCAGGATGAAAAGCAGCCATTGGTGATCACCCTTTGGGTGTGGTTGGTCAACCAATTACAAATCCACCTAACAGTAGCTCTGTCCAGCTTGCATTTTACTAGCTTCTTTGCAAGAATAGTATATTGTATACTGGGATATGCATTATATATTGTACATTATACATTATATATTGTATATTGGGATATATTGGGAACACTAGAAACATTTATGGCAACAGTTGCCTAGATTCTGCAGTAGCTGATCAACAATAAGCCAAAAGCAGTCAGATGTATTTTAGGCACCACACCTACTGTTCACTGGGGTCAGCCCAATATGGTGTTCTCCAGATGTTTTAGATTACAAGTCCCATGTTTGACCATTGGTCATAATGGGTGAGGACTTATGGCAGTTGTTGTCCAAAACACTGATTTCTAAAGCAAAGTAATCTTTATAGTATGAATTTATACACTACCTTTCTGGTTACTATAAAAAGAGGAAAAAGGGAATGTTGGTCTTTGATTAGGTCTACTCAAGGCATATTACAAAGTAAAAAGAAAACAGGGACAAGATTTTAAGATTTGTAATTTCAGATGATCAGCTGCAATTTATGAATGCCATGACACTGAGCCCACAAATAGCCTGCACTATGAAAAATTATTTATAACATCTTTTACAGAGTAGAAGATGTATGATTAAAAACATCTGAAATGCCAAGATGCACTCTACATTGACTTATTTAATAGCAGAGTATATCCCACCCATCAAATTTCCCCCACATCAAAGACATATACCAGTGACATGTAAACACTTGCATGCCCCACTGATTCCAATAAAGAAATGCATGCTCATCATTTCAGTCTCCCAAACTGAAATCAATGGAATTAGAAGCACTCATTCTGTATAAAAAGAAAAACAACAGAAACTACAACTTGGGTATTACAGTAAGCTATGTATTTGAAAGGTTGCAATGGATGAAACAGTAGAAGAAGGGTATTAGATTAGGTACATATTTGCCTTGATACAGGAAGGCTCATTTTTATCTGTTCACAAGAGACCAGAACCTTCTTGGTAGCAGCAGCTCCCTCTCTAGAGAGAGAAAAAAGCAGAGCTTTGTGGTGCTTATTTATCTATCATTGTTATTAGGGATAAAAAAAATATACTGTTATGGCAAGTGAGTATGAATTTTATCCCAGTATTTACTTAGTGTTTGCTTAATATTTGCCACTATATAATTGCTATTTATATTTCAATAATTAGCTACAATGAATGGAAGCTAGCCAGTATCCTCTGCTGACAGTAGACTCTTTAACTGGTGAGTGGAGACTTCCAGCAATAGATTAGGGAGCAAGATGATTTTCAAGATTGCCCTTTTCTGCCTGTACCATCTCCCATGCTGTTTTTTTATTTTTACTTTATCCAGAATTTATTGAAATAGGTTTGACTTCTGCATAAGAAACAACAGAGCAGCTCTGCTTATTTGTGCTATGTCCAAACCTTTATACAATTGTATAGAAAGTACAATGGTTGGAACACTTTTACTGGTTATTCAAAATATACCACTTGAAGTAGAAAACAGGGATACTTTAAATGACACATGACCACAAATTGTGAAGAGGTCCTGGTGTGATATTGCAGTTATGTGTGCTGCTGAGTAGGAGCTGGGGGAAAGGAAAATATACAGAATTGCTACTCTTTAGATGGTAGAAACATTTCTGAGTATGTCATTGTTTTGATCTATGAATATTTGAATGCTGAATGTTTTGAATTGTTCTCCATCCTTCTTGAACAGAAGTCAGATGGCTGGCATCAGATGGATTCAGAGGGTTAAGGGGAAAGAAGGAACTGCCCAAGAGTACCTCCCTAGCCACTGATTTGGAAAGCATGTCAATTGTAACCTTAGTTGGCACTTAAAGTCTTATCAATATTGGCTAAACCAGGGGTGGGCAACTGCAGGAGGGTAGAAGGTTTCATTGGACCCTCAAGAAGACCTTGGAGGGTGACACTAATCAGCTGTCTCCCTTCCCTGCACAAAGAAATTTAAAAACTGCCCCTAAACTAAATGCTCCAAAAAGCTCTCTAGGATATGCCTTTTTAGCAACAGGAAGTGACTAAAAGTCACTACCTGTTCATTTCCTATATGAGAAAACCTCTCTGATCTAAAATGGCCCTTGAGAGGAAAATGTCATGAAAATGCCCCCCCATACTTCCTAAATGGCATTTGGAGTCAAAAAATAAATTTTCTTTTTGAAACATTTTTGACCCCAAGGAGAGTCACAAGGCTGCACTTTACCCAACCCCTGGACTAAGCCATGTGGCTGCAAAAGTACACTTGTGCTGTCAAGGAGTTGGTGCCAGTCATCTTGTCTGCCTCCTTGGTTTTGTGGTTAAAGCTAAACTGCATCACTTAGGTTGCAGAAAGATCTAGATTCAGCCTGTGATAAAAGATGAAAAACACTCAAGCAAGCCAACTTCCTTCAAACAGCTTCAAAACTTGGGATATTTCCTTTCCTGCTGGGCCACAATTTGGCTTTGACATTTGAAATATATTCTAATTTTAAGTCTCAACTCCGCTTAACCCTTGTTCCTCCCAGAATCCTTGCATCTGAATTCCTGTTTATATTCAGTGTATTTGTCATGCTGTCTGTTCAAAGTAAAGCGGAAGGAGATACTCACAACTGGTAGAGGATGGTGGTTTTTCCAGCATTGTCCAAGCCAATAATTATCACTTTATGTTCTGGAGAGAAAGAAAACAGGCATTCTGGGTTGGTTATTGTGCATGCAGAAAAGATATGGGTAAAACTTCTTGAGCTTGTTCATAAATTGAATGGTTATTGCAGTCAGTGGTATATGAAGCCCCCACCTTTTGATGCTGTGTTATCTGATGACTGGCTCTTTTGACACTTCCAAATTAAAGACAAGCTCCATGATTAGGGGTTCCATTTTTTCATCAGTTCTTCTTCCCCACTGAGACTTGCTTGGAACTACTTGCACGTGAGCACTGCTTGCAAAGTGAGCTGGGGGGAAGGCACTAAGCTGGCTGAAAGACTTTGTAAGCAGTGTGCATGCAGTTGGTCTCACATAACCCTCTGTAAATTCTTCATGGTCCCTACAGAACAGTACATGGGTTCTGTTTTTCAACCAAATCTGTTTTTTGACAGTGTTCTGGTCCCTAACCTGCCAGATAAGTGGGGGAGCCTGTATAGCTGGGTCACTTCATACGTTGGACTTCTTGGCAATAGTGGATAGAGCACTTCTGTGTTTGTGGGATAGTAAATTGGCTCTGCATTTTAGTTCAACATTTAAAGGAGCCATTGAAGGTGCTAAATCCCATCTTTAAAATATGTTCAGCACCTTAGGTAACTCCTTTAAAGATCAACCTAAAACCTGCAATGGATTCAATGAGCCCCCTGACATGGGAGTCACCATCTGCCACTGCTTTATTGTCTTAATGGTCCCATTCCACCTTACACAGCCATGTACCCATCACCTCTGTGATGAAGCCCACCACTGACATCTAGCTTTCCTCCCTACCCCATGTCATTCCACACTTTACAAGTGCTTCTGTGCTCCCGATATGAAGCAAAACAAAGGGCCCGGGAGTCCTTAATAGCAACCCTGACCAAAAACAGAGAGAAATACTCTGAGCATGTATAGCTTGGCTTTTTAAATCATTTGAATCATTTGAATCATATGACCAATGTGATGACAGGAATAAAATGGAATTTACTTCTGCTACTAAGCACACTGCCTCGTCAGTATAAGCCCTTTTGTTGTAGAAAGGGATAATATGTGTTAAAATAATAATATAATGAGCTTATATAACCATGTACACCCTTATCGGGAAGTCTTCCCACACTTACTCACACTCTGTGTCCACCCAGGAAAGATGCTACAATGACCCACAACTGTAGAAGAACCCAGCCTGCACTTGCCTTCCCAGGGACTGGTGCCAGGTCTATTTGTCACTGCCCCTATCCCCTGCTGCTTTCTGGACATTCATGCCACCTCTCATCTAAATCCACAGGGCCCTAGATTTCTGTTTTTAAGCCCAGCTCTAGTGGCACCACAGAACTGCAGTGTGTGTGGGGCAGGAGCAGGAATGAAGGATAACTTTTGCCTAAGACAAGCAAGTGAACACTTGGCTCCTTGCAAATCCAAAAGCAGTTGCAACAATTAATCCATCCTGCCACCCTGGGTAATGCTGCAGATCACTAGGGCAATTCAGGGCTCTGCTGACAAGCTTGTAACCCAAATCATGTAGCCAATATACTCAGCCATACTTATTCAAAACCATTAGGATGGCTTCTTATTCAAACACCAGAATTAAGTCCCTATGCTGTAAGCAGAAGAATGGCAATTTGTCATTTTTTACCTCAACAAGTTCAGTGCTAGCCCAAGATCTAACTAATTTTAAAATAAATGATTAAAATAACTAGAAAAATTACTGGTTATACATCTAAAGTAACTTCATTCCAGCATATTATGCTATTTCAAATGCTAGTTCCTGCTGTGTTTTCCGTTGCTGCTGGTTTTGCTATAAGTATTGAGGTAACAACAATGGGGACACAAGGAAAGTGGGTTCTGTCCTTGAGGCCAGAGGATTTCAATACTCAAAGATCTTTTTCTTTAAGTAACCAAAATGATAATTATTTTAGCTAAGTTTCAAGAGGAATGGGAAAGCATGTGGCCCTCCAGATGTTGTTGGACTACAAATCCCATCAGACCTAGCCAGCATAGCCAATGGTGAGGAATGCTGGGAGCTACAGTCCAACAACATTTGGAGAGTCATGATTCCCTGATTTCAAGAAATAAGAAAGTTAATGATAGTTAAACAACTACTTCTATAACAGTAGCTTTGAGACAAGGCTTGGACCAATGGGCAGGGTTCAATATGGACCATTGCTGGTGGACATGAGAAGGGCCACTCCCCTCTTCCCACCACAGCAACCTCTCCACCCCAAAATCCTGCTCCAGAAAACCATCCAGGGCCAGAGGATTTCGTTGGGGAGTACCAGTGTGACACTTGATTTAGTCATGTAACTGTTAACTAATTATTCCTCAAGTAATTTCTCAAGTTCCAAAACACCAACCGAGCATTAATTTCTAGAGTGAAACAGATATGCTCACTATATCTTGCGATACTCCTACATGTATGCACCCTTCTTTTTATTGTCTGTTCCTTACAAAATCAAGAACCCCAAAAACTTAGACGCATTACAATGCCAACTTAAGCTACAACAAGACTTGACTAAAGATGTAACAAGTTTTCTTTTTATCCCTCTATCAATACAGCAAAGGCAACAGAACTGAGTTTGGAATGCAAGAAATGCCCCAAGTGAAAATAACTGCCCGCATACCTCCTTTACATTTCTTTCTATCCTATCAGGAGGAAAAACAGGTACACATGGAATTCTACTTCCCTTGCTCTACAATCTCACAGTCACTTTTGATCATGATTGTAACCTAGTAAACATTAGAAACTGAGACACAAAACAAACAAGTTGCATCTCGTTGTGGCAAAGGTTAGAAGCCAGATTGAATATCACACACTCTCTCTTTCTCTCCCTCAGTTTCTCAAGAGCTGCTAAGTGGTTGAGATTCATGCACAGTTCAAGGGAAAGTTTATGTTAAACAGCACACTATACATCACAATTTCCCTTTTCTATGGTCGGGATAAAAATTCCATATATAGTCAAGGATCAGGTAGTAAGAATGAAGTTGGGGAGGGGGTCTGGGCAAAGAGTTCTGCTTTAAAAGGTCAACTCCTTTTCTACGAAGGAAAGGTCTGGCAGCTTCATCAGATAAAGATTAGATTGTTTTGTAGAGAAGGAAGGAAGTTCTACTCCAAATGCAAAGAAATAATACAATGGAAGATTTGGCTTTCCCCAGAAACATGTGCCAAAGCCAAGCTCACATAATAACCTGCCTTAGCTGCAATTGTCTCAGACTCCAGACACATGAGACGTCTACATGCACCCATACACAACTGGCCACATCCACACATTCCATTAAGTCATGATTCAGAACAAAGTACATGAACAGAAGAGAACTGTGGGTAATATCGCATGTGTGAGTTCCCTTCCTTCTGTGTGATCAAGAAAAGACATTCAGAAGAATTTGCTTCCACTTGCTTAACCGTGATTTGTTAAGTTCTCCAGACCTACATACTACGTTTAGCATTAACTATGGTTAGTATAAAGCAAGCCAACTGTAAACTACTTTTTCTGAAAATAGCTTCCTTTAAACAAACCTTAGTTAATCCCCATTCAGGACTGGCAAACAAAGAAGCTGTGGTTAACTAAAGGCAGATGTCACTTCTCCCCAAATTCTGAACTCCTTCCTCTAGCACCATGGAAGGGTGAAGTTTCTAGTCCAAGGCTTACTTCTGCCCATTTCTGCTTTCATACAGCATGCTAAGACATGTTTGAGTCTGACCTGTGAATGCAGCAAGGAAAATAGCCTTTGATTCATTTTTTAGCATATGTGCATAAGAGACTGTGTGCAGGCTTGACCTAGATTTTTCTTAAAAAAACAAAACATGTATATGTTTCAGGGCAAAAGGTGTGATACTGTATTCTGGCAGTTCAGAAGTACTTAATGCGCACACTTCTAAGGATGTGCCTCATAAAAATGAGCATGTGTGTGCATGACACATTGGCCTAGAGCCAGAAAACCATGGCAACAGCAAAGGACTGTGCGCATGCCACTGAGCTTCAAAGTAAACAGTGTCTAATGCACAAATTTGGAATATAGGGGGTTTCCTATGAAGCAATATATGGGTTTGTACATGCACTATTTGCTCAGTGCAGCCTGGACTCCTTCATCTAATGCAGTTGACTTTTGCACCTCCAACATAAAATCCTACCTTAATAAACAAATCAATGCCATTCTGTGTTCAAACAATGTGTACACATGGAAGCTTGATCAAGAATATGACCCTGTGAATGAGGTACAGTTGCACAGAAGTGCAGGTATGTGTATATTCATAGGTGCATGTACACATGACTACTGCCTCTTTTGTGACAGAAATCTATGCCAGGAAAGGATCCCCTAACACACATTCCCACAAATGCTTACGAATCTGCAGGCCCTTGTGTATATTTAGAAAGCAAATGTAAACCTTTAAGTGTCTACAGCAGACAGTGAGTCTACTTCTTCAAGCCTTTCGCTGAGGTCTTGAGGAAATTTAGTGACTCTGAGCAGAAGGAGCAGGAGGAGTTCATTTACAAAAGACAAAAGGACAGATCAACATGAAAGCCAGTGAGAACAAAAGGATGGAAAATGTTCTCACCACCAAACATCTGCCTGAGCAAACAGCCTGTGCCAACAAAGGAGATAAAGAGTTTCGGTGTCACACACTGTTCCCCTCCCCAAACTATGCACCCTCCCACAATTCCAGTGATCAAGGGGGAGGATAAGTAGGGCTGGTTTCATCTCACACCCAACACTCCTAGGGAAATTCAGTTCTCCAGTCTAGATCCAGTTGATGTGTTCTTCACAGCCTGCCTGGATCCAAATGGAAAGTACATTAAAAAAAAAGTAGGATTCAAAGGCTTTGTCACTTCCTCAGAAATTTCTTAACACTTAAACCCAACTAACAAGACAACCTGTGTTTTTCTGCCCCATGCTTATTTTTTGTCTGCCTGCTCTTCAAGAAACTTTGTCCCATCTGTTGCTACTTCCCACAACTCCTGTCACCACAAACCCACAAAAAGATGGCCCTCAGCCTGAAACAACAGCTATTCTACACCAGAGAGCCTTAAGGGAACCAAAGATGACAATTTATATATTTAGCCATTTATACAGATTTTGTGTGTTGTGCTTATATACTGCATAAGCAATGTACAGAGCTCGTCTTCATCCTAAAAGAATAGATATTCTTAAGAGGAAGTTATCTCAAAATGACAGAAAAATGGGTAAAATGATGTTTCAATTTTGAATCTATTGCTGTAATTCATTTCTATTATTTTGTAGTATTTGATGTATTTGTTCTTTTTTATTGTTTTTTTCTTTTTTCTTCAAATAAGAAAAGATTTTTTTAAAAAAAGAACAGATATTCCACATCAGAGAACGTTACAAGAACCAAGGATGACAATGTATCTATTTAGCCATTTATATGGATATATGTATTTAAAATGTGTTATGTTTATATATTGTGTCATGCATGTACAGAGCTTGTCCCCACCCTGAAAGAACAGATATTCTACATCAGAGAACCAAGGATGACAATTTATATATTTGACAATGTGCATACATTTAAAGATAAATATTTAAGGTGCACCTGCCAAACATGGCTAGACTGGACATATCTGGCAGCCCACTAAAATCCTTTAGGTCTTTCAGGAAACACAGGAAAATGTTAAAAAATTAAATAGTATTTTAAAGATTTTACAGAAACAAACATAGCAAGCAAAACAATGCACCTGAGATCCAGTACAAGGAAGTGCATTGACACAAGAGGATTAAAGGAACAAAGTGTGCTACAGAATGGCTATATCATGTTGAGCACAGTATTTATAGATACAGGATTCACAGCTCCCATGAAAAGACCCCAAAGCTTTCTAAGCTTTGTCTGTTGAGAAGTGGAGAAGGCCTTCTATTGCCTCTCCATTCTTCTCCCAACTCCACAGTCACCATTCAAGCATCACCTGATGCGGCATTTCCGCACTACACTGTTATAGTGCTATTATTCTACTTTCAACATCCTAGGGAATCCTGGGGTTTGCAGTTTAGGGAAGGGCATTTAGAATTCTCAGCCAGAGAGCTCTTTGGCCTCAGTAAACTACAAACCCCAGAATTGCACAGGATATTGAAAGTGGAATAATAGCACTATAACAGTGTAGTGCAGAAGGTCCTGGGAGTCAGTTCTCATGCAGGAGCACGGTGCATAGCCACACAAAAGCCATAGCTTCCCCACCAGCCCATGCTCCTAGTGTGCTGGAAAGGTCAGAGCCCTCTCTCTCTCCTCCCTCCCTCCCTGCCTAGCCCCCAATTTTACCCACCCATATGGCACGACATTCCTAGAAAGGAGGAGAGGGGAGGAGAAAGGAAGGGCAACAAAAACATCAGGAGAAAGAAGCTGGGGGAGAGAAGAGAATGAAAGGGGAGGAGGGAACCCACTCCAGAAAGGGGGAAACGACCAATCCAAAAGGAATTAAAGGAGGAACACAGGCAAGAGAAATGAGGGGACAGGGTGGAAGGAAAATAAAAAGAAGGGGTGCATAGGGTGAGGGATGGAAGGGGAAAATGAACCATTCCAAGGAATATTGCTGCGCAAGAGGACTGGCAACCCGAAGAAGCAAAACAGAAATCAGCAAGGTGAGGAAGTGGAACAAAAACCAGAAGAAGACAGCAGAGGAAAAAAAAATCTAGCAAAAATTTAAAGCAGCCCAGGAAGACAGGAACAAGGTATGGGATCTAAGAATGACAAAACCATCACGCAAAGTCGATCAAGGGGGCGAAATCTCAAGGCAGGACGGTGCAAATAAAACCGGGGGAGGGGGCAGAAAGAAGTGGAAAGGCGCCTGGGGAAGGAGCAAGAGAGTGGAAAATGGAGAAGAAGGGTGGGGAAGGGGGCCAACGGTGGGGCAAAGAGGGGATCAGAAGGGACAACGAGAACGAAGAGGGGAGGAGGAGGGAGAACGACCACCAAGGTGCCTTACCGCGGCTTCCAAAAACGCTCAAGAGTTTGGCGAAGAGTTGCCCCATTACGAGCCCCGCAGCCTCCTAAGAAAACTTCGCCGCCTCCGCCGGGCTTTATACCCTCCACTGATGACGTGTCAAAGGGCGGTCCCTTCATTTAAGCCCCGCCTCCTTGGAGGGAAATTCTGTGGACGGGGAGATTCCTGCAGAATGGATGCGGGATCGTTTTCCGAAATCAGAGAAAAGTACTGCGAAGGTCATGGGCGTAATTGTGCGCCTCTCCACGTGTTGTTGGACTGCAGCTCCCAGCTTTCCTCGCCTCTCCTTGGCCCTTGGTGGCTGCGGCTGTTGGGACTGGCAGTGGTACAGATTCCGATGGAGAGCCTCATCATTCCTGCCCGTGGATTAAATGGAACAAAGTACCCGCGAGCATGTGAAGAGTGCTTTTCCTTTCAGTGGAACCCTCCTCTAATGCTTCCTATATATATGTGTGTGTGTGTGTGTGTGTGTGTGTGTATGTATATGTATATATAATAATAAAGGTTCCTTGTGGTTTAGGTTGTGATCATGTTCAGTGATTACCTGATTTTGGCTGGCTGTGTTTTGTATCAGAAAAATCCTTGGCACGTCTAGATGCACCTTTTTAAAACTACATTCCTGTGAAGTGGAATTTAACTCAGGGTCAACATTGCTACAGCCTGTGGGCTTTTACTGTTGCAAAAAATTCCTGCCCGTGGATTAAATGGAACAAAGTACCCGCGAGCATGTGAAGAGTGCTTTTCCTTTCAGTGGAACCCTCCTCTAATGCTTCCTATATATATATGTGTGTGTGTGTGTGTGTATATGTATATATAATAATAAAGGTTCCTTGTGGTATAGGTTGTGAACATGTTCAGTGATTACCTGATTTTGGTTGGTTGTGTTTTGTATGAGAAAAATCCTTGGCATGTCTAGATGCACCTTTTAAAAACAACATTCCTGTGAAGTGGAATTTAACTCAGGGTCAACATTGCTACAGCATGTGGGCTTTTACTATCGCAAAAAATGTTATAGTCTGAATCTGGAACACTTTGAATTCACCACCATCCATTGATCAAAGGTTGGAAAATCTGACTGCCTTAGCTATACATGAATGTATATTTAGCAGAAGTCAATTCCAAGAAAATGTATTTCTCCAAGTGTGCTCACATTATATTAATGCATATGCCAACCCCTTGTTCAATTATTATTATTATTATTACTATTATCTTTATTCATATCCCGCTTTTTTCCTTAAAAGGACTCAAAGCGGCTTACAATACTTTAAAAAAGAAAACATAGTTAAAAAGCTGTGTCATACAAAAGTTAAAACATAAACAAACAGTAGTAATTAAAACAAAGTTAAAATATATGTTAAAAGCAACTAACAAATCACAATTTACTTATGGATTTCCCTTGATCCTTCTTTTTAATTTTTTCTTTACATTTCTTTCTCTGTCTATATCATATATGGTAAAACCAATTTAAAAATAAAAATATTAAGCATTCAGGGAGAAAAAGGTATACAGGAATCCAAAGTTGCCCAATTGTTCATTCCTATTCTCACCACAAGAATCTGGTGTTTCTGTTTCTGTTTCTTTTTCTTTCTTCCTTTCTTTCTCTCTTTCTTTCTTTTTCTCTTTAGCTGAGAGAGGGCTGTCCTAAATTATTTGTTGCCCTGCTCACCATCCCAAGACAAAGGATATATATATAATACCCAAAGCAAGGAAAGCCATTTCAGCCCCAGCGGTAGACAAACCCAAACACTTGAGAAACCCCTATCCCTGGCAATAAAATATAATACTAGTTATATTTTAAACTTAAATCAGTGCACTGCACAAATATGCTGTTGAGATAGCTATCACAAGCTGCTTGGTGGCATGGAGTATAGTCCTAACAGAGGTGATATATAAAAGTTAGTTTAAAATAAGACTGTTTTTATTGACTATTCCAAATGTGGGTAGTTTTTCCTCACAGGTATGGATGCTGAACATCTTTGTCAGGAATGGTGTCTAAAAAGGCTTGAAATTTAGAAAGAGTTGGCAAGACCAACCAACATGTTCAGGGAGCTGGAACAATTTCCTCATGAGAAAAAAGTACTATAGTTGGGGTGATAGCTTAGCAGGGGGAAACCAATAAGTTGTCTTTTAGAGGTGGATAGTGACATGAAAATGGTGGATAGGGAGGTGTTTTTCTCCTTCTTACAACGATGGAACTTAGAATCATCAGTGAAATCAAGCATGGGATAATCAGGAGAGATGAAAGGAAGAGCTGCTTCACATTACTTGCAGGAGTATATCCATACTACATCATTATAAGTGCTTTGGTACCACTTTAACTGCCATGGGCCCATCCTATGGAACTGAGGGAGTTCTAGTTGTCTGAGATACAGTACTTGGAATTCTTGGCCAGAGACCTCTAACGTTGCAGTTTAAGGAAGTTCCCTAGAGTTCCCTAGCAGAATTCAAAGTACCACCAAATTACAAGTCCCAGGATTCCATAGAAAGGAGCCATGGCAGTTAAATTGGGGCCAAACAACTATGACTGTGCAATGTGGACACACTGTTGTTAAATAAAGAAATTTAATTCCACAAGGTGGACCATTTTGCACGACACTGTTATAGTGCTTGTATTCCACTTTCAACGTCCTATGGAATTCTGGGGTTTATAGACTCTCTGACTGAGAATGCTAAACGCCCCTCTTTAAACTGCAAACCCCAGGATTCCATAGGAAAGTAGAATAAAAGCGCTATAACAGTATAGTGTGGAAATGGCCATGGTATTAAGGATGGTTTTAAAGGGTGGTTACATAAACTCACAGAGCCTAAAACTATGAAGGATTACTAATCACAGTGGCTATATGTTAGCTGCAGTACCAGAAGCAGTGGGCCTTTGTATTCTAGTTGCTGGGGAAACCTGAGCAGGATGGTGCTGTTGCACTCACATCCTGTTTTGGGTTTTCTGTAAAGGCATACAATGAACACTCTGTATAGGCAACAACAAACCCTCTGCCACTGGAATCAAGTCCTGCAATAAATCCAGATGCCAACTTTCTCCCTGTTGTCACTCAGGCAACACTATAAATCTGTCAGTCTTCAAGGTGCCACAAGATTCCTCTTTGTTTTCCCCCCACAATAGACTAATAGCCGCCACTCAGGAAGTTACCATAATGACGTATGTGTTAACATCTCCGGGGTGAGATTGAGATATCTGTGTGGAACATGCAACAGCTCACATGGCCTTGCACTTTGGTTGGTGTATCAGCATCATCATTTATTATTTTGTTAAATGTGTATTCCACCCTGTCTCCAAAGAGCTCAAATGGGGGTCATCTTCCCCATTTTGATCCTCACAATTAGCCTGTGAAGTAGGTAAGGCTGAAAGAGAAGGGGCCCAAGGTCATAGAATCACAGATGGGCCATTGGGTCCAGCCCCATGCTCAATGCAGGAACTCCAACTAGGGCAGTGGTTCCAAAACTTTGATCCTCTGACTATTTTGGACTTCAATTCCCAGAATTCCTGACTGTTGGCCAAGCTGGCTGAGGTTTCTGGGAGGTGAAGTCCCAAACACTTAGTGAACCAAATTTTGGAAACCACTGAACTGGAGCATCCCCAGCAGGTAGCTGTCCAACCTCTTTTTGAAGACATCCAGAGCAGAAGACCTCACCACCTCTCTAGACAATTAGCTCCATTGCAGAACTGCTCAAGTTGTCAAGAAGTTCCTTCTGATGTCCAATCAAAACCTACCTTCCTGTAACTTAAAACCTAGTTCTACCTTCTGGCACAGCAGAGAATAAGCCTGCACCTTCCTCTTTGTGGCAGCCCTTGGGGTATTTAAAGATGAACATGTCATCCCTCAATCTTCTCTTCACACAGGCTGAACATGACTGGCTCCTTTAACCTCTCCTCCTATCCTTTGTTCCCCATACCTCATAAGGTCACCCTTTTCTTGGCAAGAGAGAACTGGAACAGGTTTCCGCAATGCTGTTCTTTAATAATTATACCAGATGAGATGGATACACTAAACTAAAGACAAGCAAACAAGGAGAAAGCCAACATGGTTTAGTGAGTTTCAGATGAGGACTCCAGGAAACTGTGATCTGAATCCCTGCTAATAAACTTTTGCAAAGCACAGGTTCCCAACCTTAGAGGAAAACAGTGGCAAACCCTTTAAAGTGGTTTGTTCTCAGACATGTGCATAGACTTGCAGCCTTTGTTGGTCCAACAGAAGGCAATTTTTAAAAAATAAAAACAAATTTGTCTATTATCCTTTGGGATCAAGAGAGCAGCTGCCGCCTGTTTGCTGAATAATAAACCAATAGTGTGATTTTAAAAAACAAAAAACAAAACCCTAGAAATCTGAAAGAAGATGACAATGCAGAAAATTTTGTCAAAACCCAAAATGCTGGTTTGTTTTCTTCCTGTTCTTTGCCGAATGAAATTGCACAGTAAGGTCATTGTAACCATATCCTTACAAGACAGGAAGTGGGTAGATGTTTCCTTTCCTTGATGATGTGATCACTTCTGTTTCTTTCTGTCTTGTGGAAAACAGAGACTTTATTTTTAAAAAGTACTTTAAAAAGTACCCTTGGAAGATCATTGTAATTTTCTGAATAAATCCAGCAAATCTTCAGGTATTAATAATTCTCAGTTTCATGTTACTGATTCAAAGTGAGTACAAAGTGTTGGTTATCACCTTTAAAGCCGTACACAGTTTGGGTCCAAGTTACCTACAGGAATGTCATCTCCCCTACAATCTGCCCCATCTATTCAGGTCCTCTGGGGGTCGACAGTCCAGGATTAGACTGGCAATGGTCACCCAGCGGACCTTCTCAGCTGCCCCGAGACTGTGGAATGACCTGCCAGAAGATATGCAACAGCTAAACAGACTGTCTGAATTTTAAAAAGTACTAAAGACCTATATCTTTCGGCAGGCTTACCCAGTCAATTTTTAACTATGACTTCCAAATCAGTATATTTTTAATGGTTTTATGTGTTTTTAGTTGTATTTTAATCTATGGTGTACCCCGTTTCTAGCCTTGGGAAGAGGCGAGTAACAAATAAAGCTGTTGTTGTTGTTAGATTGATCCATGGTTTGGAGTCTATCAAAGAACCTAGGGCCATTTCCTCATTAGACTGTTATAATGCTATTATTCCACTTTCAACATCCTATGGAATCCTGGCCTTTGAGGCCCCTCCCTAAACTGCAAACCCCAGGATTCCATAGGATGTTGGAAGTGGAATAATACCACTATTACAGTCTAGTGTGGAAATGGCCCACAATTTGGTGAGGTATTGAGTGTGGTGTAGTGTTTTGAACACTGGACTATGACCCTGGAGAGCAGGGTTCAATTCCTTGCTTGGCCATGGGAACCCAGTACACCTTGGGCACATCACACTCTCTCAGTCACAGAAAATCCCCTGACAGGTTCCCCTTAAAGTTGCCATGAGTGGAAAATGATTTGAAGGCACACAACAATTGTCGAGTAGCATGGTGTGTTCCAAGTAGTGTCACTTTTTTGCAGTTGTATTATTCTGGTCTTATCTATAGAGATTTCTGCCTGATGTTCTAGTCAGTTTGTTTGGAATTGCTTCTGCAACAACTGTTATTGTTGTCGGCTATTTTCCTGACCTAGGAAAAGTCAGCAGTCTTTATTCAATTATGTCCCCTGTCTGTTTATTTTTCTGCTTCTCTTTCTAAATCCCTGGTCATTGGCCCTGAGAAAGGATGAAGAAGGTTCAGTTTGTCTATATGACCGTTGCCCAGTGACCTTAGATGGCTAAATGAAAATTTAGATCTAAATTTCCACACAATATTTATTTAACAATTTTGAAAGAGAATTTTCCCAAAAATAAAGGTTGATTTCAAAGTAAGCTTTGCCACAAAGCTGTATTTCAAATGCAACAAAACAAGCTTGACAGGAAAGCCTGTGTCAACATAGTGAAACTAGAATGCATGCAGCTGGGAAAAAAAGGTTATACTGTATTTAGATCTCTGGTTACATTTACCATCTCTCCTGCTACTAGTTAAATTGAGGTCTAGCTTGCCTGCCATTGCCTTGGATGGGAGATTTATCTTTAAGCTTCATAAGCTCTCTACCTCATGCTTCTGAAGGCTGGAGAAATGTCCACTCTTTATATCATAACAAATTTGTTTTCCTTGCTGAGAGAACATAGATTTGTTATTTTAGTAAGAGATTAAATTTCCTGAATTTTGAAGAAAAGAGGGGGCACCTGGATTTGAACCAGGGACCTCTTGATCTGCAGTCAAATGCTCTACCACTGAGCTATACCCCCAGCTGCAATGGTAACTTGTGCCTTGTTTTTTTCTTCTTGAAAGTAGCATCCTCACTGTGTGGAAGCACAGACTACCAGAAGACACGTGCATGAATTAAAGGTATTACCATGATTAAAAGCTACAAAAATAAAACCCCTCTCTCCACAAAGCTTAGATGAGTGCCAACAAGTTGGGTTTTTTTTTTTTCATTTTAATATTCCATAATCTCAAGCTCCTGATTACAGCTAGGCTTATAAAACAACTTCCCATCAAAAATCTAGATGACAATATACCTATTAAATAAAGAATTGTATCATGTCAGATGAAATTAAAATTATTTTATTTTGGCTTAAACTAGGGAGTGGACAAAGTGAAGCGCTTCTCATGTGGTTTGACTGCAACATCCATCATCACTTACCACTGGCTGAGGCAGATGAGAGCTGCAGTTCACCAATGTGTGGAGGACCACCCTTTGCCCACCCTTGGCTTAAACCAAGGCCATTTCCGCACTACACAGTTATAGCACTATTATTCCACTTTCAACACTGTCTGGAATCCTGGGCTCTCCAGTTTAGAGCCAGAAAGCTCTTTGGCCTCAGTGAACTACAAACCCCAGAATTCCACAGGACGTTGAAAGTGGAATAATAGCACAGTGTAGCATGGAAATGGCCCCAGAAGCTAACAGTATACCCAAGATGAGGTATTTTTGGAGATTTAGTGAGATGATAGGGAAAGGGATTATATACAAATAATACAGGGTGGAGAAATTGCTTTTTCAGACAATAACATCCAGAATCCCCTAGACAGTCTGGCCACTAGCCAGTTGTAGCCTTGAATGTTGCTCAAACAGTCTGAATGGGGAGGTTTATTTAAATAAAAAAGACAGCAGAAATTACATCTAGTGAATGCCATTCTGCCAACAGAGAGATGGAGAAGAATTCCCTCCTCCAGTTTAAGATGATATTTTCTGGGGTTAATTCGTTTTGGGTAGGGTAACCACAGCTGGTCCTTCCTATAGTCAGAGTGAGGTGACTGCCTTAGGTGGCAGATTCTTGGGGGGCGGTGGTGGTCAGCAGTAGCAGCTTTATAGCTGTTCAAGCACCCCCTACCTAGACATCCAGAGGACTGCAACACACATCAGTCCATTTTCAACTTTGCTACCACCATCAATCTATTCTTTTAATAATTACTCAATACTTGCATTATTTGGGTTACACAGTTCCAACATCTTTATTTGCAAATATTCAACAGAAAGGACAAAACAGGTCTATGTACAGGATTATTTACATGGAATAAATACAACTAGTCCATACACTCTGCATTTTCTTCTTGTCTATTTTTTTTGGCACCTCCAATTGCTTTTGTCTGTCGAGTACTCAAACGGGGCCCTGGAAGAGAGAAGGACAGAGGTGGAGAAAATTAGTATGCTGCTAGAGCAGAATTTTGTTTTCATATAGGGTGCTTTGACAAACAGCAAACAAAAGACAGAACATACAGAAACTGGCCGCAACTTAACTGAAAATAAGTTCCAGGGTGAAGCCCTGTCTCAGTGTTAGGCCTGCCCGGTTCTCCTCTCTAGTCAGAGGAAAATATAAGGAGAAATGAAGAATTCTGCTAGATTTAGGCAAAAGCATCTCTACTACCACATTCTGTTCCCATGGTGGCCAGACAGATGACTTAATAAGAAGCCCATAAGCAGGACATGCATGCAAAAGCACCCTTTTGCTCATGTTCCCGAACAAGCAGTATATGAATGTAGTCTTCCATTCACCCAGTGGGTTTCCATGGCTGAGTGGGGAATCCTACCCTACTTTTCAGGGTCATAGGCCATTTCTGCACTTCACTATTATATTATTCCACTTTCAACATCCTATGAAGTCCTGGGGTTTGCAGTTTAGGGAGGGGCATTTAGAATTCTCAGCCAGAGAGCTCTTTGGCTTCAGTAAACTACAAATCCCATAATTCCAGAATAGCACTATAATAGTGTAGTGTGGAAATGGCCATAGTCCAACACTTGAGCTATGTTGGCTGTCAGCCTCTGATATCCTCTTTGAATTTCTCCAACCCCCCTTAAAGCTGCCCATGTTAGGGGCCATCACTTCACCTTGTGGTAGGAACTTCTACTACTGAACCAGGTACTATGGTGAGAGCCAATGTTAACAGTTTGAATGCTGAACTAAGATTCTGGGAGACCAGGGTTTGAATCTCCATTCAGTCATAGATAGCTATGTACTAGTTTTTGCTACAGACTCCAGAGACCAGAGTTCAATTCCTTGCTTGGTCATGGATAGGGGGTGACCTGATTGACATGGAGGAAGAAAAAAAAAAGGCACCCTGCCCACAAATGCATGATATATGGCCATGCTAGCTAGGGCATTCTGGGAGTAGCTTTCCAAAAAAAACCTTTATGCACAATACCAAAGGTCAATTAAGTTTTTTGGCAGCTGAGGTAAATATATACCATAAGTACCCTTTTCCTGCTCCAGCAGTGGAAATATAGTAATCCTCAGGTAAAAATAATCAGAAGAACCAGTATGGTATAGTGGTTTGAGCTTTAGATTCTGACTCTGCAGGCCAGGGTTCAAATCCCTGCTTGACCTCGGCAACCCACTGGGTGACAGAGGCAAACCTCTGAACAAATCTGGCCAGGAAAACCATGTGATAAGTTCACCTTACTGTAAGTCAGAAACAGCTTGAAGGTATGCAGCGACGACAAAATAATAATCATAATCAATAATAGTTATAAATCGTCATTATCATCATCAGATCCTTTTCATGGCATTAAAACCCTGTTGTTTGAGGGGGGTTCCTGATACTTCTGTATGGCATGGATGGCTCTACCATTTAATTATGTAACTTTTATGTTAAAGCTTGGCTCAAGGACCCAAGCTGGAGTTGTGGCATTGTTGTGATGAGTTGTTCTATATCCACCCTCCCCTTCCACAATCTACACCAGTACTCACTCTCGGTTAAGGGGTATCTTCTTGCATACTAGTCCTTCTAAGCAGGGGCAGACCTGGTTCATGCTGAATGCAATGCCTCCTTCAGGGACATAGCATCTTTCATCTAAAAGCAGTCTTCTCCTGCAAACCATCTCCCCATGGTGGCGAGCACAACAGTTTTCAGGACCACAGTCATTATCATGAAAGCAGCGGGAACCTACCAGGAGCAAGGAAAAGAAAGTTAGCATTTGAATCCCGAATAATCTGAGGGGAGAATGGGGGAATGACCCTGAAATGTATTACCTTTTGCAAATTTAAAATAGATTCACTTTATGTGAGAGTTTCCTTTCCTAATTTCAAAAGTACCTTCAAAAAAGAAGTATCTAAAAACATTGAAACATTTAAAATAAATAAATAAACTTAAAAATTTTAGAAATAAAGAAGCCACACTACAATAAAAGCTCACATTTTTCAAATTAAAAGTTTAAGGAATAGCATTGCAAATCTCCTCTCCCAACTGAGGCAGTATACTTTTATTATATTTTACCATTACCGTCCCATTTTCAGTGTGTTTGCCCATAGAGTTGTAGTATCCTTGGAGAAGAATTTCCCCTCAAATGTGTTAAGCCTGAAATAAATCTCATTTCTAACAACTCGGTTTTTCTCCCCACTCTTTTTCTTTTTCCAGATATCTTGTGCTCTTTATGTCAAAATGTTGTTTCATTCTGAACATGTTTTGCAAACTGTACATTTAAGAACTTAAATAAGAATTTCCCTTTTCAGCACAAATGGAGGTTCTGGAAATATATTATACACTGCATCTCTCTTCCTCATTACTGCTACTTTGTGAAGATGAAGCCAGAAGTGTTAGGTGCCAAATGAGCACAAAATAAGAAAGCAAGCCCTGCTTACAGGTTTTCAGTTCTACAAGTAAAAGCATCTTCAAAATCAGAGGCAGAAGCATCATCAACCTGGTATTCTAGATGGATATGTTGGACTACAGTGCCCATCAGCAACAGTGCAACCATTGATTTCCATAGATGAGAGGCAGTGTGGTGTGGTGAAGTGGTTTGAACATTGGACTACGACTCTAGTGACCAGGTTCTGAATCTCTGCTCAGCCATGGAAAGCCATTGGATGACCCTGGGCAAGTCAAACTCCCTCGGCCTCTGAAGAAGGCAAACCCTCTCTGAAAAAAATCTTAAGAAAACCCCATGATAGGTTTACCTGAGGGTCACCATAAGTTGGAAATAGCTTGAAGGCACATAACAACAACAATGCTCAGTAAGATTTTATCAGGATCTGAACCAACGTTTAGTTCAGTTTCCCTTGTCTTGATGCCTTCCAGTTGTTTTTGACTGCAACCCCCATTATTCCTAGCTAGCATGGACCATGACATTTGTACTTCAATATATCTGAAGTGGGAACCAGGTTGGAGAAGGTTGCTCTATACATCTGACATGTTTCTTCACACGTTCCAGGAATGAATAATGATCTGTCACTGAAACTCCCTCCTGGAAACATGTGGGCCTCAGTTCCAACACTGCGCAGGAAAAAAAGTCCAGCACCTTCCTTCTACCCACCCCCCAACCTTACCTTCCTGCCCTGCAGGCACACTCTCTTGGCATTTGCCAAACATGCAGATCAGTCCCTTGGCACAGTGGGCATCTTGACGGCAGAATTCACCTTCATTTCTGAGGGTGAAGCACAGCCCAAAGTGGTGGTCACAGAAGAGCCCTTCAGGACATTCTTTCTCGTGGCTACATGTAGTCATCTGCAGGGGAAACAAAATGGGGGTGAAGGAGGCAGGGAATCAGAGGTAGGGAAGGGGTGAGTCTGGGGTACATACAGCCTTCTAGTACTGCTTTTGTTGCCCCCACATTCCCGGGCAAAAACAATTGCTTCAAATGTCTTGTGCCAAAATGCCCATTTTCACCAAAGTTTTGGGCTCCTCACGGCAGCTAAAACAGACTCCAGCCCTACCTGCACAGTTTAATATCAAACAAAAATAATTTCCCAAGATAAGAAATGGACTTTCAGCCAGTTCTGAATCCCCTCTCCCCATTCTTATGAATTTTAGCATGCCATGTTGCTTCAGCAAGTTTCCAGTGCTCAGAAGAGTTGATATGGTAGGGATGTGGCATATTGATCACCAAAGGTTGGACTGTGACTTCCATCAACCCCAGCCAGCATAGCCAGTGGTGAAGAAAAGGAGGTACAGTCCAAAAACATGTGGAGAGTCACATGTTCCTCATACCCAATGTATGGGAAGATACTCCACTTAACTTTGCTTTAGTACATATACTTGTACTCTTCTTTTTTCAGTTGTTTGCTTTGTTCCTAACCTTAGAGTGAGGGAAAGTCATATGCAATTGTTAGAGCTGATGTTCTTTCAACTTCACTGGTTTGGGATTTCAGACCACAAGGCGGCAGAATGGACTGAGAAATGTTTCACGCAGGAACCATGCTGTCAGCCAAGCGTGGGTTGCAGACTGTGAATTCCTTCCTATGGGTAAACCACAGCCTGTCCTCAGACATCTGGGTTTATCATGAAGGCTTCCAGAGCAGAGGAAATAATTTCTGGGCAGACTAGAGCTCAGCAGCTTTCATTTTAAGAACTAGTCGCTGTCTCGCTAGAGCTCAGATGCAGCTTGGTATAGCCCTTGGTAATCTCTGCAAACTTCCCACTGCTACGCTCACTGGCTCCCTTCCTGCTCTTGTACCCATGCACCTGTGCCAAAAGAACAGCTGCCAGGATCCAAACATATGGCATTCTCCACATGTTCAGAAGTGGCATTTTCAGTGTTCCAGTTATCTCGCAAGTGCCAGAAAAAGAAACAGAAAAAGATCTGTGAGCTAAACTCTTGTGAGCCACGCAAAGGATAGATGGAACAGATCTCTGCCTTTGGCCCCCATCCATAAACACACACAAATATGCCTGTAATTGGCTTTAGATAATTCATGCTGGCTAGCTAGCTCAGAGCCAGCATAGTGTAGTGGTTTGAGCACTGGATTACGATTGTGGAGATCAGGGTTCAATTCCCTGCTTGGCCATAGAAACCCCCTGGGTGACCTTGGGTGTGCCACACATTCTCAGCTCTAGAAGACCCCATGATAGGTTTGCCTTAGGTCACCATAAGTCAGAAACAACTTGAAAGCACACAAGAATAATAATAAAGTTCACATTTCTTGATTTTTATCCTGTTAAGAGAAGTTCTTCTTCCCCAGTTCTCCAGATGAGTTGGGTCCTATAAGCTGTCTATTATGAGAGTTGTAGTCTGATAATTCCTGAGGACACCAAGCTGGCAAAAATAGAGTTAGGTTGCTTTCACAGTGCACCATTACAGTGTTTTGATTCCATTTTGATTTGGCATGGGTCAGTTCTATGAATCTTTTGGAATTCCATGAGGTATTTGGAATTCTCTGTCAGTGAGTTTTAGTGCCCCACCAAATTACAAATCCCAGGATTCTGAAGGATGCAGTCATAGCAACTGAAGTGGTATGAAAGTGCAATAATTTGGTAGTGTGAAAGAGATCTTACTCTTTCATTTGATGAAAAAGCAAATCTAACATATTCTCTAAACCTGGGCTGGGCAGAAGATAGCTTGTGTCTGGATGAAGCAGATCATCAAGGATTTCTGTCTCCCAATTTTTTACAATTACAGCTACAACACGATTCCCACCCATTATACTACTGTATACAGTTGAAAATGAAGGAGGAGTGAGACAGGATAAACAAAAGAGAATTTTTGTATGAAAGGGCTGTGAATTCTCTTTTGTTCTGGTGCTCAAAACAAATACCTATGCTCAGAACATGTTATTATGTCTGCAGCAAATTCTAGTTCATGGATCTTGGTGTTGTAGTAAAACAACAGAACACAACAAAAGTAGATGCTGCAAGACTGAAATCTCCTGACCCACTGCTCTAAATAACAAGAGGGCAGAGTGCAATACTGTGCTCTTACCTTCAGCTCCAGATTGGATAGCAGCCCAGCGTTTTTGGAAGATGCTACTGCATTGTACTCAGGCAAGGAGTACAACCATGCCCAGAGGTGGCTCTGTGTTGTGGGCAGGGAGCAGAAAAGGAAGGCGAGAAGAAGGCAAAGCTGGTTCCCCATCATCTCCGTGATCCTGCCTGACTGAAGCAGTTTGCAAGCAAGAGAAACACTTCCAGAGCAAGCACAGTTGGGAAAGTTTATATAAAGAGGCCTATCTGGTCACCTGCAGGTAAAACTGTTTGCCAGCCTAAGTGGGAGGAGGAGGCAATCAAGGCTTAGAGGCTTAGCATAATGACTGGGAACTCTAGCATCCCCCTCCCCTCCTTCCAAGAGTAAACAGAGTCCCTGAAATCTGCCTTCATGGTGGGATACCAATACACTCTGTCTCTATTTCACTGTCTGTGGTGTCAACATTAAAATGAAGGCCAATAAGGTCAATATTATAAAACCATGGGTAGTGTGTGGTACAGAATATAAATCACATACTCTAACACAAAGTAGACATCAGTGCCGTTTTATGATAAGATTTTGCCTGTTAATTTAATTTTGGGGGAAAAAACATACCGTGTGCTGCCTGCTTTTCTTTTTGCCTTCCTTCCTACTAAAGGGCTCCAAACCTTAGAGACATGCTAGTGCATACCAGAATTAGAGGTTCCAATACTTCTACCAGTATTGTTACCTGGAGTGTAAAAACTAAGGGACAATTTTCTTGTGGCAATTGTAGTGTTTGCAGCCACTGCCACTGCTGCAAACTGAACTCTTTTGAAAATCCCATTACTCATAAGGAGTATTATTTGAAAACTATATTCACATGTAATTCTCAAGGGGTCATTTATATTATCCAATGTCCATGTAAGATGTTATATGTGAGAGTGACAACAAGAAAAATTGGATTAGAATCACTGAACACAACAGTTGAATCAGAAATAGAAGAATGCGTGTACCACTGGTAAAGCACTTTGGCAAATATGAGCATGACATCAAAGACATCAAGTTTTGGTGTATTGAACAGGTTCCCATCCACTATAAAGAGGGGTACAAGAGGTTAAAAAAAGGGGAAACCTTTTGGATACATGAACTCAGTAGCCTATCCCCAATGGGTCTAAGTAGATTGGCTAATAATTACATAGAAAGTTTAGTTTTTTTGTTCACAATATCTTTTTTAATCTAAGGCATTGTTAATATGGATGATAGCCAAAAGGGATATCAATCTGAGGGTTTGTTTCATTAAGAATGTCCTGATTCGCTGTCATGACAACACTCTTGTGGCCATTGTTTTATTTGTAAAGGCTATCGTCCATATGGGTTTGGAAACAGTTGAATTATGAATCACTATATGAATTTGATGAGTTTGTACAACAAATGTTTTAATGAGACTGTATATTTAGCTACTAGTATGTAAGTTGTTGCAGTGATGTGACCTTGTTGAAATAGTTTCAGTTAACTGCAATGGGTGGGCTAGTAGTGCTATTTAAACTAAATTTTGGGTAAGAGATCTTATAAGACTGGAGGAGTCTCTCTTTTTGCAACAGTGGTACAATTTATTTCGGTAAGTGTTTGCCTTATTATATTATCATTTAAGATGGATTTTTTTTTTTTTTTTACTAAGAACTATAAAACACGGTGTTTGTTTTGCACAAAGGGAGACATAAGAAATTTGAAGAAATATCCGACCACTGAAGAAAACGGCTATGTCAGAACGCGTCTGGCTGTTTAGACTATTATGGTATAATACCAACCAACAGGAATAATCAAGTTCTTTTCTTCCTCTTCAGGAGTTGTTTCAGAAGTGTTTTTACAAGCATTGGATTGTCTACAAGTCCATGGCTGTTTGATCATGTTGGTGGATTACTAACTTATAGTAACTTATATTGCTCTTCCTCCTTCTGGAAGTTGCTGTATAATGACTTCAGGATTCATTTCATCTTGGAAATCACAAAGTTTCTTTCTCAATGCAATTTTTGTACGTTCATCATGGGTTTAAGTATTTTGTTATAGAGGGTTTTATATATGGTTCAATAACTGAATAGTGAATATATGAAATTTACCTTAGGCCAAGTTTTTTATGTATACATTTTTTTACACATAATTATATTTCTTCATAGGATACACTATACTTTTTATTTCCAACTTGAGTGATTATTGGTTTTTGTTATTGGTTTGGAACTAGTTTCCCCTTTTCTTTGCTGTTTTTCAGCTTACCACCTGTAGAATCTCCTAGACAGCACGGCCACTGTTGGCTAGAGGATATTGTGAAAGGTAGGACAAAAAACAAAATTTCCAAGCCTTGTTGGAAATTCTTGACTACAGTGACTCACAAGTCCCATGGCAGAAGCAACTTTTAATGGCATTATGCTTTTATCTTTTCTACATTATAGAAAATGTATATAATATATAATTCTATAATGTAGAAAAGATAAAATGTCTGGATGTCTGTATTCAATCACATAAACGAGACTGTAGGACAGATAAATGATTCTCAAAGCAGTTATTAGTTACACAAATCCTCACATGTTCATTTTTGAAAAGATACCCCATTAAACTTGTTGTTGTGTCAGTTGGAATTTTTTTTAGATGGATTGTTGGGAAACAAACTTGCTACACTTCATTGTACTGGATCTCAGATGCATTGTTTGTTGGTTATATTTGTAAGTATCTTTAAAATACCAATTAAAAAGAAGAGAAATTCATACAAGTTTCTGATCATGTAGACTTGCATGCAGCAGAGAACACATGGCTCAGGAACATAATTGGTGCATGAGTGGCAAAATCTTCCCTGCATATGGTTAAAATTCATAGCCAATACAAGTGAATTTCTGGAGAGGGATCCGTAACACAGTGGTAGAACACCTGCATTGAAAGCCAGTGTGGAGTAGTGGTTTGAGCACTATGATCCTGGAGACCAGGATTCGATTTCCTGCTTGGTCACAGAACCCACTAGGTGACCTTGGGCACATCACATACTCTCAGCCCCAGAAAACCCTGTGATAGGTTTGCTTTAGGGTTGCCATAAGTCAGAAATGACTTGAGGGCACATAAGAGTCAGAGAATACACGCTTTACTGTATCTTGACTTTAATATTCAGTTCTACCTTTAAAACCATCCCAAGGATGGGAAAAACCCTCTTCTTCAGATACTGGAGAGTCAGTGGTAATCAAAGCAAGCAATATATGGTCAGCTTTTCTCAGTGTGTGGTCATGAAAAGTTCTGTTTGGAACTTGTCTGAGCACCCTTTCACACTATACAGTTGAAGTGCTATGATTCCACTTTAACTGCCCTGTTTCCATCCTATGGAATCTTGGGGTTTGCAGTTTAGGAAGAGGAACTTGGAATTTTGAACCAGAGAGCGCCAGCCCCTCAGGGCAGATCCTATGCTTAGACAGAGGTCGTTTCCACACTAAACTGTAATAGTGCTATTTTTCCACTTTCAACATCCTATGGAATCCTGGGGCTTGCAGTTTAGGGAGGGGCCAGCCTAAACTGCAAACCCCAGGATTCCATAGGATGCTGAAAGTGGAATAGTAGCACTATAACAGTCCAGTGTGGAAATGACCAGAGTGAGACAGTCACTTCAAGCAGCAAGGGCTGGAAGGGACAAAAGAGAACAGCTTGCAACCCTCTGGCTGTTCTCTTCTGGGGACAGTGCCATATGTTTCAGGTCAGCTTTCCCAGGGCCCTTTGCCCCACTAGCTAGCCCACTGCATTCACATATGATGGAAGGTGAACCCCCTCCTAACATCAAAAGTGTTGAAAGAAGAATTGCCAGTGTGGTTGGCTTTTATATCTGAAATGGGAGAAGATGCCATTTTAACTTTTACCTCGGACAGCAAAATGTCATGGCCAGGCCTTGCCAGGATCTTAGCCCATGAAGTAGGAAGAATATTTGTTTTTACTGGTGAGCTGTCTGTATATGTATGTGAATCAAGTCACCTGTCAACTTATGGTGACACTATGAATTTCATAGGGTTTTCTTAGACAAATACTCAGAGATGGTTTTGACAGTTCTTTCCTCTGAAATATAGCCTACACCACTTAATATTCATTGGCATTCTGCCATCCAAGTGCTATCCAGGACAGATCCTGTTTGGCTTCCAAGACAAATCAGGATCTGGTGGCATTAAGGTATTTAGGATCTTGTCTACAGCCAATTATAAGGAGCAACAGGATTCATTTCCTGCCACACTTCCCTCAACACCCCATTAGCCTTCACTTAGCTGCTGTATCTTGATTACTCTGAAAATGTAATGGAGTGAAAATGGCTGTTGTCCCAGGGAGAAGTGGAGTGGTGGAGAGAGACATGTTTGCACTCTTACCTCCTATTTCTAAGCCTCCAATCCTATGCATGCTTACCTGACTGTAAATCTGAGGGAAGCCAGTGGTAATTTTGAGTAAACAGATACGGGTTCGTGCTATGTGTCCTTCACTAATAAATGACAGAGATTTGGGGCTAACAGAGGGGCTAACACAAAACTGCGGGTGCCATTTGGTCCATTTTACTCCCAAGAGAGTAAGAAATGAACATATATATTGTATGTTTCATTCAAGGAGATATTGCTTTTCAATGATTTTTCAATCTCTTTTATACACAAAGGTGAGTTATACCTTATTAAGCTATAGAGCTTGGAAAACTTGCTTTTTGAACAATTCCCCAAATCCCCCAGCAAGCACAGCCAATAGCTAGGGGCTTTTGGAAGTTGTAGTAGCGTAAATAAATAATTAGTTTGCCCATGGTAGGGGGTAAAGTTTCCAAGCTCTGTTAACTTAACAGTGTCAATTGAATTGAGTCAACACCAATTTTGGCCAGCTGTACAACTAGGGAGATTGCAGCAGTTGTCCCAGGTGGCAATTTAGATCTTGGGGGTCAGCAGTATGATAGCCAGTGTCCTCCCTTGACAATCTCATAGCCATTGCCAAGCTTGTGAGTTGGTGTTCTGGTTGAAATGACATTTGTTTGCAGCTGGTCTGGTCCAGGCGGGTTGGATCCACCAGTATATGCCATTAGAAAAAGCCACTGATCTAGCAGGCAGACAAAGAGGCAGGCAGAAATATCCCAAGAGATTTTGCTGCATGAAGCAGCATGGTCCTCCTGGCCCCATTCCAGGCAGGCCAACTGGATTAACATCTGAATTTTACTTCAGTGCTGGCAATAGAACAGTGTCTTCCACCCACCTGAGGGTGACAGGGTGCATTACATGCACACACAACTCTGTTCAACAGAGAGAAAAGGGAGAGCACAGGAAGAAAACCCTACCTTTGTCCTCAAGCCATTGCTACCTGAAATAGTTGTGCCACTCAGTCTAATGGTTGTACTGCCCTGATCCCAGATCATGTATACCAGCAGGCTTATCACATCCCTTGCTCTGCTTGCATGATGCACATTGGTACTACCATTGCTGCCGTGTAGCATTTCAGTTAGCAGCAAGGAGACACCAGAGAGAAAGGCAGATGAACAGCCGCAAAGTGGTGATGGAGAAAAAGGACAGAGCTCAGCTGTGTGTGTTTGTCCTACAGTCTGCTCTCCACTCCTAAGCTAACCTGCTGTCCTTAGGTTCAGAGAATGGTGCCATCCAATTAGTAGGATAACAATAACATCCCTGAGGGCAAGGGTGGGAATGATGTGGCCTTCTAGATATTGCTGAGCTGCATCCCCAGCATTCCTCACTACTGGCTATGCTGTCTAGGGCGGCTACAACTTCCAAGTCCAACAACATCTGGATGACTGCACTTTTTCAACTTGCCCCACAGGCTTAATCTAATTGCCTAGCCCCAACTAGAGAAGAAGCTATTAGATCAACAGCCGAAGCTTTGCAAATCTGGTCAATTTAACAGATCTGTTCTAGTTGGAACTGGTAACTGGATTTGAGTCAGAAGTGGGAATGATGTGGCCCTTTCCAAGCCCCCTATTAGCCCTAACCAGAACACCCAAAGGTGAGGAACCCTGGGAATTAACCGTCCAATAATATTCCATTTCTGATTTAAACCAGTGGTTCTTGAATGTTAGTCGTCAGGCTGTTTTGGACTCCAGCTTCCAGTAGCTCAAGCCAACTTGGTCGGGGATTTTGGGAGCTGATGGGCAAAACATCTGGAAGGCCAAAGATTGAGAACTGCCGCTTTACACCATGATTGGTATCATTGGTTTTTGTACAGAGAATGGAAAGGGAGTGGTTCTGTGTTATCCGTTACTTAGACAGCAAAATGCGTTGGGCTACTGCAACATCCCAAAAATTTCTTTGTAACTTGCAAAGAGAGAGCCAGCTCAGTGTAGCGGTTTGAGCTACACTAACTATGACTATAACCCTGAAGACCATACTTTGAGTTCCCACTTAGCCATAGAAGACCACTGGGCATGTCACACACTCTCAGCTCCAGAAAACCCTGTGATAAGTTTGCCTTAGGATTGCCATAAGCTGGAAATGACTTGAAGGTACACAACAACAACAATCCTGAAAAGACGTAGTAGGCAAGTGCTCTGCTAATGTTTAAAGTTTGAAAACCACTCTCTTAAAGAGTTGCATGTCTGCTTGGGGGAATGTGCACCTGTTCTTTCATGTTCCCAAACAAACAGAATGAGACAAAAGAAGTGGCAACTTTAAATTTAGTGTCAAATTTTCTCCAGTTTAGAACAGGTGGTATGTTAACTTTTTGTCAGCCACCTGCAGTAGGCGTTCTGCAACAGTTGTCTGTCTATAGTTCCAATAGTTTCAGCTTTCTCAGAATTAGCACAAAAAGTTCTTAGAAGGGGAAAAGTACGAAGGTTTATTTTCAGGAGGCAAAATTTAACCCTTGGAGGGGAGCTTGGAAAAGTTACTTTTTGGATGACGAGTCCCAGAATCCCGCATCTAGCATGGGCAGAACATTTCAAAGTTCTGCATTGGAGTATGATGGCCACCCTCTAACTTCTGCCTTGTTGTCTACTTTGACCATGCCAAGAGCACATCTTGCTCTGAATCTATTGGCAGTCCTAATCAAAGAGGATACGTTGAGAGAATGGTTGAATGGGAACTCATTGCAACATAAATTCCATTGATTCAGTGGGTCTATTCTACTGGGGACTACAGTAGGATTTCAGCCAGGAGTAGGAATTGTGTGGCACCCCAAATATTATGGAACTGCAACTCCCAGCATTCCTAGTCTGCATATCCATGCTGGGAAGTGCATTTCAACAACATCTGGAAATCTACATAATTCTCACCCTGATTTAGACATTAAGTTCTGGTGCTACCATACTAGCAAAAATATTGCTATTCTTTACATTGTATCCTTTCTAATGCCATATGATCCATGTTAGAATGGGGTACATGTATTTCTCCAGATGTTGTTAGACTGCAGCCCTTGTAATCCTTCATCGCTTACTGATAGGGATGATGACAGTTGCAGTCCAACATCTGATGTGCCACGTGTTCCCCACCTCTGATCCATATAGGACTCATTTTTGAAAGTATATATTTATAGCTGTGTTTATATGCAATAAAAGCAAAACAACTGTAGGGGAAAAGAAACGAAAAGCAAGGAGGATTCTTGTGGCACCTGAAAGGCTAACAGGTTTATTATGCCATAGGCTTTAGCAGTTGGTGTCTTCTTCATCAGATAGCAGAGTATATGTGTGTTTGCAGCCAAATATTTATCTAAATGCATTTTCCCCTCACACTTCATCATCCCTCTGCCCATCTCCTCCCAGTGATGGTTTTAGCACCTTTGCTAATAGGTTGCAAATGACATGTTGACTTTCCTGATGTCTTTAGCACCTTTTCCTCTGGACAGCTGGGAAGGGAATGGCTCCATCTTTGCACAAACAAGCAAACACAGCAGTTCCCAATCACTCTGAGTCGCTCTGGCTGGATTTCTCCAAATGGATTCCTTCTATGCCTTCAGAGATATTGGAAAAAAATCCAAAATAAAACATAAGTTTACAGGCATGCATAGACAGACATAATGCCAAAAACAGAAACCCAGAGGAAAAACTGAGGATGTATTTGCAAATACGAATTCTTCAAGTTTTGTTTCCTTTTATAGCCACAAGTGCAGCAGGCTGTCTTAAATTCTGTGCACTCTGTACGGCAATGTTTACTTGCAGAGCCTATATCTTGTTATTCTTTCGGTTTCATCCATGTGCTCAGAATGTTACAAAGATTAAGAGATAAGCAAAAATATAAAAATTAATCATGGGGGAAACAATAGAGAAAGGAGTGAGAAATGGAGACAGGAGTAGACAAGAAAGAATATACATCTGTTTGGGATACATAGGCTCATGCATATGATAGTTACAAAAGGAATGGTTGTACCTGCTAAGATAGAAATAGCTGGCTGGAGACTCCTTTTTAAACATATCAACCACAATGTTAGGGATGACTATAAAGTAAATCAGGCTCTACATGAGGCCTTTGGCCGATTTTCTAGAAAAATGGCCAGCTCCAGACATTTTGCTATATCAAGCACAGGACAAAATGGCACGCACGCACACACACGCACACACACACCCTATTCTATGTTCAAAAACCATCAGGCATCAGCACTTCTGACAGCTGAATCTAGAGTCCTCAATCATGCACGCTTGAAAGGAACCAGAATAGATAGTATATGACAGCTATGTGGCACATCCATTTCTAGCCTTCAGGAGACATAATATTTAAGGGGTTGTGGAAGAACAGATTGTCACCACTATCACCCAGTATTTGCTGCCTGAGGCATTGACCTCACCCTGCCTGTTCAGAAGACTAGCCCTACTAGTAGATTAGTGTGAGTTCTTGACTTCCACAAATTTTGAACAATAATGACACTAAAACAATTTTCACCCCTTAAGTTACGCTGCTGAAGTGCTGAAAGTTTGAAGCAACCAGATGTTCATTTCTGGCACTGAATGTGTATCACACAGCTCAAAATGAAGCACACTGTTTGATCTATGGCAGGTCTTGAGCTTCTATTTTTAAAGAAAGCAAAGTAACTCCAGCAAGCCAGACTCTGCTCATTCATACAATATTGCAATTAAAAAAAAATCTTTAATTTTTTGCAAAGCAGCCATTTTTCAGAATGAAATTGCTGGGAGGGAAATCTTGATTTGCACTCACACCAGAAAGCACTATAACAGTCTCATGCGGAAATGGCCTATGAATGAGACACATCCAGTTCATCCTGTTATCAGTCTTGCAAACTTAGGACTGTGGCTTCCTTGATTGAGCTTATCCATCTGTAATGCAGGCTTCCTACTGCCTTGTATCTTCCCAAATATTATCGTCTTTCCTAACGAATCATGCCTTCTCATGATATATCCAAAGTACAACAGTCTTGGTTTAGTCATCCTTGCTTCTGGGGAGAGTTCAGGCTTGATTTGCCCTAGGCCCTATTCATTTGTCTTTTTAGCAGTGCACAGTCTTTATAGAACACTTCCCCAGTATCACATTTCAAATGAGTTGATTTTCTTCCTGTTTGCTTCCTTCATTGTCCAGCCTTCACAACCAGGCACAGAAGTTCAAAGTATGGCGGTATGGACAATCCTAACATTAGTATTCGATGATATATTTGGACACTTCAGGATCTTACCTAATTCCTTCACAGCTGCCCTTCCAAGTCCTAGACTTCTGATTTCTTGACTATACCTTCCATTCTGATTAATGACTTACCCAAGGTATGGAAAATCTTTCACTATATCAATGTTCGTACAATATGTTCAGTGCACAAGTTAAACAGATAGGGTGTTTTTTCCTTGCCAAGGACGAAAGTGCAAAGACAGGTATACAGCTGAACATTAAGAAAACAAAACTAATGATCACAGATGGGTCACATAACTTTAAAGCAGACAATGAAGACAGTGAAAGATTTTCTATGCCTTGGCTCGGTTATTATTCAAAATGGGGACTGTAGCCAAGAAATCAGAAGACTAGGAAATTACCAATCAGAAATGTACTAAATGACCAAGCACTGAGAAATATTATGACAACTATTGTCCTTGAGCCCTCCAAAGAATAACAAAGCTGTGTGCAATCTATTGTATGTGCAGTTACTCAAGAGTAAGCTACACTGAACACATGGACGGCACTTTTAAGTACACATTGTGCTTGCAAGAGTCTTATTTAAAGATATTTCAGTGATAATGGATGGACAAAGTGATTTGCCCTCCCCAGCTAATATCTGCAAGAAGGCAAAATTAATAACAATCTGCCTACCAATGTTGAGACCCCCCCCAAAAAAAACCCTAGTTCTAGGGTCCCTATAGAACATAAAGATTGTGCGGCATCTTAGGACTTTCCAGATGCATGGATGACTATTTCCACAATGTTTTACCGTTGGCCCACCTGGCTGGGGCTTCTGGGAGGTTTGAAACATCTGAAAGGCCTAATGGTGATGGCTTCACATCTGTTGTAGAACTGTAAGTTTATTGTAGCTTCTGTTCTATATTGGACTTAGATCTCTGTTGCATCCTCTCCCAGCCACATCCAGTTTTAACAAACTCTCAACTCTAGATGGCTGTCTAGGGCAGCACTTTGGAAACAGATAAAGAGGGAAAAGTCAGAAATTTCATCTTCACAGGAGTGCCACCTTTTCCACATTACAGCCTTCCCCTTGTTTTTGTTGTTGTGTGCCTCAGAGTCATTTCCACCAGCTTTAGCTGTAGGTTCATTTGCATTTACTGGCATGGTCTCCATGCAATGAAGTTAGGAATTTGTCCATTTCTGCTGTTAAAAGACATGGCTGTGTTTATTTTATTTTATTTTAGTTGTTTAGTTTAGTTTTGTAATAATCTGCTACCAGTTTTGTTTCAAAGGGTCTACGGATGTATTTTTACTACAAAAGCAGAAAGCAATAAAAAGAGAAGTGTGCTGGGGGGAGTTGGAGCAGACGGGCAAAGAAAGGCCAGGTAACAGATTAGGCAAGAGTGAGATTCAGCAACAACCAGGGAAAGTTAACAAGAGATGGCATAATATTAGAGTAGAGGTTCTAGCAAAGTGCAGCCCTCCATATATTGCTAGATTGCAACCCTTACCTTTCCATTTTCAAATCTTTTTATTCAGAATTCACAATTCAAAATTCAAACGTATTCAAAATTCAAAAATTTACATTCTAATAATCATCACAAATATCCTCAACCTCATCGTATACAACAAATATATTCAAAACATAATCACAAACTCACAAAAATTTCAAAAGATTCCAATAAGTTTTACATAGTATTCCTTATAAATATATATCCAAATCTGTGGTTCTCCAACTTCTTATATTCCATAAAATATACATCCACATATGTGGTTGTCTCATATTCTTTTCTGAATATCTCTTCATCAATAAACTTAATTGCCCAAACCACTTTAATCTTCTATCTTTTCTTTTCTTAACTTAAAAACTCTTCCCTTATTTTCTTTTCTCTATACTAGTTGGTTATTCCTTAGTTGTTATAACCCTTACCTTTCCTATCACTGGCTATGATAGATAACTTTGATGGGAGTTGCAGTCCTGCAATATATAGAGGGCCTTGCTTTGCTCACTCCTCTGTAAAAGGTTGGGCAGGGGAGGAGGGTGGCACTGGGCAGCAGTAGTTTGTTGGAACCCAAGCCCACAGCTTAACCTAGGAAGTGAGAGCGTATCTGAGCATGTGCAGGGTGCCTCTGGAGTTACAACCTCCACTCCACCCCGGTCTGCCTTTAGATATCCTATGATTAAAAAGCAAGCCATCCACATCAGAGAATACAAAGTCTTGGCAGTCATGAGCCTTACAACATGGGTCTACTCACAATTTGGTCAGTTTAAAGGCAGCAGGGCGGGGGTGTGTGTGTGAATTTTGTGACCTTACCACCAAGGTGGAGTGGCACCTACTTTAAATAAATCCAGAGTTAAAGAGTGTACATCTCAGGAGAATTGGAGGCAGACAAGTCAGCAGGAGGCAGGTGCCAGGAAGTCACACCTATTATCCTTATTTCAGCTCCGGGGGAAGGTGATGGTCTCTTCGTGATGATGGAGAAGCACAGAGAAGAACTCTGCACATGCTTAGATGCCCTTTGTTTTATTTTTCACCAGACTGAAGGGAAGGCAGATGGTACATTATAATATTTATAATTGTTCCCTCCACATGCACACTTCAGTTACTGATTAAATTTGGTTGCCTGTTTACTCCAAATTAAAAATGGATTTTTTTTTAAAAAAAGGAAAACAATGCCTCCAACAGAAAAAAAAAATAGATCGCACATTCATTCAACTGGGAAGAAAATCCAGATTCCTTCTGTTTTCAGTCTTGCATTGGCAATATTTCTACATGCACACATCGCACACACAAACACACATCCCCATGCTTTTAGTATCGTCTGTTAAAATGTTCTGCTACTCTCTGACTGAATTTGCTTGGAGCATAAACTGGATCGTTTAACCTGTTTTTCTTGTTTGCTTTATCCTTCATCCCCACTACTTAAGTCTGATCATCCGTTGTTGCTAGCAGTTCTTTTGCTTATCGGATCAGTTAGATTCTGTGTTTAATTACTTCTTCCTGCTTAAAAGTCCTCCATGCATATGGACACCTTTTGTCAACTTTCATACATAGAGCAAAGCAATTGTTTCATCATAGCATTAAAGGATTCTGTATTAAACTCTATGACCAGCAGAGGGGGTATAGCTCAGTGGTAGAGCATTTGACTGCAGATCAAGAGGTCCCTGGTTCAAATCCGGTGCCCCCTCAAAAACCCTTTTTTCTCCATATTCCTATTTTATATGTAGGGAACAAGTAAGATAAATAGAGATCATGGTGCAGGGAGCAGCTGAAGCTATCAATAGATTTGGCCTATAAACCAACAGGTTTTTTTAAGCCTGCTTATAACAGTTCAGATAAACTGCACTATTTTTACTCCAGCTGGGATGGGTGCAACTTGAATTGCGGGCCGAGGGGCGGGAATCAATCTCTGATAGTTTGCACTATTTCGACACTAACCATTTCTGCATTAGACTGTTATAGCGCTATTATTCCACTTTCAACATCCTATGGAATCCTGGGGTTTGCAGCTTAGGGAGGGACCGGTCATTCCGCCTCCCCTAAACTGCAAACCCCAGGATTCCATGGGATGTTGAAAGTGGAATAATAGCGCTATAACAGTCTAGTGCGGAAATGGCCCATGTGTTAGTCCTTGCTGACGAGTTTAAATGGATAAAAATTTATTTGCTAGCTGAGATTTAAGTAATCAGTTTGGATTTACGACATTCTTCACCACAGTAATGTTTTAGTTAATTTGGTACTGCTGTGTTTTTACTATCAGGAATAAAAAGAATTGCTTATGGGACTTTCTGCTTCACGTGTCAGCTTAACTCCACCGTGTTGAGATATTGTGCAACTGAAAGGATGCCATTTATTGTTCCACCTTCAACAGAGAAATGACTTGGGACAACTCCTTTGTGAAAAGCATGAATGCCTTCTACAGTATCCTCCTTGCTGTTTAATTCAAAAGCTGTCACTGAAGTAGAAACAGGACTCCAGTTATGCTGTGAGTCACAGGTGGGGAGCATGTTTTGTCATCCTTTAACTCAACAAAGCCCTCAATTTTTGTAAAAAAGTAAATCAGGTGAAAATTGCCAAAAAATCATGCTCAAAGGAATATACAATCAAAGCATTCCGAACAGATGGGCATCCAGCCTCTCTTTAAAAACCTGCGAAGTAGGAGACTCTACCATACTCCAAGGCTGTGTATTCCATTGTCAAACTGCTCTTACCATCAGAAAGTACTTCCCAATATTTAGATGGAATCTCTTTTCCTGACGTTTGAAGCCATTGCTCCATATCCTAGTCTTTGAAGCAGCAGAAAATAGGCTTGCTCCATCTTCCATAAGACATCTCTTTAAATATTTAAACATGGCTATCATGTCACCTCAACCTTCTCTTGTCCAGGCTAAACATACCCAGCTCTCTAAGGCACTCCTCATAGGGCGTGGTTTCCAATTGACCATTTGCTCTGTTATTTTCATTGTGTCTAATCATTTTTTATTGTAAAATAATTTTTACATATAAAAAAGGAAGTAATATTTTCATCAGTAATAATCCTTTTGTCTATATTTTATATAACCAACTGCTTAAATAATCTGCAGCTGTTTAGAAATGGCCTCTCCAGAGTGCAGATCATTGTTCAGGATAAAGAGTAGTCCCTGGGCTATATGCAGACTCCCCAGTGATTTTTTATTTTTTATTTTTTGGCTCTTGGCACTTCCAAAATCCTCAGATTGACCCTTTTCTGGTTTTAAAAAAATGAGAATGAATTCCTGTTCCTAGAAACTTCAGGTGCAAAAATTTACTTTTTAAAGAGATTTCAGGTCTTCCCTGTATTGTTGGACATTTAAAAAAAAAAAAACATTTCCAAGACCCAGAAATGGACTTCTGACCACTTTGGGGTTCTTTGCTTTGTGTTTTAGTAGTCCATGTGGTCTCTGAAGGGTCCCAGGGCATAAACATGGCCTTAGAATGAACCACAGTTCCCCACTCTTGGTTTAGATATTGAATGAAAAGGAGTCACACTTCCCAAAACTTGTCTGCATCTTCTTTTCCTTTGAAAAGAAAGAACATGGCTGTACATGTTAACTTTTACATCAGTACAATTCCAGAGTTTATTCCATCAATACGTAATGGTCAATTCATCTAAATTCTTCCAGTAACATGTAATTTCAGAATGTGCAACATCTAAAATATTACAATAAGCCTTTCTGTTACTTTTTTAGGGTGCACAGGGGCAGGAATAAATTTATTTTCTTATCAGTTCCTTAAGAATTGACAAGAAAAAGGCAGAAAACTTGAAAATTTGCTGTCAGAATACCTCTAGCAATGCGCATCAAAAGTGCCCCTAGAAAGTAACTAGAAAGGATTACTCATTGTTGCAGTAACTTCACTTACTCATTATCTCAGATTTGGACTGAGACTTTGTTTCCACCTTGTTAACTCTACTCCAGTAACATAGTTACAGGTAACTACATTACTTGTAACTCATTTGTTCCAAGGTCTGAGTCTAAGGCAGTATTCTAGAACAATGACATAATTGACTAATGGACACAGTGGCTGGAGAGTATTGTATTCTAACACATCTAGTGGGCAGCAGGTTGAGGAAGACTGATTTAGAAGATTTGCTCACAGGTCTTATAAACGGGCAATAAATTTCATTTTTGGGAATAGGATCACAAGTGTTTTGCTGTCTGAAAGGCAGAAAGAGGGAAAGCAAACAAAAAAGTGAGCAAGCACCCATGTGAGAAGGTCTTGCAAAGAAACAGAGAATAAAGGGAAGAAATTAGCACATTGGGTAAGCTAACAAGCCTCTGCCCTGCAGCTCTGGAGGGGAACAGGGAGTGCCAGGAGTAGCAAATGTTCCCTGGATAAGGAGAGAGCCCAGAGATAGCAGCTCCAAACCTTATGGATGCTCAACCTCACCCTGCCTCAATCTCAGGAACCATTGACTAGCTAAATGAATGCCAGTGTCTGACGTTGGTGGGTTTTTTGGGGGGGATGACTTCTCGTGGCTAATTTAAGCACATGCACTTTGAGGAAACAGACCAGAAAGCTGGGTTGGGGAGTTGTAGAGATGAGCTGTGATTTTGGGCTCTCTGGCATATGTACCTGGACTGTGGGTACACGAGCTTAAATACTTTGAGGAAGGATTAATTTTTATCATTTTTAAAAATAATTTTCAACTTTGGATGGCAGCAAAATTCTGAGTGGCATGGAGGAATCAGCCCATGTTGGCAGCTTCAGGGCAGTAGCCTTCTTTTTCTTCTTCCTGAATTTGGTCTGTGCTTTGGTAAGTCTGTTCCAGTTTTGTTTTCCTTGATTCAGTGTTTATTAATGGTGCTGCTTACCTTGTCACCCTGTTGGCAAGTGTTAGGCACAACTGACTGGGAACTTTGACAGCAAAAGCTCTCCTGAAATTGAATTGTTTCTAGGTGGCTTACATGATGCTGCCACACTCTTGTGCAAATCCTGTCACTGCTCCTGGATCTCATGTGTTTCTAGCAGATCAGGCCTATTATCTTATCCTAGAGCAACTTCACATAACCTGGCAGCTTCCAGACGTGTCAGGGTCTGGTTATGTTAGGCTACATTGGTTGTGCTGGGTGAGGATGATGGGATCTGCAAGTCCAAAAATATCAAGAGAGCACAAGATTGGGGAAAGATGTCCTACAGCAACATGGAGGTACTTGATTGTGATGACTCAGCTATGACCTAATAAGATAAGCAAGAAATCCTGTTCTCTGACTGTACTAAAAAGTCAAAAACTCCTTTTTTTCTCTCCTTCGAAGCACCTGCATGGCCCAAGTGGTGATGAAATGTGCAGGATTTGAAGTGCTTTAGAAAATAAAAGAGACAATATGGTGTAGTGATTTGAGCATTCAGTTGTGACTTATAGTACTTTGATTCTACTTTAATTGGTGTGGTTCTATCCTATAGAGTCCTGGGATCTGTAGTTTCATGAGGTGGTTAGATTTCTCTTTGAGAATGCTTCAGTGCCTCCCCAGAGAACTCTAGAACTCTACCAGAGAACTCTAATGCTTCACCAAACTACAAATTACAGGATTCCTTAGGATGTAGCCATGGGACTTAAAGTAGCACCCAGGTGCTATAATTCTGTAGTATGAAAGAGAGCTAATATTTCACATGATCTTTTCCTGCGCTACCTGGGTTTTGAAGACTCTGCTTAAACTGGAACTATGGACATCATCTGCTACATATTTTGGGATAATCTTAGGGTCTGGTTTGTAATTCCTAATTTTTTCCCCCTTAAATTACTGAGCTGTTGCAGAGCCATGGTGGAGACTGAACTTGAAATCTTGTGAATGCAAAGCACATGCTCTACCCACTATGTTTACTGCTTTGAAGGTTGAAAGTGCTTATTTGTAGACAACATTTGAAGCCCTGAAGAGAATGTAACTGTATTCATGCTCTCTCAGAATGCATTACCAAGCTGTGTGGGAACGGAAGTACTGGGTTGAGGGCAGAGGGAGCAGGCAAACACTCTCTGGCAAACCCGAAAGCAAACCCAGCACTTTGGGTGACACGCTCAGCTCCCACCATCTCTCCTTGCTTGCTTTTTGCCCATCTTTGTATCTCAGAGCGGTGGCTTGCGAACTTTAGCACAGTGCTGTCAAAGGCTGAAGGAGACAAGAGGTGGCTTGTTCTTCTCCTGCGTAAGCTGCGGGTGCAAGGCACCACCGTCTGAGAGAGTGAAGAGGGACCGTTTGTTAACAGGATGGCAGGTGTAACAAGCTGGTGTAAGAATCCTAGAGGTCTGCACAAAATAAATAAATACATACATACATACAATTTCAAGGGTTGAAAGGAAATCATTGGCACCTCTGTCAACCAACAGAGGCCATGGACATACTCTATCTGGCCAGGGCTTGGGAACATTACTTTATAGATTATCTAACCTGCCCCATACTTGACAGGCTCCACAGTTATAGCTGCTTGATTAGTTAAACTCAGTGGTGGGGAATATGTTTCAGATATTTGTGGACTGCATTTCACATCTTTCCTCACCACTGGCTAAGACTGCTTGGAGCTACGGCACAAAAACATTTTGAGGGCCACAGGTTGCCTGCCCTTGGGCTTTGTAGGAAATACAATTTTAATTAAAACATCCACTGCGACCTACGGACACACTCCTTCCATTTTCAGACTCCCTCAGCAAATGTTCACAACACTCTGCAAAGAGCCTCAAGCTCACACTTTGCAGAGTCTCCAGTGGAAAGAAATTTTAGACCCCATGCGCCTTTGCTCTATGAATCTCACAAATGAGTGGAACAAACAGCCATTAGACATTTTATTAATCAGAAATATCTGTTGATCGCTGTACTGCCGGTGGAATTTAAAGCCAATGTATGGACTGAAATTCTATCTTTCTTTCTCTCTTAATCTCTTTCTGTGTGTGTGTTCATGCCTGTTGTATTACAATAGGTGGCAATTCTTTTTTCTGTCAAGGGCAGAAAAATTAGGGGAAAAATTACTTTTTTTGACTACAGCTCCACAAACTGGCCAGTCAGTATGGACCATGATTTTTGGAACCGTTGTTCCAAACAGTAAGCTCTAGCATCTTGACATTTTCTTGGGGCTAATCTGTTGGGGAGAAGATGGGAGCAGGGCCAGACTCCAAAATGGTGCGATTCAATAGCAACTGGTGGGTCCAAGACTAGTGAATTGGTGAATACACTTTGAGTTTTAGTCTGAACTGTAAAGGGGATACTCCAGGTACTGAATTTGAGAAGGGTAGGGTTCAGCTCTTTGGATAACGCCTTTAAAGTTCAGACCAAAACCTGGAGTGGATTCAGTGCCCCATTGACATTGAACCTATGAGTCACACTGTCTCTCTCTCCCTCTCCCTCCCTTTACTACCACCCCAGCAGAGTGCCTAATAAGAAAGAAAAATTACTCTTGTTCTTACCAGAGATTGTACCACAGGTTGTTTGATACTTGTATTAGAGATAGAATTTCATGCTTAACCCACAAACAAACTCAAAGAGGAAGATGTGGATTAAAAGACAACAGCCATTTTATGTCCCCCTTTAGACACTGGTATAGTCTGCAGGGTGTGGAACATGGATGTTTCCCCCTAGTTCCCAGTTACTTAAAAAGCCTCGCTTTTTAATTAAGACACAGATTTGGATCACTTCAGATCTGAAAAGTCTAGTTTTTAGTGGATGATGCAGTTAAACAGAAATTACTTTCTGTCTCTAACCATTTCGCTGGGTTGCTCCTGATGATATCTTCTTTGTAGCAGCTGGGGTTCCAGCCAGTCAGTGACGTTTCTGCTGCTCTCTTTCCCATATGGCTGCAACAGCAATGGAAATTTCATTATCAATACATCTTTATCAGGCTTCTCAAAATGTCCTGTGCAGATGGTCAATTTAATTGCGGCTGTCGCCACTGGGACCTGCTGCCATTGTCTCTCTCGTTGTCTTTGTCTCACACAGCTCCTCCATTTCCTGACAATTTTGCACAGGAAATGAGTGAGTTGTGGGAAAATACTAAGATGTCTCATAACTCCTTGGGCCAATATTTATTGATGGATCTGATGCCACTGTGCATACCAGCTCCATCCATTAAGGAAGGGGAGTTTAGCCTAGTAGGTCCACAACAGACTTCCAGGCTGGCGGTCTGGTGTCTGAATTGGGAGCAAAAATTATTTCACCCCAATTTCCTTCCTGCTAGTTTACACTTTTTGTTCCTGTTGCTGTGAACTTTAAAGTTGAAAACTAGCCCTTTCAAATGTTTGGTGCAATGTTTTTCATTCCAGACTAGTCTACGGGAAGGAAATAACAGTCTAATGAAATAAAGGGAATTGTATGCAAAATTTTGTATTTATGTATATTGGGGGGTATCCATGGCCTTCATTAGATTTTCAGAGGGTTCCATGACCTTCAAAAGTTAAGAATCACCATATTAAAGGCTACTGTTAAGGGCAAACCTTTGAGTTGTCGTTTCATCCCAGTTTCCTTTCTCATAACTTGGCTGTTATCCATTTTTAATAACAATATCAACAACAGCAACAACAACCCAGCCTTCCTCAACTTGATGCTCTCCAAGTGTGTTATCTACATTTCCCATTATTCCTAGCCAGCATAGTCACAATCCAATTTATGTGGGAAGTTGGATTGTGGCTTTCCCACTAGGGAAAGGCTCACTACCCCATACAATCCATTTTACAAACATAAAAAAGATTGTGTACTGTTAAAAAAAAAGCATACAGAAACTGATCTGTATTATTATTTACCACCTACTTGCCTGTCTGTGAGTTTGTCAAAATTGGTCATGGTGCAAAATAATGGCTTATACTTTAAGAGACACAATATGGAAGGTAAAAAGTGCAGACAGGAAAAAGGATTGCTAGCATATTAATGCATTGTGGAAGGGTGGAACTAAATGGTTGCAGGTTGCTGTGGTCATGCCAATTGGAGGAGACTTCCTTGGCTCGGCTCACCTTTTGGTGCAGCCAGATGGAATGGTAGCAACTGACAGAGGCTGTTCTGGGAGAGTAGGAGCCAAATTGCAGTTGGGAGCAGATAGGATGAGAACTTCACTTTCTCATCATACCCTTTTCTCTGCTTGGCAGGTGGACACTGATGATGTTCTCACCAAAGAAGAGCAGATTTATTTGCTGAATCAAGCCAAAATAGAATGTCACAAACAAATAAATGCCCAGAAGGAAAAAATCCAAGGTACCTGCTTTTCCTGCATGAGTGATTCTTGAAAATGCCCTGATTTATAAATGTAAAAGACTGTTCTTTCTGCCAGAAATAGAAGTATATTAACACTGAATATCTACAAAAAAAAATGGCATTTGTAAAGCATCGCCCTCTACTGGAGAAAGAAAGGTGTAACAACAGCCAGAAACAATATTGCTCAATTGTTGGTGCTCATCCAGCTGTTGTCACTGTTATTTTCCTTAGGTGCAGCAACATCTTTAATTTACTATGCAATTATGTCAATAATCCCTAGACTGTGTGGTGCAAATAAATAAATATTGGTGTTTAATCTGAGGGCACATGCTGTATTCACTTGCTGAAGTTAAGCAAAACTGCAGTTTTGCGTAATGGGGAGATACATTTCTGGTCAATACCTGGATGGAATTTCATCAGATGAGCTAGGATAATAATATACTGTATTATTTAATAAGTCTATTTGTAGTCCTGAATACCTAACTCCAGAAGAAGAGTTTGCCTGTTGCATCTCTGTATGGGTCACTGAATACAGCCTCCAATGGAAGCAGAAAGTTCTGTTAGTTCTGCATCTAGTGTGTTTGCATCATTCACTGACTGCAAGTATAGAGTCACTATCCCATTGAGAAGACATGCCTAGAAAAGTGACTCATGTGGAAGCACAGACTGCCACTTATGGGCTGCTGACAGGACTTCTAATCTGACTTTTTTTTCCCCTTCCTTGGTTTTATGTGCCATGTGTATGCCACGCTACTGCATCACATTCAGGGTTTGCATGAACTTGCACACAAGTCTACAATGTATATGTGTGTAATGGTGCTAGTGCTTAAAGGTTTCCAGGGTGCATCTTTCAAAAACAGAGACCCAGTATATACCAAAGAAAGGAAAGATAGATTTCTGAGATGGTAGAAGGAACTGTACTGCTTCAGAATGCAAGGCTGCTATTTTTTAAAAAAAATATTTTTATTAAAAATTTCATTGCATAAAAAAAATCAGAGTGGATATACCCCGTTATCAGATATATCACACTCTCCCCCCCACTTCCATATTATTTTACTCCAGTTGAGTCTTCGTTGTTTCCATTTACCAAAAGAGAAAGAAAGAATAACAATTACATTTCCATTTGCAGAAGAGAAAAACAATTACATTATCTCTTTCTTGGATTTCATATACTTCTATATTTTTATCCATTCCAAAACTCCTTTCCATTCACTTTCAAAGTTCTGGATAGGCTTATTTTTCAATGAAAATGCTAACTTTTCTGTCTCTACCATATCCAGAACTTTTAATTTCCACTCTCCTAAATCAATATCTTTCTTTTCTTTCCAGTGTTGCACGTATATCAACCTTGCAGCTGTTATCAAATATAACAATATCTTCTGATGACTTCTAATCTCCTTTTGTTGTCCTAACATATTTAACAAATAAAATTCTGGTATCATTTCAAAGTTCATTTTACAGATTTTTAAAATTTTATCATGTATCACCTTCCAGAACTTTCTTGCCCTTCCACAAGTCCACCACATATGAAAAAAGAACCCAATCTTTTCATCACACTTCCAATGTATTGCATTCCCATTTTTAGTTATTTTTTGCAATCTTTCTGGGGTCATATACCATCTATGTAACATTTTGTAAAAGTTTTCTCTTAAATTTAAGTTTGAGGTAAATTTTATATGAGTTTTCCATACTTTCTCCCAAACTTCTAATTTGATCGGGTGTCCCACATTCTGAGCCCATTTAACTGTTGTATCTTTAACTACTTCTGATTCCATTTCTCTTTTCAACAATAGTTTATAGAATTTCAAAATTCTTTTCTTTTGATTTCCCTTCATCAATACGTCCAATTCATTCTCTTTTCTCTCAAATCCATTCAGTTTTTGATCCATTTTAAACCTTTCTTTTAGTTGTCTCCATGGGAACCAATTTAGCTCATGCCCACCTTTAGTTCTTCTATTGTACACATTCTTGGTTTGTCCCCTTCCCATTTCAATATGTCTTGATATGTTAATAAATTCCCTTGTTTTGTTGGAGCAATTTTATATGCTTCTTGTGGTGAAGTCCATGTTTGAAGTTTTGTATAATATTTCCACTTTATTTGTAGCCAAACCTTTAACAGCGTCTTCCGGATGCAATGATTATTGAACTCTTTATTCACTGCTAATCTATCGTAACATAAATTAATAGGTACACAATTGTAGTAGTCTTAACTAATAGTCTTAATTTTTTTTAGATGATAAGTATGTTTTCAATATGTAATAGATTGTAAGTTATTTTTCTTATTTTTTCTTTTCTTAATATATTCATTCTATTGTGTATATTCATGAATAAATGTGCTTTTTAAAAAAAAATCCATGCCATCCAAATCTGTTATTTATTTCTTCCAAATCTTTCATAGTTGTTCTCTCTAATTGAATCCAGTCTTTAATCCAATCTAGACAGCATGTGTAATAATACATTTTCAGTGATGGAAGATCAAATCCTCTTCTTTCTTTTGCATCCTGAAGCATTTTGAATCTTATCCTTGGCTTTTTCCCTTGCCAAATAAACTTTTGAAGATCCTTTCCCCATTCTTTAAATATTTTCTCTCTTCCTATTATTGGTAAATTCTGAAAAAGGAACATAAGTTTTGGTAGTAAGGACATTTTGAAAGCATTTATTCTTCCCAGGAGAGATAGATTTAGATTTTTCCTTTTTTCCATATAATTTTTAATCTCTTTCCATATCTTCAAGTAATTGTTGTCAAATAATTCTTGGTTCCTTTTCGTTAACATAATTCCTAAGTATCTTGTTTTCTTAGTTAATTGACATCCAGATCTACTCTTCAAATCGGCTTGTTCTTTTTTAGTCATATTCAATGTCTTCATCATTGTCTTTTCCTTATTTAGCTTATATCCTGCCACTTGACCATATCTTTGCAAAGTTTCTATCAGCACCTGAATTGATTCTTGTGGATCCTCAAAAAATATAATTACATCATCTGCGAAAGCTTTTAATTTCAATTCCTTTTTCCTTATTTTCAAGCCTCTTATCTGTGAATCCTCATTTATTACATTCAGCAATAATTCCAAAACAGGTATAAATAATAATGGTGATATTGGGCACCCTTGCTGTACCCCTTTATTAATTATGAAGCTTGTCGAAATATCTCCATTTATTATTAACCTTGCAGATTGTTCTTGATATATCATCTCAATCCATTTACAAAAATCTTCTCCCATATCGTATTCTCTCAGTACCCGATGTATGAAGACCCTGGAAGCATTATTTAATGCCTTTTCTGCATCCAAAAAAATGAGTGCTGCTTTCTTCCCTGGGTTTTTATCATAATGTTCAACTACATCTAGGATTGTCATTATATTGCTTCTCATATATCTACCTGGGAGAAAGCCTGTTTGACCATTCCATGAAATTATCTTCATATTTACTGTTCTTCTTTACTTCCCTTTTTCCTTTTTCTCTTCTGGTTCTACCGTTTCCTCCTCTTCTTCTGACATTGGACTAGCTTCGTCTGCCACTGCTGCTTCGATCTGTGTCAAATCTCCTTTTTTTTCCTGGTTTCTTATCTTTGGTCTTTGCTGTTTTAGAGCCAGTTTTCAGATAATTCTCTTGGAATTCCATTGCTTGCTGCACTGAGTTTATCCTCCTTCTTCTACCTTCAAAGAAAAATGAAAGGCCTTCTAGTAACTCCCATCTGTATCTTATTTCTCTTGACTGGAGAATCTTAGGGCTGCTGTTTTTGCATGCCACTCCCACGGAAATAATGGCATGTAAAATATATATTTTAATCTACCACTTTTTAGGAAAACAAGCTTCTGTTACCAACAAACATTTTGCTTAGTTTAGAGCTTCTTGTGGAGCTTTTGTCAATTCGAAAAATATGACTTTCCCCTTGTGGCCTTAAGGACAGCAGCTAAGGCTGTTGGCTCAGAAACTGATAAAGGGTAGTGAAGAGAGAAGATATACACATACACTTATTAGGTTCACTATATTTATATTTAAGCAACAAATCTTAAATTCAGTGATATTTTTTGATTTATCAGTTTAGTGTTTCTATAGAGTTACTAAAGGTTGCTGGTAATGAGGGTGCGAACAATTTTTTAAATTGTGTATAGTTGTTTATTAGTTTTGACTGATGTTTAGAATTTTGTTGTGTAGTGGTTATGTGTAGTGGTTATTATTTAGTATTATGTCTTTGTATGTATCTTCTTGTTTCTCTTTTTCTTTATACTTTGGTTTATGTTTGGTGTTCTGTGTTTCTATATAACTAATAAAAAACAATAAAAAAAGAACTGATAATCACACACAGCCTGAGCTTTGGTGGAAACAGGTGACAGAGCTGTCAGCTTTCTTCACTGTCCAGCTTTCACATCCATATACAGAAATTAGGTGTGAAAGCTGGACCGGACATTATAATCAGAGGACTTTTATGGTAGTCCTTCAAAAAAAAAGGATGCTTTTAAAGAAAGAAGCATCTGCTGAAAAGCAGGGCATATGGCTAATATAACCACTATCCCACTGCATTATAGAAAAGGTGCACGTATGCATTTTGGCTGTTGTTGTTATGTGCCTTCAAGACGTTTCCGGATTATGGCAACCCTAAGGCAAGCCTATCCCCAGATTTTCTGGGGCTGAGAGTATGTGATGTGCCCAAGCTCACCCAGTGGGTTTCCATGACTGAGCAGGGAACTGAACTTGGGTCTCCAGGGTTGTACTCCAAGGTTCAAGCCACTACCCCATTCTGGCTCTCTAAAATGCCCTCAACCTGACCTTACTATGCAAAGCAATTAAAGTGCCATTTCCTTCTTAGAAGGTCACTGTTTGCCTGAATGGGATGGGATTATTTGCTGGCCTGAGAGTTCCCCAAATGACAAGGTGGCAGTCTCGTGTCCAGACTACGTATATGACTTCAACCATAATGGTATGTATGTTTTCTTTGACTATAGCAGAAAACCTCAGATACTTTGGTTGTTTTACGACCATACTAGAAATTAAATCAGAGCCTGATGCCAGCTCCTAAAATCCCCCAACCAACCCAGCCAGTAGCTCTGCTAGCTGTGGGATTCTAGGAGTTGTAACCCTAAAAGCCCTATAATGTTTCCATTAAATGCATCTCTACATTTAACAAGCCATTTTTAAAGGTAGTACCAGCAGAGGGATGGGGTATTAACACATGGGCTTGCAGCAGGCTTGGAGGAGCCCTATGATTCTAAGAAAAATACACGTCTGGATATAGGTCTTTTAAAACACTGATTTAGATATTTTAACACTACCATTTGGGGCCAAAGCAACCTTCTCGAAGTGTTTCGCAGTATAAAGTCATCATAGAACAAGATAAAAATTAAATATAAAATTCACAATAATTACCCCCTAAAAGTAATACATTCCCTGATCACCAGTAATGACAACAGTGCCTAAAATTACCAGTTAAAAGCATAGATCAACATCCCAACTAATTAAAAGTGGATGGAAACAACCAGGTCTTCAGAGCGCCTTTAAAACCACTCTGTGAGGGAAGGGGAGCAAATGCACATCTTGGGAGATGTGGAGAAAGTAATGTCTCTTATGCCTGTCAACTTCCAGAATCCTCTAGCTAGCATGGCCAGTGGATTCTGGGAGATGTAGTCTAGAAAAAGTGGCATTTCTAAGTTCTGGAATGGACTTATCAGCAGGCCTGAGAATAGGGCACTTGCAACCTCTTTCACAGCTTCCACCTATACAGTACTGATGAATCCTCTGTTGTGCCAGTTTTTCACCTGCTTTTAAAATGTCTCAGTTTCTCTCTCCTCCTCTTCCTTTCCCCCTTTGTCATCAGCTTATTCCAAATGCTGCAGGCTGAATAGAAAGTGCAAAGGTAGTTTGCACTCTATTCTCTCCAATATGCAGCCTCTCCCACCTTGCCTATTTTTCTTCATTAATAACTTTTGCTGACTTGCCCTCACTCTGATGTTGCTTGGCCATGTGTCCCAATTTTCATCTGTGGAATGTTGGAGGGAATGCTATTTAAAGAGTTCGGCAGGGTCATATAGGTGTTGGTAAGGATGGTTGATAGGTGGCCCTTGAGCTGCAATGCTCCTCCACAGGGGCTGCTGCCAACACCCTTACCACCACCACTCACATGTCTCTCTACTTTTATTCTGGACCCAGATGTTGTAGGCGCTGGCTGGGTGTTACCAGACAACAGAGTGCAAGACCAGCGGGAGGCTGTTCAATGGACAAGTAGAGACCGTTAGGAGTTCAGTAGAGCTTGCCCGTTCAGGGTAGAGCAGAAGCGTAGTCAAAAGTTGGGCGAAGAGTTCAGGAATCCAGTGGGTAGCAAGGTCAGACTGTCCAGAGGTCAGAGAAGACAGGCAGACAGCGAGCAGGGAATCTGCAGCACACACAAAAGCAAGGACCAGCAAACAAATGAGTTGTCTCTGGCATCAAGCCACCGCCCTCTGTCTTCCTTAAAAAGCTTGGAGCCAGCTAGCTCTCATCCCAGCCTGATTAGCTCTCATGGGCTTGCATCTGCTTGTCCCCCTTTGAGGCTGCTGTTCACCTGGAGAAGCTGGCTCCTGGCCCACGACGCCAGAATTTAAAAGGTACAAATGTTGAACTTCTTGCGTTCTCCCCTCTTCCTTCACTGTTTTAATTTTTTTCTTATTGAACTTGGTTGGTCCTTTGTTTCAGGTCATGCCTACAGACACTGTGAAATCCATGGCAACTGGCAATTGGTACCTAACACAAACAAGACATGGGCCAATTACACTGAATGTGCCATATTCTTTGCCCCAGAACGGCAGAAGCAAGAAAAGGTGAAATGACTTAACACAACTAATGGGGAAAACATAATAGGGGAAGCAGAGAGGAAAGGGTGGCTTGTGGTGCTCTTTCCTTGGGCTACCAGAGCTAGGCAGTTACAGGCAACTGAGGATGTCTTTGCCTTTTTAAATGCTGATGAAATGGATAAGTGCAGTGGGCCTATCGCTTGTTTCCATAAAGAAGGAAGGATAGACAGTGCTCAAGCCTGTAAGATTGACCATGTGTTTTTTTGGAGTTCATAAGGGTTTTTTTTGGGCTACAGCTTCCGGTATCGTCCAGGGTGAGGGTTTCCAAACACTGCCCCTCCAACCTGAACTACCAGCTAGAGCTTGCTGCAAAAGGCATAAATTTAAAATTAAAAAATTCAGAACTTGGGAATTTGTTCTCAGTACCAGAACTGAATAGAACTACGAACATGACACAAAATACCACATCTGATTAGCCAGAAGACACATATAGAGCAGAGCAGAGGATGAGCTCTGGCACTGGAAACCATGGCAGGAGATTTAGCAGAGGAGGAGGAGGAAGTGGCCCGGAGGTAGGGGCACGACTTCTACCTTGCCCTAGGTGCTATTTACACTAGATACACCTCTGGGAAAGAGGAATCACCATCCCACATCTTGTAATTTAATGTATGACACATTTGAAATACCCTAAAGACACCAGATCCTTTCTGATCATGGAAGCTAAGCAGGACCAGGCCTGATTCGTACTTGGGTGAAAGACTGCCAATGAACACCAGTTATTGTAGGGTGTATTTCAGAGAAAAGAACTGGCAAAACCACTTCACGAAATTCATGGGGTCACCATAAGTCAACAGGTGCCATGAAGGCATGCACATAAGAGAGAGGGAGAGAGAAGCAATTCTGTGATGAACCAAAGGGGAAATTTATGCAGTGGCCAAATTCCTTTCATTGGAGAGTTACAAAAGGGCAACGTGTGCAGAAAGGACAGTGCTTTGAAAGAGTGTGGTGGTCCAGATGCGGTCATTGACATGATATAGTAAGTTTGGATAAGGGTGTGGAAACTTTTTCAGCCTGAGGAGTGGTCCCTTTCATATTATACGGTCATAGTGCTATATTCCACTTCAGCTGCCATGGCAACATCCTATGGAATCCTGGGCTTTGTAGTTAGATGAGGCACCATGGCTGTGTAGCTGAGAATTCTAAATACCCTTCCCTAAGTGACAAATCCCAGGATTCTATAGGATGTTGGCATGGTAGATAAAGCAGGGTCTTTCCACTATAATTTTGCAGTGTGAACAAACACTCAGAGAAGTTCTTAGGTACTTTATTCCAGTGGTGGGTGAGGCCAGTAGCAAATGAGTGAGACCAAAAATGCCAAGCAGAATTTGGCTGAAAGCTCTTGCTATCAGTAATGAAGCCTTTGGAAACATTTCAACCTTTTAGAACAAGTATAGGAGGAGAGTCTATACAAAAGCCAGGAAGCCATCAAACAGTGCTATTATGGGGAAAGGGATGATCATTGGGAGAATCTCAGAGCCTTGGATTAAGACCAAGGGCTGGATCTGGGCTTGAGTTTCCTCACCCACAAATCAGGATGCTGGCCTAGAAGAGACCGTCTGTATGACAATGTCTTTCTTCTCTTTCTACAGGAAGTGTTTGACCGCTTGCGCATCATCTACACCGTGGGCTACTCAGTTTCTCTTGCCTCTCTTGTGGTTGCCATGTGCATCCTCTGTTACTTCAAGTAAGGAAAAAATTATACTGCTTACTCCCTCTCCCGCCTGAAGTTTTTTAGCCATGAATCTCTAGATGAGGGCAACTAAAATGGTAAAAGGCCTTGAAACAATGCCGTATGAGGAGCAGCTTAGGGAGGTGTGCATGTTTAGCCTAGAGAAGAAAAGGTTAAGAAGCAATATGATAGCTATGTTTAAATATTTGAAAGGATGTCATATGGAAGATGGAGCAAACCTGTTTTCTGTTGCTTTAAAGACTAGGACATGGAGCAATGGTTTCAAACTTCGGGAAAGCAAATCCTATCTAAACATTAGGAAGAACTTCCTGAGAATAAGAGCAGTGGAATGCACTGCCTTAGAATGTGGTGGAGTCTCCTTCTTTGGAGGTTTTTGAACAGAAGTCGGATGGCCATCTGTTGGGAGTACTTTGATGGTATATTCCTGCATGGCAGGAGGTTGAACTTGGTTGAGCCTTGTGGTCTCTTACAATTCTATGATTCTGTCTCATCAGAGTGATTGCAGGCCAGTTTCTTTCTCTCTTGGCCTACTCTACCTCACGGGCTTGGGGAGGGGATAAACCAGGGCAATAACTATGTACATTACTGTGATGGAAGGGTAGGGTGGAATGTAAATAACGAATAAACCAAACTGTGTATGGGTAATGTGTGTGTATTCAAGGCGACTTCACTGCACTCGGAATTACATCCACCTCCACCTCTTTGCCTCTTTCATCTGCCGAGCCATCAGCATCTTTGTGAAGGATATTGTGCTGTACTCCACCTCACGATCAGAAGGGCTGCACAAGGCACAATATGGCGACTGGGATGCTGAAGAGCTGAGCCTCACTCTGGGACCCAGGACCCAACTGGTAAGTTCTAGTCTGGAGAGGATGATCCTCTGTTCGGTGTCTAAGTAAAATGTTGTTGTACCAGGTTTTAAAATGAGCCCAGTTCAGGCACCTCACCTTAAAGAAAGATGTATACAAACCGGAACAGGTTCAGAGAAGGGTAAGAAAGACGGTCAACTGCAACACTTGAAAAGCTATTTTGTGGCACTGTAGCTTCCAGCATCTCCTGATCCTGATCCTGGCAGAGCACGTCTGGGAGTTGTAGTCCAAAAAAAACAAAAACAAAAACAACCTTTTCCAGAGTGCTTGATCAAGTGTATGGAAATCCTCATCCCAAACATTTTCCTGTCTGAAGTGGAGACAACAAATCTTGGTATACAAATTGTCTGAATTTGGCAGGGCAGCCCTAATTAAACCTCTGTTGTCTTTTCCAGCTGCTTTTAAAATGTCCCAGTTCCTCTTTTCTTTATCCCTAGCTTACTTTAGTTGCTTCAAAATGAGTTGAAAGTGCAAAAGTAATTTGCACTCAATTCACTCCGCAGGGAAGAGAAAGAGGGTGCAACTTTGCCCTTTCCAGTAGAGTCAAACAAAAGCAAACTGCTGCAGCTTCCTTTAGTTGTGTGTTCTTCCTTATTAATAACTTTGGCCTTCTTGACCACACTCTGATGTTGCTTGGCCACATATATCTTGGTTTTCATCTGTGAAATGTTGGAGTGTATGTATATATACTAGCCAAGCCAATCGCAAGCCATTCACAAACTCTAATCAAGGCTATTGACATAAAGCACTCATATCCTCTAATCTGCATCTGGATTCTCTAGAAGGTGGATTGCATATTTCTCTATTCCTTCAGGCAGGCTGCAAGGTGGCTGTGACCATCTTCCTCTATTTTCTGGGAACCAACCACTACTGGATCTTGGTGGAAGGTCTCTATCTCCACAGCTTGATCTTCATGGCTTTCCTCTCAAACAAGAATTACTTGTGGGCCCTTACGCTCATTGGCTGGGGTAAGCACAGTCCAGTTTACGCCCTCTGTCCTACCATCAACTTGCACAAGGATCCACAAAAAGGCTATAGATGCTTAAGGTGTGAAGGCTACATGGTGGGGACACCGAGGGATGGGGTCCAACCTGTATACTTAAAAGGGCTCTCACCTCTTGTTACCATAGCAATTATTCCTTCTCCCATCCATTGTTGTTAATTGCCATCAAGTTGACTTCAACTTATGGTGACCCTAAGATACAGAGACCTCCAAGTCACCTTGTTTTCAACAGCTCTGCTCAGGTCTTGCAGATTCAGGGCCATAGCTTCCTGGATGAGTCTGTCCACCTGTAATGCAGTCTTCCTCTTTTCTTACTGCCTTCTACCTTAGCAAGGATTATTGTCTTTTCTAGTGAGTAATACCTTCTCATGATATGTTCAAAATACAATGGTCTCATTTCTCCTGATCCTTCTGCTAGGAGGATGAGAGAAACAACAGAACATGTATATAGTCAATGTACACCATTGGCCTCTCATTTTTTCACCTACTGTTCCTTGATCTCACTGGAAACCCAGACATCTTTCTGCTTGCTTTTGTTTTTCTTCCTGATTTGAGGGGTGCCTGCTGTCTTTGTGTCTGTCTGGGCCAGCGTAAGAGCATCTCTGGCTGATACACAGTACGTAGTTTCTTTATTTCTCTTAAATACTATTTTGCAAGATTCAGAATGCAACTGCAAACTGGCAGAAGGAGTTAGTAAGCAGAGAGGAAATGAATTGTTTAGCCTGAATAAGGGAGCTTGCAAAAGTTACCTTTTTGGACTATAACTTCTAGAATCCCTGCAGCCAGCAGGGTCACAGTAGTCCAGAAAATTAACTTTTCTCAGCTTTATTTATTAACTCATAGGCACAGACGAAATAAATATTAAATAACCCCCATTGTGGTATGGCCCTAATACAGTCAGTTCTTTGTTCTAAGTAAAAGAATCACACTCTGCCAAGTCCATCACTATGATAATTGCTTCATTTCTTTTCCAAAATTCAGGCACTGGTAAAATCTGTGCCAGAGAATCCTTTAAATTATGCAGCAAGAACAAAATGTTCCATAAACACAAACCTGAAATCCAGCAAAGGTAGGGAAAAAGATTAAAGCAAAAGTTAAATCTGAAAATTAATGTGGTTTGTGCCGGAGTCTGCTCTATGAACTGAGACTTCCCTGGTTTGAATCTTGTCTGACTTTATTGTGGGTTCATGGGTAGGTGGGTGGGCGCAGTGAGTCATTCTTTCTCTCAGTCCTAGCTCCTATCTGCCAAACTGGGAAAAGACTATCAAACTCCCTTACAGGGTGTATTGGACCACCATTCCCATCATCCTTTAAAACTGGCCATGCTTGCCACTGGCTTCCCCACCTCTGTTGTAAGAGGATCAGTTTAAATTGTAATATTAAATTAGTATAATTATTAAGGCTGGACCAATAAAAATGGCTCCAAAGCTGAGAAATCCAAAATGGACCAGTTCCTGTGTCTTACCAGCTTGAGCAATGCTCAGTGGCATGAGGTAGTGAAAGGGCTTGGGACTGCAAAGTTATGTCTCAAAGATGATAAGCCAGTACATTATATGGATGCAGCCTTTTTCTCTGTTTTCAACTGATGGCAGCCTCTCTCAATCAGGTGTTGGGACCTCAGTGCTGGAAACATGAAATGGATCTACCAGATTCCTATCTTAGCAGCAATTATGGTAAGAAAAACCTAGCTACGCTACTGCTTTGTGAATACACATTTTTATCCACTGAGAAATAAGACCTTTTCAGCAGCAGCTCTGGTATTGTGGGATGTCTTCCCAATAGAAATCTGGCTTAGCCTTGCCGCTTTCTAAAAGAAGAAAAACACAAACCATTCTGGTTGCAGCTGGGATTCTAAGAGTCACACCTCCAATAGCTGAGACAGCTAAGAGGCTGAAGACAAAGTTTATTTGCTCTGGCTTCTCTTTGGGTGATTTGACTACTCCACTTTTATTGTTTGGAGTTTATTTTGAATTTTGCCTGTTCACTGAATTTTGCCTGTTCATTGCAAACTAAACAGCTATGGAAGTAGGTAAATTATCTAAGCAAATAAAGATAAAAAGAAATGGAACATTGTCATTTTCCCCAGCATGGAGAAGGGCTGGCTCAGTATCTCTGTATTGCTGGCAGGTGAACTTTTTCCTCTTCCTCAACATTGTGAGAGTCCTTGCCTCAAAGCTGTGGGAGACAAATGCGGGGAAGCTGGATCCCCGCCAACAGTACAGGTATGTCGTGCAGAGCAGATGAGGCAGATTGTCGTGTTGTAATGCTACAGTCAATAAGGAAGCTCTCCGTACTGAAACACGGAGAGTAGTTGGGAGATGGGGTAATGATACAATAATTGTTCCTTGCTTAGAGCAGTGCTTTCACAATCTGGATCTCCAGATATTGCTAGACAACGACTCTCAGAAGCCCCAGAGAGCACAGCCAATAGTCAGGGCTTTTGGGAGTTGTCATCCAACAACACCTGGGGACTCGAGTTGGTGAACTATTGCCCTAGAATGCTTTGATTCCCTCCCTGGTGAATTTGTTCTACTGTATTTTCTACTTGCTAGCTGATATGGAAGTTTCTTGTTACACCACATCACACTTCTCTGTTGAACCATTCTGCTATCTGTCGTAGAATACAGGAAGATAACTAGTACTAAATCAGATCATCAGGCCTATCTAGCTTACTTTTGTCTACACTGTTTTCCCCAAGATGGTGTCTTCCAGATGTGTCAGACCACAATTTACTTTCCACTATGATGGTGGACAACTGTCTGCATGTAAAACAAATGCTCTCCACCCCAAGCAATGGCTCTTTTTCTATCCTTTTCAAGCTTCTAGACTCCCTTTTCTTCCCCTTACTCCTCTTTACAATATTGTAAAGTCTTTTCCTTTCAGAAAACTACTGAAATCCACCTTAGTCCTGATGCCACTTTTTGGAGTCCATTATGTGGTGTTCATGGCTATGCCGTATACAGCCATCTCCAGCATCCTTTGGCAAATACAGATGCACTACGAGATGCTCTTCAATTCTTTGCAGGTGGGTTTTGCTGGTGATAGGGACATCTTGTCTTTGATTTGCACTGTTACAACTGTTTCTTATCTTTGGTTATTTGTTTCTCTGGACAGGGTTTCTTTGTGGCTTTTATCTACTGCTTTTGCAATGGCGAGGTAAGAAAGACTTCTCTTGAGGCAACATGTAGTGCATATGTTTATGCATATATAAATATACTAGTGTATTTACCCAGCGTTGCCGGGGATTTTATTTTCTCATAGGTAACACTTGTTAGAAACACTTTAGGAATTATCTTACCTTACTTTAGGAATTAGATGTGGTTGAAATACACAGGTTTGAGATCCTGTGTCTCTAATTCCTCAAACTATGTTGTCCAGTACCTGTAACTTTCCCCATATTCCCCAATCCAATGTGTATTCAGAGTTGTCAGCATACAGAGGTTCAGTTTCTGAGAGAATACACTGTCGTTGTCCTCCTTCTTGCTGCTAGGCCTCATATTGCTGTTTGGCCTCATCTCCATAGCAACTGGCCTAAGGCCCAAGAGCTCTCTGACTGAGAATTCTAAAGGCCCCTCCCTAAATTCCCAACCTCCAGGATTCCATAGTCAGCCAATCATATGAGATCTTCTCATCTGACACAGCCAATCATATGAGGTCTTGCCTGCCTAACACAGACAAACTCACAAACTTTGACTTTTTTATATTAAATTAGCACTTCTCACAGTACATGTAGATGCTCTGGTCTGTGTCTCTTATAACACAAAAGGCCAGTCTCGTTGGGTTATATTTATTCTCACTGGTATACAGGTTCTTATTTGGCTGAAGTTATTTAATATACAAAAAGGAATATTTTGCCCAGAACCCAGGCCAATTTCATTTTGGTTTGTTAACTTCCTAATGCAAGAGTGATTCTGGCCTTCAAGATATTTTTGGACTGCAATGCCTATAACCCCTCATCATTGCTTATGTTAACTAGATGTGTTGTCAGCCAAAACTGGAACATCACTTGCCCATCCATCTTTATCTGTCTTCTGCATAGGGCAGGGGTGGGGCATTTTTGGTCCTCTGGAGTTGGATCACAGCACCTACAGCCCTATACCATTGGACTGTGTGGGCTACAGCCCTATGGAAGATGTAGACTAAAGACTTTCCTCTCTGTTATAGGAAGCTTTGGTCAAAGTAGCCTCAGTATTAAGGAGGCAGCCTTGGAACAGTCAGCTGCAAGCTCCAGGCATCCTTAACTCTGGTCAAATTCAATCCAGTTTTGATCCACTCCCAGTGGCAAAAGTCCCCCATCCTTCAGTCCCAATATTCCTATTGTAAGGACATATCATGAGTGCATTTCAGGAATGTAGGTGGCATCCCTTCATAATACACTTGTCTTCTTATCCTTCATTAAAAACTGTTTGTGGTGGTAACTTTCCATGAGAATGGAAGGTGAAGCATCACAGGAGGTGGGAAGAAAATGCAAGGTAGTAAGGCAGTTGGCATCAGAGAACTGATTCTTGAGCTATGAATACTGCCTCTAGTCAGCTGCTAGCAAGTGGGATGACAGTCTTATCCATGTTGCATCCTACATGTGGTCTCTCTCTATCCCCAGGTGCAAGCAGAGATTAAAAAAGCTCGTTTCCGGAGAAACCTGGTCCTAGACATAAAGCAGAAGACTCGCATGACCAGCACAGGAGGCAGCTACTATTACGGTGGGCTTGTGTCCCATGCCACCAACAGCATCAGTCTGAGTATGGCCAGCTGGGGGGTACCCTCTGCAGCAGCTGTAGCTATGCCTCTAGGGGCCAAAAATTGGCTGGTACATCTAGCTCCCAGCGGATCTGCAACAGAATATGTGCCTGGTTCCTTTGCCCCAGATAGATCTCCATGCCAAGAAATGACACAGAAGGACCTTGTAGAAAATATCAGGGTTTTGGGAGACTGTATAGACCTAACAGGAAACTGCTCCAGTTTGAAAGAAGAGTTAGAGACCATTCTCTAAAAAGAGAACTTGTGAAAGTAATGTTCTAAGGGGACTAAGATCAGATCTATCATTGGATTAGGAAGAATGCATTTAGCTACTAAAATCAATTCAAAAAGCAGCCCAAATTGGTTCAATGTAGGTTTAAGCTTAGTCCTCCTGAATCCAGGAGGAGATCAGAGGCTGATGTAGTAGTGATTAGCTACAGATGCTCAGTTCTGTTTCATTTGGCTGTAGAGCACATGCTGTTATCTTTAGAAAGGATATCTGCCTTCTCTTATCACACTCATCAATTTCAAACTCCTTAGCAACAGTGAGTGAGTTATGGGAGAAAACTTTTCCACTGGCACAGAATCCTCTTCTGCTGTTGTTTCATTTATGCAAAGCTAGAATGTGGTGCAGTGATTTGAGCACCGGACTATGACCCTGAAGACCAGGGTCTGATTTTCTGCTCAGCCATGGAAACCCACTGGGTGCCCTCAGCTGCATCATATACTCTCAGCCCCAGAAAGCCTCATGATAGGGTCACCTCAGCATCTCCCTACAGTGTAAAATGACATGAAGGCACTTACCAACAGAATTCAGAAAAGATCACTTTAGGGCTACAGAAATAAATGGGCAGATTAATCAACCACTTCTTTGAAATAGCAATCCCACCCAGCTGTCAAGTTCAACCAGCAAGCACCGAGAATTATGTGCAAACTTGTTTTTGAAAGATTTTTTTTCATTCTGATGTTATTACTTGAATGAGAAACAAAATATTAAATATAGCCATTTTGTTCTGTCAAATGAGTGGTGATATTAGCTTACTGTTTGGCTTTTCAGCTTGTCCTAAATACCTGAGGGCACCACTGTCAAGACTGAAAAGTGTATGAGTTGACAGCCATAATTCTGATTCACAGATTTTTTTTTTTTTAAAGGGACAGTATCTACAAAGCATGCAGGAAAATGCCCAGTTTTCAGGATGGGGAGATATCTGCACAAGGGCAAAGAGTCTCACAACACTCTTCTCTCCTGTTCTGACAACAGTTCTTTTCTGTTGTCTGTTAACATTATCTGTACTTAAGGGTCACTTATGAAACCACGGTATATTTCTAATGTGATGTCACAATGGGGATTGTACAGCATCTTTTTTTTTTTTAAAAAAAAACACATCTTGCATTAAATAAGTCTGGACCAATTTCTCTGCAAATCGCTCCTCCTAGCATAAAAGAAAGTAACCCTTAGCATTTCATTCCAAAAGCACCCATTTGTTCTGATTATCCAACAGGGACTGCAAAAGTGACAAGTTCAAACTTCCAAACAACTTAGACTTTGATTTGATATTTTTCAAAGTAAGGAATCCTTTTTTAAAAGGTTAAAGCTAGAAATTAATAGCTAACTTACATATGGAAATGCAGAGCTGGGAGAAGGTGAGTTTCACGGGAGAACCAGGAGGCAGAAAGTGTTCTTAAACCTACAGAGCAGTAACTGACTTGAATAAATGTGGCAAGATAATAAGTAACTGAGGAAAAAATGGTTTCTGTCCTCAGTTTAGGTCTGTTTCACACCAACCAATTATAGCAATTTGATACTGGTTTAACTACAATGACTGAATCTTACTGAATTTTTTTTGCACGTATACTTTCCTAAATCCCTGGATTCAGGAGAATCCTTGGATGTGTAGCTCCCTAAACTGCAAGTCCCAGGATTCCACAGGCTCTTATTCCATTGGATGGAACCATGACAGTTAAAACATAATGCGGTAATGTTGTGCAAAAGAGCCCTTGGTGTGATGTCTCTGTAGCTGCAAAACCCATGAGTAAAAGAAAAAGAAACTCCAAGAAGCCAAAACAAAAGACACATTCCAGACAACTGTCCTAATAATAAAACATTTACTAGAAGAGAAAGTGGAAAGTAAAGGGAACAGCATGTCATGGGATCTTGACACAGTTTCAGATAATTCATCATAAAAATGAAGCGAGACCAAAACTATTTTAGGCAAACAGATTTTTCTACCACTCTGGCAAAAAGAGAGAGAGAGGGAAAAAAACATATTAAAAAGCCCAAGAGCACACACTTGAAAAAAAAATCAAATTATTTTTACACTTGCTGCTTCTTTGCAGAAGTTTGCAGCAGTCAGTATGGAAAGAGCAGCTTGCTGTTTCACGCAGGTCCTGCTTTTAGCATATGTACACAGCTCTTCTGTGGCCAGTCCCAAACTTAACAAGTTTAAAACTTTCCTGGGTCAGCCCTCAAATTACAATAACTTGATACTATATACAAAATGTCTCCTCCTTCAGCGAGTTTTACTCCGGGGCTGTGGAGGTAACTCCTAGAACATTCACCAAAAAATCTACACAAGAGCCCAACTAAATGCTGTTGAGAGAATCATTATTTATTATACTTTCTTCCAAAGGAACCGTGGGGGAAGGGTATAGCCATGACTCCATGGCTTCCTTCTGTTCCCTGCAGATTGACTGTAGGCTCTATTCTTCATATGCATGTTCAGAGACCAATCTTGAATAGAAGCTGGATCACCCCTGGAGTCAGAGAAACTTCATTTCTGAGCAAACTGAGATTTTGCTAGGTTTTGCTGAACAATTTTTCTGCTGAAGTACAACATCCAAGTTGGCACAGCTAAAAAAAAAGTTGATTGATGGGGACATCTACCATACTCACCTTGCAACTGTGCATACCATGTGCTATTCATGAGTGCTGTTATACTGAGTAGAAGGAACACTTTAGCTCTAGCCAAACCCCTTATTGCAGCTGGGGTAATGATGGAGGGGTAATGATGGAAGAAAAAGTTGTTAGCAATCTTGCCTGCATATTTATACACCTGCTGTCATCTCCTTCCCACACCTAGAAATACAGTCTCAATCTCTGTTTGCTATTAGCATGCAGACAGACACTACCAATCAGGAGAAGGAATGGAGTAAGCAATCTTCTGCCTCTCTTCTCTGCCTTGCCAGCTGACAATGCAAAAATAAGAGAGAGTTATACTACACAGTGCTGACATACCAACTAAAAAAGATAAGCAGGTAACTAAGAGAATTATGAAACACTAATTTTTCTATGCAGGACCAAAAGTTCTGTGTAGATGGGCTAGTTTGACTGAGGCTCCCTCACCCAACTCTGTCCTAGGGACCACCACTTCTCTCTACTGCATCAGTTGCTTGCTGTGGCCACCAGAGCCCTCAGTTGTGACTAACATTTTCTCCTATGATCTGCACATGCTGTGCACATGCCAAATAATGCAAACAGGAATTTGGGAACTAAGCATGTACACTGAGTGCCACTGTGACCAGCAGAAAATGTTGCAGAAACACAGAAGTGTTGGGGAGGAAGAGAGGGCAATTGGTCATCTATTGGTAAAAAGGGGGTTTAACTGAAGTCCATGTTAATATGAATAAAATGAATTGTTCAAGCCCCTTTCTGGACACACTCAGTTAAAAAAGGCAACATACACACACAAAAATGTTTGGTTCTTGCTAAAGAGGACCAGTCTGCTGGAAGCCCCTTCAGGTGGACGGCTATTAAAAGGCAGAGCAGAGATAAATTCCATAAAAGGGAATGCTTTCCTGCTGACCACAGCACAACACTGACGTGCCAATGAAGTGTAGTTTGTAAATGCACCAGCCAAGGTTTGGTTGGGGATTGTTGTTGTTTGCTGTTATTCTTCTCAACAGTCATTTGTTGGTAGAGAGACTTCTAGCTGAGAACAAGAGGGGCAGGCACCTTGCCACTTGGGTTGCAAATCTGGGCTCTTAGCTGTCCCATCGGCTCTTCTTGCGCTTTGGGGGTTCAGGAACTGCAAAACCATCTGTCTTGCTGTTGTCCCTGCTGTTACCATCTTTCTTGCTTTCGCTGTTCCTATTCTCGCTGTTTCTGCTTTCGCTGCTGTTCCGGCTGTCCCCATTATTCCGGCTGTCTCCATGGCGGCTGCTGGTAGTATTCCCACCACTCGAATGCCTGCTTTCACTGTGACGGTGGCTGTCTCCATGGCGGTTCTCTCCATGGCGATAACCTTCCCCATGGCGCTGGTTGTCACTGTGGCGGCCACCACCTTCCCCATGGCGCTGGCCATCGCTATGGCGACTGCTGCTGCGGTTATCACTGTATCTTTCTCTGCCTCCGCTGTTGCCTTCTTTGACACCACTGCTGGCATTCACACTGTTGAACACCTGAACTCCAGGGCTTGGAAAGCTGGGGATGCTGTTTAAGTTTCCACTGCTTGTGAAGCCTGGAATGCCCTTTGCTATTCCTGCTGTGCTCATGGGACTGTCAGGTTTTGCCAAGTTCTGTTGCGCTGAATTGGTTGGCACAGAGTTTAAGCTGCCAGCACTGGTCCATCCACTGGCCCCTGCTGATGAGCTGCCTGTCTTTTGGTTGCTAAAACTAGCAGCAACAAAATGACTCTTATACTGGGACTACGAGAGAGAGAGAAAGAAAACAAAAAAGAAAAACTACATCCAGGTTCACAAGGATTCCCAAGCAGTGTGTGCCTCTTAGTTGTTGTTTTTTAAATTTTTTTCAGGAACATCAGGCAATTTCAAGAACTAATGTCTATGAGCTGGAGAGGATGGGATCCTATTAAGTGGCTATAAACTACTCTTGACAGATGTATTCTATGTTCAAGAGATATCTATTTTTCATATAGGGAAGGAATGTCTCCTAGAATAGCCAGGTCCAGCTATATTAATTTTTGGCCTCCTGCTGGAAGATATTAGCTTACTTCATGAAGCGGCTGGGCAAATTTTTTACAGAACAAAACCTGGCATACAATAATCTCCAACACTACAGCATTTCTCCCTTGTGATTTCTGTACATACAAGGTGCAAAGGAGAAACTTGAAATTCAGTCCTTCCTCTTTTTGGAAAGAAGGCAACAGCTCTACCCCGCCCCCCATCGGCCAATAAAAATCCTTCTTACTGAAGAACCTGTGCCAGTCAACATGGAACTTCAGACAGTCTAAAAAACCAACAATTCTGAAACAAAGCTGCTGGCCACCAACAATATGTTTCCCTCTTAAGTTGGTTTAATGAGTTCACGATGAACTATGAAATGGAGTGATGAACAGAATAAGGATGCATTATCTCCAAGTGCTCTTATCCAGTTATTGTTCTATGGATGTGGGCTACCCTACAGACTCATTTTATGTAGAGTGTGTGGAAGAAAAATACTGGACCACCCTCAGTCCCACTTCCACCCCTTTGATAAAGATTAGTTTTGATAGAAAGATACTTTCTTTTCCTCACATAAACTGGAATAAACAGGGAAGACTCAATTTCATGGCCAAGCTGGGGCAGAAGTCTTAGTTAAAAAGGTAGCAGAAGCCCAAATGCAGATCGTGACACCAACCTGGAATGCAGCCTTCATGGCAGACAGCCTGTCCCCCATCGCTCCTGAGGATGGTTTATATGCCTCATAGTTGACCATTACGCTGTTATTCCCACGGTCCTGTTGACAAAGGTGCTGTCAGTTAGTACGGTTCAAGTGAAGCTGTGCTCCTATACTTGACAGCAGTTTTCACAGAAATCAGTGGGGCTTACTTCAGACTGGATGTACATAGAATTGCTCTTGTTAAAATGCATTACAGTGGCCCCCTTGACTTTCATGAGGGTTTGGAGTGCAGAACCCTTGCAAAAGTTTTTTTTAAAAAAGCGAATACTCCCCCAGTAAGTGCTCCCTCTCCCTCCCCCTGCCTTCTTTCTGCAGCCAGCAGGGTGGAAAGGCAGGAGAGTGCAGGAGGAAAACCTCCTCCCACCTCCACTCTCCTGCCTGCCCCCCATGTGCCCTCCCTTCATTTTGCGCACTTGCAGAGGGAGAGACAGGAGAGTGGAGGGGACAGAAGGCCTTTCCCTCTGCGTTCTCCTGCCTGTTGCCACTGCCAGCATAAGCTTCCTTCTTCCTGCATGCCCACAAGCGGCAGCAAAGTAGAGGGAAGGGAAAATCTTTCCCCCACACTCTCCTGGCTGCAGTCACCAGCACAAGCTTCAAGCTTCCCGTGTGGGCAAGGAGCAGGGGAGGGGAGGAGGGGAGGTCTCACCCGCCCCACATTCTTCTGCCTGCCGCTGTCAGCGCAGGCTTCCTTCTTCCTGCACGCCCATCTGAGCACAGGGCAGGAGAAGGGAGGGGAGGAAGGTCTTTCCCCTGCACTCTTGTGCCTACCATTGCCAGCGCTGCCTTCCTTTTTTCTGTGTGCCCATGCAGTGACAGGCTGGAGAGTTAAAGGGGAAAGTCTTGTGTGCCCACAAACTTTTCCCCCTCTCATTTGCTTGCCTTTTACCAAGGTAGTGCACCTGGGCAAAAGGCCAGGGAATGGGAGCAGGACATTGGAGGCAGGCAAGAGGGCACCTCACAAATAATCAAATTCATGAAGGTCAAACCCACAAATATGGGGGAGAACTGTAGTTACATGAACCACTATACTTACTGCACTTTCCGATCCTAGGCCAGGACGCTCACGGTAGCCCAGGCCACCACCACCAATATTTAGCTTCTTGCCCTTCCCTCCCTTGAAACGTGATTTTCGGAACCAAGCATTCTAAAAGAAAGATATTAGTATTACTATGTGAACATTTCACCATAGCTTGATTCAGCTATTCTAGACAGCAGTATTATCAGCAGATTTACAAAAGGAATGTTAGGAATATATGACCAGATGAGAAGGGGAGAGTTATTACGGTGTTACAGTATTTGCCAAACAAAGCTGTGGGGGAAAATCCCAGAGGATTTTTAACAATGAGAGGAATTTTAACAATGCAGGAACCGAGACAAAAATCTCACATGTGTCAGAAAAAACACAGCTCCTCATTTTAAATTGCTTCTTCTATATGCCTCCAAGGTGTCAGAATCAGCCGCCTCTCAAAAAAACCCCCTACCACACAACTACAGGAGCGTCTCAAGAAAATACAAACCACCAAATAAAAAAACTAAAAACACAGTCAAACGAAATAAAGAAGTGATTTGAATATAATATGAAAATAACTGTACTACACCAGATAAAAGAATACTTAACATCAAACAATCAAGGTCAATAAGTAAACCGTATAACTAAAGTGCATATAGTTTACATCAGGCAATTATACAATGTAACTAAATTAAGTATACACAATATTATAAAGGCAGCTAGATGATTAACATAATCAGGACGAATCAAGAATAAGGCCAAAATTGCCCCAAACACCAGTTCTTTAATGATACAGTCCCACAAGTTAGTACAAGGACTTCGCCAACTTGTGGACTATAAGGAATGTGGTCTTTCCTATTGGAAAATTCTGGCGTTCTCCCCCCACCCTTGTTCGATGGCAAGTGGGGCTTAGCTAGCATAGAGGTTTTTTCTTTTGCATGTCAAAGCCTTCTGCCTTTTCGCCTAAAGCCTCCCTCTCGCTCTCTTATTTAAATGCATGGCTATGGCACATGACCAGACCATGTGACGTACGATAGGGACTAGGGTCACTGGTCTTATATAAAAGACCTCACTTCTCAGACCTCACTCTTTTTGCCTTTATGCTTCTACTTCCTTCCTTCTGATCATGCTTCACCTCTCCACCAAGAAGATGGTGAGTTAAGAATGAAGCGACTATCTTATCTAATCTTTTTGTTAGCTAGTTAGGATCTAGGCTCTCCAATGCATGTGCAATTGTAAAATTCATTAGTAAACTTTTGATAAGTTTGTAACCTGAAACTGCCTGCCTTGTTTTCCTTTCTAAGTCAGTTTTAGTTCAGGGAAGCCACACAGAGATTGGGACATGCTTTGTCTGCTACTCTGCTAAAAGAAGGCTGATTCCTAACAGTTTTAGCTTTCATAGAATTTCCCCCAAAGGGCTAACACCCTGGGGAACTAATTCGCAACACTTATTACACCACATTATCCAAGAGGTGCTGCAGTGGGAATCATGTAGTTCTCCAGATGCTGTTTGACTGCAATTCTCAGAATTCCTTACTACTGACTATGTTGGGTAGGAATGATGGGATCTGCAGTTCAATGTTATTTAGAGGCCCACATGATTTACAATCATGAGGTAGGTGGTTTACAATTAAAGATGGGATGAGCAAAGTGAGACAGAACAAGAACAGCCTGTCCAAGGCTATACACGTATATGTCAGACTTAAGCTTGAAACTAAATTAGAGAGTATAGATCCAAACTACAGCTCTGTCTAAAGAACTAAACCACCTCAGATCATCTATACTAGATTCTTCCCTAGCTCACGCAGAGAAAAAAAATGCACTGAAAACAGCAACAAAGCCTATTTCAAAATTCAAGTTAAAACCTTTAGGTGATGCATATGTCATACAATTTCAAGTGACACATGTGCAATGCATCTGTTTAAGGCAAAGTAAAAGCAGGCACAGTCTCTTAGCACTGCTCAAAATTACCTGCATGGCCAAATCCAGGAGTTCTTTTGAAACATGCTGATTGGCCCCTTCCAAATTCCGAACAAGATCTCCAGCAAAATTGCTGTCCTTATGTGTCAGTAAAGTGTAGGCCACACCCTTCTCCCCTGCTCTGCCAGTACGACCAATTCGGTGGGTATGCGTATCAATGTCACGAGCCACATCGTAATTGATCACAGTCTTGATAGAAGGAATATCCAAACCACGAGCTGGACAGAGAACATGATGAGTCGGTGGGGGTGGAAGTGGAGTCAAGATAGGTTCATTGCAATTGTCAAGGACACCAGATATGACAAATACCTGTCCCTAAGAGGATTTTGCTTTTTATCAATCCTTCTTGGCCTATTCAAATAGTTATTTTTGTTCCATCACTCTAAACTTTAAAGAGAGTTCAGTCAACACTGAATTGCTTTCAGCAATTATGTTATCCTAGCCATTTTCTGTTCAGACCAGGTTAAGATTTAGTGCTTTGATTATAGCATGATTTCAAAAAGATAAATTCTTTCTGGACAGAAAATATGTCTAATTGCATTGTGTTCTATTCATGCTAACAAAATTTTTAGTTTTTAGTTCAGAGTAAGGAAACATTTAGAGGTATTTAAAACTAAACTAGGAAGGTGACAAAACTGGACCTGGAAGTAGCAATCAGTTTTTCAGATACAGCCAATTCAAAGACATTCCAAACTGAAGGAAGGGTGAATACAAAAAGAATGAACAAAATGTTTCATCATGATTTCAACCAGAGTACCCTAAGAAGAATATAGCTGCATCAAGACACGAGGGACCTTTTGACATAAAAATTCTATACTTCCAGAATATCAATTCTTATTTTGGAATTTGGAATTTTTAAAAAGTTCAATAGTTCAATAGGGCATCTGCAAACTATTTCAATAGTGGTTTACCACTCCTGGAGCCTTCTAAGAAAGCCAACCTTTTCTTTTGCCAGAAAAAGAGACCATGTTGAGGGTTATGAAAACAGTCTTGGGGGCCTCATGTAGCCTCAGGGCCATAGTTTGCCCACCCCAACCTAAACTCTAGTCCTTTGTTTCTCATCTTGAGAAAACCTAAGTGCTCAGAGAAAATCTCTAGATTTAAGGTTGCTTTCTTATGCATCAAGGTAAGTGGGAAACAGTCCTTCATGAGAATCTTTTCATTAGCATCTAGCAGAAGGGCACCTTTTATTGGTGGCAAGAACAGCCTTTGTATAGAGATTCCCCCTTCTTTTTTTTTGCCACAGGAGGAAATTGATATTATGAAGCCTGCCTGTTACAACACCCATCTTCAGGCAAAGAAAGCATGTCTTTTGCTTCAGAACATTTGCATGTTAGTCATATGTATTTTCTTTAAAAAAAATCTTACTAAAACTCACACAGATCAATGTAGATTTCTTTAATCTAGTCACTGTGCTAATTTTAATAGGTACAGCAGTTAAGCCAACATGAGGCATGCAACAATCTTTATACTATAGATGGAAAGAACATTAAGATGAATGTATAGCACAAGGAACAATACAGCTCATAGAGAAAGGAAGTCCAGACTATGGTTTAAGAAATGGGGCTTCCAGGGTGGTTAAGCTTGGCAAGGCATTCCTACCTGCCACATCCGTGGCAACCAGAACTGGGAAAGTCCCCTTCTTGAAATCTGAGATGACCTTGTTCCTTTCACTCTGGTCCATGTCCCCATGCAGCAGTCCCAGGTTGTGTCCTTCCTGCTTAAGGTTATTTGCCAGTTCCTCTGCATTTGCCTTCTTGGTAACAAACAGGAGGACGCTCCCTGAAGAGGTGAATCCCACTAGGCGGCTAGTTAGCCAGTTCCACTTATTGGGACCAGAAGCAAAGATCTCCACAATTTGAGTGATATCTTCATTGGCCTATTGCAGTGGAAGAAGTTAAATAGAGCCAAATGAGATCATTAGAACTTAGCAATGATAAACAAAATGTGTCAACGCAAAAATGGAGGAAGGAGGAACCACCCCACACATTTCCAGGAGTCTCTTCTCTGCTTAAGCCTTTCTAAACCATTATTTTCAAAAGGGGAACATGCAATATTACCTCTCCAATGTCTCCCTGAACCACTCGAATTGGGTCAATCAGAATGTCTCTAGCCAGTTTCTCAATCTTCTTCCGAAAAGTTGCACTGAAGAGTAGAGCTGTTCAACAATGAAAGCTATGTTTAATTTATACATACACAGAGGGATGCTGGAATACAAATTCACAAAGAAGCCATGCCACCTGCTGTAATCCAGAAGCACTGCCCCCAGAATTCAGACACTTGGGAATTGCCAACAGTGACTCAGTGATACAGGACATTACACAGAAATTCAGAGACACTGTGGTCCCAGATCAGCTCACAATTACAGAAGAATATACCACAGTTAATGCATGATCTACTGTCTCATTGTTTAAGGCAGTAACTTCTGATGTATCCAGTGTCAAGTCTTAATTTAAATTAATACTGGGTTCCTACTTTCCATGCAGCAGAGAAACATGTGGAGGTAATGGGAGAGTGAGGGAAGATGGAAGAAGTAGTGACCTGGCATGTTTGAAAAAAGCCCCCATGTAAACAAAGCTTTAGAATATACCATGTCCAGGAAAGGTAAAACTTGGAGAGAGGAGTAAGGATGAAAAGGGAGTTGTCATCTTTAACTTGAAAATAGGGTGCAAAGGCATTTAATACAGTGCTTAACTTTCTCCATGGGTAAACTTAGGCACTAAAAATAGGTCCTGGGACACCCCAGAAACCCTAACTTTATAAGATAGATTTCAAGGTAACTCATCCTAAGAAAGTCGATACTCACTCTGCCTTTCAGGACGAACATGGCTGGCAATCGATCTGACTTGGTATTCTAGTTGAGAAAAGAAAGAGTTCCAGTGAAAGCCCAATCTGCTATGACAAACAGTGAAATGTAGATACACTCAGATTTCCAAACATCCAGCTATGTTTGGAAAATATAGCACAGAGCTAAAATGAACTGTGGTGGATCCCTGTATTATAGACCAAATCTTTTTGTGAAATATAGAACCATTCATAGGCTTAACACAAATAGCTCTTGCAAAAGACATTACAACTTCAAAATGTTAAGCTTGGGCCCATTTTTTGAAAAGCATGCATGAGTAATATAAAAAAATGATTAGATTACACAACTGACATTTTAACAGCTGATAAATATTTAATAGTGCGTGATAATTCAAATGGGCTTGAATTTGTATTTTTTTTTTTAAAAGTCATCAGTACCCATTACCATGGGGGACCTGAAATTACAGATAAAGAAATGACACTCAGTTCCTAATCCCAAACTACTGAAACTTAAAATAGGGTTTTCTTTCCACTGGTATCCAAACCTAGCATATATTTTGCTATCAGGGAAAATCATAACATATTTGGGAAAAGCATATTTATTTATTATTTATTTTATTATATTTATATGCTGCCTTTCTCTCAGAGTGGAATCCAAGGAGCCTTCCAAAAAAAGTTAAATCATGATTCCACATTTGCAGTTGCTGACAAACGAGGATGTTGTAAAGAAGAAACTGAATTCTGGTTTATTTCTTCTCCTGCCAACTCCCTTCCTACTCATGCATGTAGTACTGGATTGTGGCACAATGTGATAAGAAGACCACTATTTGCCGTCTAAAGTGGAGTAATTGAAATGAATGTTAGTAACAACTAAATTAAATCTTAGATATTAAATAAATTAAATATTTTTATGGTTATTTCTACATAGGACTAATGTGTGCCTTCGTATCATTCATGGCTTATGGCAACCCTAAGGCAAACACATCATGAGGGGACTTGTCTCTGCCTTTCTCTGAGGCTGAGGGAAAAAGACTCAGCCAAGCTCACTCAGTGGGTTTTCCATGGTTGAGGGGATTCGAACTTGTCTCCAGAGTCATAGTCCAACATTCAAAACACTCCACTACACTGGCAAAACCTCCTTTTTAAACAATATATATTTCTGTAGCTATTTTTGCTCTGGCTTATTCTTATCATGAGGAACATTCTATACTTGGGTGGGGGAGAAAATGACATCTTCCTTCCTTTATCTAATAAAGTAAAGTTCAAATAAATTTAAGACAAGAATTATTAATTTGGTAAAACAAAATAAAACACTAACTCACTCATACTTCTATCTATAAATATACACACATGACACTGCCTCTTGTCTTCTCTCAACTTAACCAAGGGATGAGGAGGACAACTTTTTTAAGGTGAACATTTTTCTAGGACTCTATAGTTTTCTCCCTATTTGCCATGGGCAGCTGACATGGTTGCAGAACTTGGTACTCCACGCCAACCTCAAGACTGCTGTCACCATGTCCAACTTCATATGATGGGCACTAAGTAAATTACAGAGAGCTACGCACATTTAAACAAAATCTTCCCTTGACCACAAAGTGCTTGCTTCAACAAGAAAGCATTTCTGAAAATACTTTTGTCTGGTTTTTGATAGATTTCTGTAGAAAGGAAGAGTCGCAATGGTTGGGAGTGGACACCAAAACCTATCCTTGTACTGACTTTCCCAGAGCCATCTGGCGCTCCCCACCAATGAGAAGTTTTTCTTTGCTAACCAAAGAGATCATGACAGGATGCATACCACAGCTTCAGAGCAGTGTTCACAGTCTTAACAGGCACGTTTACGTTTTTGTTCTTTTTTGTTTTCTAATCTGTTGCTACTCTTTGCTAGGTCAAACCATTTCCTTTCCTCCCTACTTGCTATTTTACCACATGCAAAAATTTCCTCCCTTTGAACCCACCCTGTCTATTACCTAAAATGTCCTACATATTTATGTAAGACTGCAATAACTCACTGCTGAGTACATAGCTAAGAAAGGCCCACTGTAACATTCATTACTAGTGCCTAAAGCATACAGCAGTTCTAGAAGATGAAATGAAACTGAGGATCAGCTCTGTGAAATAAGCCCATGATTACTGGGTACATACCAAATCCCATATCAAACATTCTGTCAGCTTCATCAAACACAAGATAGGTGACTCTCTGAAGGTTAGTTGCTTTCTTCTTCACATGATCAATCAAGCGGCCCTGAGTGGAAATATGTCACACACCTCATCAGTACAGTCAATATCAACATAATTCAAACTACACATCAAAACCATTTTTAGACCTGGAAGTTAAACATGAAAAGCTCTAGTTAGACTCCACTATTTCTACTTTTCTTGTTATTGCTTTTCTTTCTGAGAATGGGCAACAGAATTCATGATGACAAAGAGGTGCAATACTAGTTGCAAGGAGAGGTTAGAAAAACTTTGAAAGCAGTTACTGAGGGAAGACTCTCATGAGAGGAAAATAGTTTAGTTGCTTCAGTATCTGACAAATTCCTCAGGAGTGGTAAACTGCATTAATGTCACATCCTCATCTTCCTCCCTCCTGCCCTTTCTGAACTTTACTCCACTTTTTAAATTTTTCTGATACCAGCAAAAAAATAATGAGCTAGCATCATGCAATTCAGTATCTGAGAACTAATCACAGGAAATTATCTGCATTCAAAGAAAAGGAAAGATGGATCTCATATCCCTCATGGCAGCCAAAGCAGCCATGTAAAATACTCACTGGAGTGCAGACAACGATTTCTGCCCCTTCTTGCAGAGCCTTGGCCTGCTCCCACATGCTTCCTCCACCATACACAGCTACTGAACGCAGGTTGTAGGCCTTCCCAAAGCGTTTGCATTCTGCATGGATCTAAAAGCATATAGATAAAGGAACATGAATAACATAGACACACAACAGGAAGAATTTCCCATTATCACAAAGAAATTGAATCTAAAACAAGGAGCGAATGAAAGGAGCTTGCTCTAGACACAAGCTGGAGAAGAACCTGACAAGACTGGGCAGAGACACCTTAAGCATCAACCAAATTCCATCTGTTACCACATTGTTACTGCCTGTCCCTGTTCAGGCACAGAGAGATACCCATATTGTGCAGATTCCTCCTCTTTCACCCATATACAGAACTTCTATTTTCTTGTGATTAAACATCATGGGTAAATTTTAGCATCTTTGTTTAATGCTAACTGCCACTTCAGGTTGACTTTTGGGGAATGTCGGTATATTCTGGGAGCATTTTGTCATCTGACTTTTTAGAAGGAAGAAATCTGGGGCCCTCCAAAAAGGCACATAGGGTCAGTGGGCTGCGCTTCGGCCTTCCTTGACCTACATAAATCAATGGATCTACTCTAGTTGGGACCAGCAACGGGATATAGGCCCTTCTGTATTTTTTGTCACATAAAATCAAGGGTTCCTTCAACGGGGTAGCAAAGTGGAACACCATGATCTTAGACCAAGACAACTTTCATTACTGCATCATGACTCTGAGTCTCTTTCCCTCCAAATAATAACTTTCACAGTCTTTCAATCTGGGTTGATCTTTGGTGAGCAAGGTATGTAAGGTGTATTTTCATAGAAGGCAATTTTCCTTTTCATACAGTGAACCTTAACTGGATGTTTCAATAGATGACTGCATGCACCGTGACTCCTGCAAATAAATAGCCTGTTCCAAGCCAGTGTTTACTTGCCCCTACCCATTTTTTCAAATATGTCTACCTGCTGGCACAGCTCTCTGGTTGGACAGACAATTACTGCAATGGGGCCATCCCCTGGCTCCAGTTCTTTCTGATCCATGATGTGAATCAACATTGGCCAAATGAAAGCTGCAGTCTTCCCACTGCCAGTCTTTGCAATACCAATCATGTCTCTGCCGCTCAGTGCCACTGGGACACCCTGAAGAAGAAGAAAAAATACATACCAACATGTTTCAAGCTCAACAATCTCCAAACTACAACCAGCAACTTCCTACTTACAGAATGAGTTTTAAAATATTAAATCCATTAAAATGTCAGCATTGTACACTACACCAAAAAATCTCATTTAAGCATAAAAGATATCTTCCTAAACTGACTTGTAGGGGTCTTGGAAATTGTACAGTTTTTTCATAAATTGTTTTGGAAGGGAAGCATCAAGATGTGTGTGTATGTGTCTTCACGTTGCCTAGTAACTTATGGTGGCCCCACGAATTTCAAAGGGTTTTCTTCAGCAATGAATATTCAGCAATTGTTTTGTCAGTTTCTTCCTGTGAAATATAGCCTATAGCACCTGGTTATTTGTTGGCAGTTTTTCATTCGCAGAACAATTCCAAGATCAGACAGGGTCTGGTGCCTTTAGGGTATTTAGATACAAAAGTATAAACTGAAGACTTATAACTCTGCTTGTTAGAGCAGTTTTATATTTGTTGGGACAAAATGAGTATGTTCAGATCATAAACTACACTGCATCTTTATCCAGAAGACACAGTTTACTCAGTAGTGATATTATTGATAGGAAATTATACAGCAGATCAGGAGTGAGTTTGTGGCAGAAATACCTTGACATATCAAAATACTCCACCAAAGAAATGGTCTACATAGGATTTTTATTTTTATTCTGTATTCCAGGACTTTCTGTGAGAAGACTGTGACAAAACATCTTTTCTCTCTTTGTGCAAACCAATTGTACAATTCAAATGCCATCTTCTCAAAAAAGTCCAGAAATGCAAATAAATAAATAAAACTAGAAATGTACAAACCTTCTCATAATCTGGCCCTGCAGGGAGAAAATGTCTCAAATTCTTCATCTTTTATGGAGGAGCACCCCCCCCCGCCACCAAAAGATGAGTTATTTACATACCTAGTTTGCAGAAACTGAAAGAAACAAGTTGAAAGGTATGGATTCTTAAAAGTAAATTACATTAAATTAATGTGCTTAGTATACAAATTTTGAGTTAAGATTTAACATACAGGATGTTCGTTTTTCTTAAACGTGAAAGCAGTTTTAATGGCCAATTAGTACTGCTTCTACATGCAAACCTGTTAATCTGTTAACCAAACATACAAGTCAGATAGTAAGTTTGATAACAATATAATATTTGTGTCACAGAACAGACAAAAGAAATAACAAATTTTATACTTGCAGGACTCACCTGACATTGGATGGGGGTGGGTTGAGTGTATTCTGATTTTCTAATCTGGTGCATAAGTTGCTCGTCAAAACCAAAATGAGCAAAGCTGCTGCCTGGCCTTGGAGGAGCAGCGCCAGAGACCTAGGAAAAGAGACCAAATACATACACTATGGCTTCAACACTTAGAAAAAGTTACACATCTTGACAGAGTAAGAAATTAAAATGCATATACTGACATATAGTCAGTACGAACTAGACTTCACCCAGTCACATCCTTGATACTAGCTGATGCAGTAAAAAAAAAAAAAAAAAGATACTAGCTGATGCAGTAAACATACACAACAGGCTTAGTATCCGCACTTTCAGATGAACTTTCTTTAGGTTTTATTGAACATTTCTTTCAAAATGCAGAGATACCAAAAGTATCTAAACTGAACAGCTAAGAAAGGAATCCCCAGGTTATCAAAAGGCCCATATTCCGATGATAAAAAGTCAGTTGACGTAGTGCAAGGACTGGCAGCCCAAAGAATCCAGAAGTGCACCTAGGAAACTTCTGCAAATGAACCAAAAATCCTTTCCTTACATGTCAGGTCTATTCACTTGCAAGTCAGAGGCCAGACACAATGACAACTGGCCAGCATATTGTGGGGTAGCTATTTGAAACTGGAAGAATCACAAAAAAATTTCAGGAAAGGGAAAACTGAATGAATCTAATAGGGCTTCAAAAGCTACCCCTCTGGCCTGAACAGCCAAGCCTTGAAAGATAGCACGAAGAAAGATATGAAATATCAATTCACGATAGCTCAAGAGTAACAAAGGCAAGCAACAATTTACCTCCAAACCATCATGGCTCTGTCCATGCTCTCACGTTTACTAAGGTATGTCTTTTGATATCTGAACAATAGACCTCCCCCTCTGAAAAGAAACAATTCTTCCAAATGATCCTCAAGTTCTGCTTTTTGGAAAATATTCCCTGTGTCATCACACATAGCCATTTCTTTTCTGTTGCCTCTGATTCACCTTTCTATGAACCTAACATACCTGTTTCTTTTTCTTCCTCTTTTCACGTAACTTGCACAATCATAACCTCACTAGCAGAAACTATATTATTTCTGTGTAAGTTTCAGCACCTGTTGTCTAGTTTATACAGCTGGTATTAAAATGTTTTCACAAGAGATGGCCCCCGAAAAAGGGTCTTTCGTTTTCATCTTACCCGGAGATTGAGTTTATGGCGCAGCTCCACGACTTGCTGGGGAGTGAGGCTGGTGATCTCTTCATGCTCATCATAGAAGTTCTTCTCAAATGGTGGGTATTCAATCTGCAGGCCAATTATTTACAATCAGTCAAAGACATGGCCTAATTGGTTAAACACCAGCTATTGCCTCTGCCTGAACTGATTCAATCTCATGGAATGTTCCTTGACATTCCTGTTTAATCTTTAATTATCAGCATGACATGTGACAAGTGACACAATCAAAGCAACAGCATGGTCAGGAAAAAACAAGCAACAAGTTCCTTTTCCCTCAACAAGATATCAAAATGAAGCACACTTATTTAGATATCCCGCATCCTATCTTGAAGGCTTGGTGTAAGTAGCATATTGAGCAATGGAGCACAAGTAATGATAGTGTCTTCCTCCTACCTTGCTTTATTCAGTACCTTACGGTTGGCCTTCAAGGGAACTTAGAAGTAAGTATTAGATATTACTAATGGGAGAATCTCCCTCACCTCTGAATGATCAATAGGAGGAAGAGGGTCAATTATTTTTTTGGATGGTGCTATTGGATTGCCATCACTGTCATATTCCAGGTTATCTTCCTCTTCTTCTGGAACTACACCAGCATTGGGGTTTTCTGCCATGTAGCGAAAGTAAGCTTCCTGCAGCAAAACAGAGAAGTGTAACTGCATACAAATGTCAAAGGGGATGAAATACTACTGCAGTTTTCCATTTAAATGTTAGCCACATTGAGATGATTGCTTATTTTAATGCATATCCACAAATAACCAATAGCTTATTTATGCAAACCTCTTCCTAACAGTCATTATTTTGTGTTAACTGTAATAAAGTGAAAATGATGCCTGACTCCCAAACCACAAATTTCACAATTTGATAGCTGGAAAAACTGAGCAGATCATCCCCAAATTTCAGGTAATACCATAAATATGCTTTCAATAATGATTAAGTGACTGGCCTTCAATAGATAAGGTCTGAAACTCTGCCCGGACATCACTACTGCTAGCATCAAAAACCCTTTCTCCTAACCCAAACGGATCTTAGGAATGACCGACAATGGATACTCAGAAATGCAAGAAAGGAGATTTTACCTAAACATTAGGAAGAACTTTAATGTAAGAGCTAAGATGCAATGAAATGAGCAACAATCATTTTGTCTCATTTCCTTTTTTACTTCATATGTAGTCTTCCCAGCCTTACAGCAGGTTTCTATGTAGTTTCTTGGTCATGTGTTTGTGGCAACTAGGCAACTAAGCAGGGAACTTGCCAAACTGAAGGAGAGTAGGCTTTTATTTTAAAGGGCCAACATGCCACAAGGGACTAACATGTAAGTGAGCAGGCAGAATTGTGTCTTTGGTGGACTTACCTGCAGTCCTTCTCCTACCAAGTTGCCATTTCACTCAAACAGATTCTTATAACATCAGATTATAGAATATATCCTATAAAAGGCATGTATATTTTAAAGGGAAAGTAATTTCTAATTAAAAGGGGTTTGATTAAAAAATAGCATTTCAACTACAAGCAAACAATATTGAGGAAACAAAGATAATAAAAGCTGGATCTAAATTTCAATATTATCTCAGCTGCAAAATGATTCTGCCTAGCCAACAGTTCTAAGCAACTCAACAGCTTTATACTGATCTGATGAAATGCCAGTTATCTACATTATCTCCATGTAAATGAAAGACATTCATAAGTGAAAGCTGCAGATATCTACTTTTGTATGAGAAGTGTTCTCAAATAAAGCTCTCTCAAGAACTGTGTGTTCTCTTACAGGACAGGATAATCTTTCTGACACCTTTTAGATGTAGTACTATAACAGGAATATTTCATATTTCTCAAATGTGAAAATAACTAAACTTTTCCTTTTTTCTATCTGTCCTTAGAAATTCTAAAAAAAAATTTTCAATGAGATTTTTAAAACTCAAATGTAAATTACTATTTTATTAAATCACAAATTCTATATAACTACTCCATTTTTATAAGGCTCTTCTTCCAAGGAACTGAAGTGGGTATATGTGAATCCCCCTGGATTCTCTAACAACCCCCATGGGTAGTTTAGGTTGAGAGGCTGCTACTGGGCAAGATCATCTTGAAAGCTTTATGGTCAAGTGGAGACTGGAGCCCAGATCACTCCTCTCTCATAACAACATCATATCTCCTACAACAGATTGGTTATCAAGTTAATGGGCTGTCATCCTTACATGTGCAATATGAGAAACTGTCAGATGACTGCGTGACCAAACTATCTAACAAGAAGGATTAAAAACTGGGTACTACGTCAATAGATTTATGATTTCCTGCAACACTCAGAAATGGGAAAGGACCAAAAAAAAAAAAAAAAGGCAGAGCAGAATGACCCAACTCTGTTCATAAATGAAAGTTCTGTACTTGCAGAGAATTTTACTGTTATATAAATTTAAACAAGCTACCACTCCCATGTACTTGGTGGGTTACACAGACTTTCTCAGATGTGTCACATGCATACATTGCATGTTAAGAAATGCACTGCCTCCTCCTCTGGGTTAAGATTAATGCCTGAAAAAGCAACAGTGCACTGGATTTAAACTCCTTGCCAAAGGCATCACAAAATAGCAGCTGTGCTAGTGGTATACTAAATCGTAAGAATGGCTTAGCTGTATGGTTCCTTATCATTCTCTAGACTCCTCAGACTTAACACTTTTTTCCTGAAATTATAACTGAAGCTACATTTTCTTATGTTTTCAATGACTTACTTTTCAAGAGAGGCCCACCGCTCCTGTGTATTTTGGGTACATCCCTGACAGGACAGGGAATCTCAGAGAGGTAGTTCTTGCAGAGATGCAAAAGACAGCCCTTATTAGGGGTGAGTAATTATGCCAGGTCCTGTACTACAAGGGGTTAAATGTTCCAATCACTTTCAGTGCAGCTATAAGCAGAATCACCCACCCATGGGGAAGGGTAATTAGGAGCAGCAACCCATGCAGCAATATAGCAGCCAGTTACTTTGGGCTCTCAAGACATACTAACTCTCTCTTATGAGTTTGAGTTTACACTTATATGCTGCAGCATACCACTGGGCATTACTGAGGAAGGAGTTTCAGAATTTGTATAAAGGTATGGCTTACAAAATTTTACATCACTGGGAATAAATATTAATATTAAAACTGGAAAACCACAAATAGAATTCTCCATGATGTATCCAGTCAATTAGAAAGGGTGTGACAAATTTTAAACTGAGTTCTGTAGTGGCTTCCATTTAAGTCTTTCCTAAACACAGCAGTAGCCTTCATCCATTTTAGACACAGAGCAAATCTTTATCATCCTAATCACGCCCACTTGTAACCTATTATATGTTTATTTTCCTGCCCCCCCATCCTCTCCACCTTTTCCTATCAGTCTCCCTATTCTCTTACCATCTTTCTGTTTTATTTCACATTAAAATGAAAAAGAATCATTAATAAGATTTTTAACAATGTTGGGTGTATCCTAACTTTTGTCTACAATTCAGTTCTGGGTCCAAACTAAGTAAGCCGACCAACAGTTCCATGCATTAATATTGAACATTCTCCTTATATCCTCAGCAAACAAAAATAGTCAATGACATTAGAAATATGTACTTTTATTCAGTGATATTTGGTAATAGATAGAAAGATTGTTTAGAGAACTCACTTGATCATCTTCCTCTTCAATATCATCGCGTATACCCCTGGAAAAATAAGCAGAGAAACAAAACTTCCCTGCAAATGTTCCACATACCCAGCTCCACACATTCAACCTGGATAGTATCAATATAACTCAACACCGACAACATTTAGAAGCAACATAAAACACATCTTACACCAGTTCCAACCCACTAAGACTTGCCCAATTTTAAAGAGTAAGCCTGACTGAATTAATTTCAGATCTACCAAGTTTGAGAGAAAAGATGTTCACAGAACGTTGCAACAACAAAGGATCAGGAAGGAGAATTTAGGTGACTTTTCTTGGAACAGGGACCTAAACACCAGCCCACATAAATCAACCCTCATAATTTACAGAATAGCCTTTACAGAAGGTCAGTGAAAGCTGAAACAAGTTGGCATGGTGGAATATTAACATATTAAACAAACAGAAATAATGTAAGATGATCCCATACTTCCATTAAGCTCTCATTCATTTCAACATGGTTGTGATATATAAAACCACTTACTTTGTATTCTTTCTTTCTTTATCTTTATCTTCCAGCCTCTTCATGTCTCTAGCAGCTTGATCCTAATAAATCACAAAACTGTAACTTCACAGTACAGCGCAACATCTCATTCCTCCTACTTTAAGACTTATACTTTGACATAAATACAGCAATCATTTAATGTCACATTATCTGGAACGTTCGTCATGGCATGCAGATGTTTCCTTCTGAATAAAATAACTCAAACTTTAGATTCATCCTCAAAAGCCTGGGTAGGTAAAGTGTGGCTCATGGGACACATATGGTTCCCAGGGCTTTTTTGTCAAAAAAACAGTCAAAAACAATTTTTGCAAAGTGTCCTCAGCAAAATCTATGGACGTGTAAGCCATTTTAACCATTTCTGGAGATGACCAGGGGCCCCATTGTTCAAAAATAATGTTTGCACATTCCGAAGGGCCTGTGGGCCAATTTAAGCTAATGTGGTCCCCCCAGCCTTCCACAGTTGCCTATCTATTCATTAAGGTAAACATGAGAAACTGAGGGCCTTCCAAATTCTGGTGAACAACTATTCCTATCATCCCTTGCCACTGGCAAGGCCAGTTGGATCTGGCAGGAATTGAAGTTCAACACCATCAGGAGAGTTACAGATTTTCTAGCCCTGCCTCAGAAGTCCTCTTACCCTGTCTGTTGAGACTGGTGGGAAGGACTTGATTTTTATTTCTTAAATTTAATGTAAGATGAAGTTGGGACTTTTCTATGGTGGCATTATTGTTACTGAACTCTCTCCTAAAAGACAGGTGTTTAGCTTTATCCCCCTCCTCCTTTTTTTTTTAACAAGAGGACTGTAATGGCTTTTGTAGTCCATAAGATGTTAATGGCTGTTGCTTCTTCACTTTAAACTACTTATAAATTCTAGGAGAGAAAATCAATCAAAAATATTTTAAAATAAAGAAGATAATATTCCAAAGCCATACAGCCTCTGCAACTCATATGGAAATGAGAGCTCACCTCCACTTCTGCCATGAATGCCTCCAATGGGTCATCCTCACTGTCTGAGTCAGGTGCTTTGGAATGGAACTGCTGCCGAGTAGGAGAGTTCTCAGCAGGAATGTATGGTAAATCAACATTATTGGAATCCTCCTCCTCATCCTCAAAGTAGCTGTGAAGTGATGCAGATAAAGAAGGTGATACTCCAAAGAATGATAACACAGAACCATGCTTATAGGAAAGGAAAGTCATTATATATACAGCTCTGATCATTTGGAAAATTGACACACATTTGTTTTTAATATTCCTACAGCAATACCTTTCATATTGAACAATACTACAGAATATTTTTAAAACAGTTTTCCTTCTGAGGGACTGTTAAATAGGAGATAGATGTGAGACTCACAAGAAGACTGAAGAGTAAGGGAAGATCTCAGCAATATATACAGTGGGAAACAGGAGCAGGGGGAAAACTCACTCATATACACATGAACAACAAAAAAAACTCAAAAAAATACATACTGAGGAAAAGCAAGGAAAGCTAGGAGACTGACAGCTGACACTAAACGACTTTAGGCTTCATGATTATCAGAAAACTACAAGCATGAGGACATGAAAGATTTCTGACTGAGTGAGCACAAGAAGGTTTTCTACCACCTGCAAAGGGCAGATGAGATGGAGCAAAGAAAGCTCTGAAAACCTTCTGCTGAAAGTGAGAAGCAATGAATCTTCTAGAATCCCCAAGCCAAATAAGCTCATCAAGAAGAACTGTAGCCAAGCTCATTAAAAAAACTACCTAAATAACCACAAAACTAGAATATATTTATACTGAAAAATATATACAGGAAAAATGTATTTAACGCAATCAATATGAAAGCACTAAGATAGCAAGGCCCCTCTCATGTGCATATAAGCAGTATGTGTTCTCACTCAATTTTTTTTCAGCTATTTCTGTGCAGAACTAAAGCTTCAGCTGCAACATTTACTTAGTAACAGAATGTTTCTGAAGCAGCCTCGAATGCAATTTTTGGAAAAACACAGGATGTAAGTAAAATAACAATAACAGCCTATATATCACAACATGTATCAAACCAGACTTTGGTCTGCTGAATCTTCCAGGTTTTTATATGCCCAGGAATATAACCTAAGGACATGTTATGTGAGCTGAGGGCAATCTAGATAAGACTAATGAACTTGCCGTGTAGTAAAATTTGGAAAAGGGAGTAAGAAAAAACTCTGTCTTGTTCATTCATGTTACATTAGTCTAAAATTAGGGGCCATTTGCTTAAAAACCCAATACACGTAATAGCTATGCCACACATTGGTGCTCTTCTTTCTACATAATATAAGGGAATCCAATCATATTCTACCACAGAAATCTTGCAAAGGACATTTAACAAGGATACACATGGAAAATGTGAGTAGCTTACGCATTCTCCTCATCAAAGTTTGCCCGTTTTGATCCAATCTTGTAAAAAGAAGGCAGCTGAGGTGGTGGAGTCTTCCCAAAGCCGGCTGAAGAACCTGTGGCTCCAAAGGCACTGTGAGACTGCTGAGGAAGTTTAGGCTCTTCCTTTTTTCCAGATGATATCGAGAACCCACCAAAACCAAAACCTCTCTTGGTACCAGGGCCACCTTTGTTCCAATTCATGGTGTCTGTGATATGTCTGATAATGATGAAGTGATATACTCAGTCAGTCAAGCCTTTATTGCAGTCAACAAACCATAAGGCAAAACACTTGTTACATACAATGTATAACTTCTATATACGTTATATACATTCTGCGTGGGGATAAAAACATGGAAATATAATATATTTATAATAAAATAAGACACAATATGTAATTGATTAGATGTAACGCATTTTAAAAGCAACTTAAGTTAAGATTAGTTAGGAAACTATAAAATTTAAAACATGTCATATGTAGAAATTTCTATTGAAGCTCGTACAACCTTTTTTCCTCGTATAGAATTCTTGGTAGCCCTACAGTTCCGAGAGATATAGCCCCATCTCAGGTGATTACTACAGAGGGGATTATTCAAATGTTAAGATTTGTGTACCACAGACCTTCAAGTTTTAATAACACTGAAGAGAAACTTTGCTACCTCCTCAGTTACTCTTTTTTCAGTGTCCTCTAACAGATGTATTAAATACCATCCCAAGGATCTTCCAGGGAACTTGCTTAGGAGAGGCACTGTTAGCCTTAGCCTACCATCATTATAGAAGGTGCAATAAAAAAGTACATGAGATAAGGATTCTACTAGTCCCTCCCCACAGGGGCATACATGATCCCTGTACTCAATTTGCTGAAAACGTCCCTCTGGTACAGCAGATGGAATAACATTAAATCCAGCTTTACTAAATGCCATCCGGTATTTGGGGACTGTTAAATTTTCAAGATAGTTTGCACCCCTGATTGGATTAAACCTCAAACCCAAACTAATGGGAGAGCAAGTTGTGTGTGCAATGGATATAGAATACTGAGTGTCAATATCCTTGATTCGTTGTGCAAGGATCAACTTGGCCCTAGGCCAGTCAAGAGTGAGAAGGAATGTGTCTGAGAGGCCTAATCGTTGCAGTTTTTCTTTCACAGATTTAGTCAGATGAGTTATATATGTATCTCTTTGCGTCAGGTAAACATACCCAGTCTCTGGTCCTGCGAAGAGAACCCTCAGCCAGTACGCTAAGGCCCACTTCCATGCTGTACATTCAATTGATGTGCAACCAGCCTCCAGACAGAGAACTACTGATGGGATACAATTTGGGACCACAAATAGTTTTCTGAGGAATGTTGAGAGTGCTCGTTCCATTGTTAATGAAAAACCCAGAATCCATACCGGGATACCAAACAGCAGCTGGGGAGGAACCTTGGCCTGGAATACCCTAAAGTGCAGCTGGAATCAATTGTCCCCCCTTAGTATAAAAAAATTGGACAATTGCTCTGCTATTGCAGGTTGCGTTCTGTATAGTGGTTGCCTGCTGCAATGCCCAGGCACCAGATGCTTGAAAAATAACCCCCAAGGATTTAAAATTTCTCACTTGTTCTATTTTATGACCAGCTATAACCCAATTAAATATGGAGTATTTTTCGGAAAAAACCAAAATTTTAGACTTGTAGTTGATAGTTAGCTGGTTATTTTCACAATACTCCATGAAAGCTCTTATTATTCGTCTCAAACCAATCTTGCTAAAGGAGAAGAGAACAGCATCGTCTGCATATAGGAGTAAGGGGATACTCACTGAAGCCAGTTTAGACTGAAAAGTCTCCAAAGAGACAGAAAGAGCAAGATCATTGAGATACAAATTAAATAATGTGAGCGCAAGGATACATCCTTGTGATATACTGATTATTAACAACACTTTATTGTTTCAAAGACAGGCCAAGTACTACTCACATGAACTTCATGAAATTGGATAAGGATATGCAATATTAGAAAAACAAATAAATCAGTCTTAAATGAGTGAAGTTTAATCCAATGTAGACATTTCGTTTATCAATAAAGACAGACAGTTTCTATTCAGTTCTTACTATCCAGCCCATTTTTAAAAAATTATTCATTCAACAAAACCACCAACAAAAAGAGAATTAAAAACTTAAAACTAAACAGTGGTGAAACAATTCTATTGGCAAGAGGGAAGTGACTTGTGGTGAAAAATTACTGCCTCCTAGTTCTTGCTGGGCTTGAGCTTCAGGGAAGAAAGGGAGTTTTCTCCTCCTTATCTTGGCTTTTCCCCTCCATTGATTATTCCTCCTTTTCATTTTCCTTCCATTAATTTCAATGGGAAGGAAAACAAGCATGACAGCTAAAAAGATTGCCCCCCTCCACCTTCTATGTCATTGGGGAAGAGAGGCTTTTGAATCCAATGACTCCACAGACTCCCCTGAACTGGCTTTCTCCCAGTCACAGCAACAAATGCAAAGCAGTGACAGCAACAGAACATTCTACAACATAGCTGGGTAAAGTGAACCCGCCAACTGTTGCTTAACTGCAATTCCTGTCAGTTTTAGCCAGTGTGGCCAACAATAAGGAAAGCTGGGAGTTGCAATTTAGCAACATTTGGAGTACAGCATTTTGCCCATATTTGCCCAGATCCCAGAGCAGATCATTGAACAGTCAGTTTGTAATTACTTAGAAAGCAACGCCGTAATCACTGAAAGCCAGCATGGATTTCTCAGAAATAAGTCATGCCAGACTAATCTTATCTCTTTTTATGATAGGGTTACAGGCTTGATAGATGAAGGGAATGCTGTAGACGTAGCATAGCTTGACCTCAGTAAGGCCTTTGACAAAGTTCCACATGACATTCTTGCAAAGAAGCTAGTAAAATACAGGCTGGACAGGGCTACTGTTAGTTGGATTTGTAATTGGTTGACCGACTGAACTCAAAGAGTGATCACCAATGGCTGCTTTTCATCCTGGAGAGAAGTGACTAGTGGGGTGCCACAGGGTTCTGTCCTGGGTCCAGTATTATTCAACATCTTCATCAATGACTTGGATGAAGGAGTGGAGGGCATGCTGATCAAATCTGCAGATGATACCAAATTGGGAGGGGTTGCTAATATACCAGAGGGCAGGATCAAATTTCAAAACGACCTTGACAGATGGAGAGCTGGGCCAAAGCTAACAAAATGAATTTCAACAGAGAGAAATATAAGGTCCTGCACTTAGGCAGAAAAAATGGAGGCACAAATATAGGATGGGGGACATGTGGCTGGATAGCAGTATGTGTGAAAGGAATCTAGGAGTCTTGGTAGATCACAAGCTGAACATGAGTCAGCAGTGTGATGTAGCAGCCAAGAAAGCCAACGTGATTCTTGGCTCCATCAATAGGAGTATGGTGTCTACATCGAGGGAGGTAATGGTACCACTCTATTCTGCACTGGTTAGGCCTCATTTGGAATACCGTGTCCAGTTCTAGGCAGCTCAATTCAAGAAGGATGTCGACAAGCTGGAATATGTCCAGAGGAGGGCAACCAAAACGGTGAAGGGTCTGGAAGCCATGACCTACGAAGAACGGCTTAGGGAGTTGGGTATGTTTAGTCTGCAGAAGAGAAGGTTAAGAGGGGACATTTTAAATATTTGAAGGGATGTCATGTTGAGGAGGGAGCGGGCTTGTTCTCTGCATTTCCAGAGACGAAGACAAGGTGCAATGGATTCAAGCTGCAGGAAAAGAGATTCCACTTGAACCTCAGGAGGAACTTCCTGACAGTCAGAGCTGTCCGGCAATGGAATATGCTGCCTCGGAGTGTAGTAGAGTCTCCTTCTTTGGAGGTTTTTAAGGAGAGGCTGGATGGCTATCTGTTGGGAATGCTTCGATGGGTGTTCCTGCATAGTGGGGGGTTCCACTCAATGGCTCCTGGGGTCTCTTCCAACTCTATGATTCTATGCTGCAGAAGCTGATTTCTGCTGAATGATTAGGGAGGTCTCAGAGGCGCCTCCCTAAACTGCAAACCTCAGGATTCCATAGGATGTTGAAAGTGGAATAATAGCACTGTTAACAGTCTAGTGCATAAATGACCTTACTTGAAAATATTACCAGTAGTATACTTAATATTCCCCCTCCACACCCCTTATTCCTTTGTGAGTCATCCCTCAAACTTTTGGACCACAAGCCTAAGGGGAGAGACTACTATTCTACTCATTTTGTATGCTGCTCTAGGAGATTTTTTACCTGCAAAGCACAGTAGAAATGCTTTAAATAAAAGAATGAATATAGTGGTAGGTAATCATAGCAATCATACAATCCTCTCAAGAAAATCGGGGGAGCAGAGGAAGAAAAGTAAAGAGTCAGAAAATCACAGATATATTTTACAGATCTAGAAACAATGAACAAAAGTCCTGTTGGGAGATAGAGAGGGTAAAATGACAAAAACCAAGAGAACAACACTTTATTTTGTAGATATGCATAGTTATTATTATTTACAAGTTTTGACTACACCTTTTATTTGCTTTCAAATCTAAAAATCTGTTCTTCATTACTTAATATAAAAAAAAATTGTGTGCATTAGATTTGTAATGTCTTTTCTCCAGGGAGATCTGGTACCAAATATGGCGGAACAGCATGACTTTTTCAAAGCACTCATTGAACTTGTTAACTCAAATGAACTCAGGTCCACTGGTTAGGAACAGTAAATTTTGTCCTACTTGCCTTTTTTTTCCTCCAAAAAAATTGTGAACATGAAAAGCCTACATCATTTTATTAGCATTTTTAAAAACCACTCTTCAGCATTACAATACGGATTGTTATGGGAGCGTGTCACCTGAACTACATGGGCTCTTCTGTGGGGAATTTGCTGAGTGGATAAAACTTCCTTGGGGCCTGTGTGCATATGAAACACATGGAAATATTTTGCGTGTGTGTGCCTTCCAGCCACATACTTGAGAATAATTAAACAAATGTAACCACTGTGGGTTAGAGAAAGAAGCAAAACAAGCAACATACTATGCTTATAGGTGAGCGACTGCAGCCACAGGCAACACAATAGATTACAACCCGCATATTCACTTAGAAATTAATTCTACTGAGCCTAACAGGCTTGCTCCCAAGTAGCTATGCGCTAGTCTACCTATGGTCTTTTAAGTTAATAAAAAACATGTCTTGCTCTTGTTGACAGCTATCTTATGTACCAATTGCCCTATAAAATAGTAATAACAGTGGCCACTTATCAGTAAAGTATGTTATTACCAGTGATGTATTTAAGTCTTTTACCCCAAGTCTCAAGTCTCTACCTTCAAGTCTCAAGTTGAGTCTCAAGTCCTTGCAAGATACTTTCAAGTCAAGTTTCGAGTCAGATCTCCTGGGAGCCAACTTTATACCCCAACCTGTATTGCAGAATTTCTGGACCGTCTTCAAACTCAGTTTTAACAATTTAAGTAGAGCTGGTCCTCTACTTTTGTGATTTTGCCATCTGCAGCTTCAGAAGTGGGGAACCGGATCCTTCTTATTCCTTATTACTGAAGCTTCAAGAGCTTTAGAAGGAAGGATCCTTCCTCCACCAGCCCATTGCTTAATGCATTTTCTGTCCCCCTCTGAGATACATGCCCTGCACTCTGGACACAAGCCTTGCCCTCTGCTCTCAGGAAATATTTTAGAAAGCTCCTCCTATAGGTAGCAGGGACAGACTGCTGAGCAGACCTCAGTCCCATCTCAAGCCCATTTGTTGCTGCTCAGTCTAGTTTTGTGTAATAACCAGTGATGTAGACCCCAGTTGGTAGACTCGGACTCAGGTCCGACTTAAGTCACTCGACTCAGGCCATTTCCGCGCTAGCCTAGCACATTTGCTGTTCCCTCTGAGAAAAGTGTCCACAATCTGGGCTTGAGACAGACTGTCATGGGGCCAGTAAGTTGTAAGGTTTCTGGAGGAATGTGTTGTTACTGAACCAAGGGCAGCAAGTCAGTCACTAAAAATATGAAAGGTTCAAGTCGAGTCAGTGGGTCATTTTTGCCAAGGCAAGTCTGAGGCCATTTCCGCACTAGGCTGTTATAGCGCGATGATTCCACTTTCAACCTCCTCTGGAATCCTGGGGTTTGCAGTTTGGGAGGGGCCGGCCGGCCCCTCCCGAAACTGCAAACCCCAGGATTCCAGAGGAGGTTGAAAGTGGAATCATCGCGCTATAACAGCCTAGTGCGGAAATGGTCTGAGTCGAGTGACTTAAGTCGGACCTGAGTCCGAGTCTACCAACTCGAGTCTACATCACCGGTTATTACACAAAACTAGACTGAGCAGCAACAAATGAAGAGGAGGCCGGGGCCCTCACGACCGGGACTTGCCTCCCCCATTAACGCAGCGTTAAAATTTCCCCAGTATAACACCTACCTGCTAGCCCTCGATAAGGGTCGCCGTATTGGTCAGGAGAAGAGAGAGCAGGCCGCCTAGCGAACGGAAGGAAAACAGAGCGAGATCAGGGCCAGAGGCTTCTATGGCTCCGCTAGGCCGCAGCCCCGCCCCCTCTTCCTTCTTTCTCCTCCAACCACCCCAAAGGGCCCGGCGACGCATTCGGCGCCTTTATTTCCTTTCCCGCGCCCTCCATTTTCCCAGTGCTTACCCACCACCTTAGAGAGTCTTGGGGATTTTTGCCACCTCCGTCCCTCCGAACTCTACTCGGTTACTACGGGGGTAGAAACAGGGCACGGCGTTGACGACCGTGACGTGATGACGTCACCGCGCAACCGCAACTCTTTCTCCCTACCCTTCGCGGCGACGTCGAAGAGAGCGGCGACCTCTTTACGCTTTAGATAGGCGTAGACCATAGAGATAGAAATTAGAGTAACACGTGGCCCTCTTTCTCGTGTGTCATTTTAAAGATGACGTCGTAGAGAGTGGCGGCCTCTTTACGCTTGAGATAGGCGTAGACCATAGACTTAGATTTAGAGTAGCACATGTCCTTCTTTCTCATGGGCTATTTTAAAGATGACGTCGTAGAGAGTGGCGGCCTCTTTACGCTTTAGATAGGCGTAGACCATAGACTTAGAGATAGAGTAGCACATGCCCTTCTTTCTCACGGGTTATTTTAAAGATGACGTCGTAGGCGTAGACCATAGAGATAGAAATTAGAGTAACACATGCCCCTCTTTTTCATGGGCTGTTTTAAAGACGACGATGCCTGCGCAGTTTCCGGGTTAATTCGGGCTCTCTCATTTCATTTTTAGCAGAATCAAGTCGTTTCCGACTTGGGGGGAGGTAGAAATCACGTAGCCAAATGTAAGTGGGCTGCAGCCTCCAGCAACTGTAGTTAGCATAGCCAGCAGGATGTAAAAGGATTCTGAGCTATAATATTTATCCTGACATACATTTCCATGGAACTGAAGTTTGCCTCTGCCTGTGAAAGTTTGGCCATTTCCACACTACACGGTTATAGTGCTATTATTCCACTTTCAACATCCTGTGGAATTCTGGGGTTTGCAGTTTAGGGAGGGGCATTTAGAATTCTCAGCCAGAGAGCTCTTTGGCCTCAGTAAACTACAAACTCCAAAATTCCATAGGATGTTGAAAGTGGAATAATAGCACTCTAGCAGTCCAGTGCGGAAATGGCCTTTATCTCATAATATACCCATTAGTATGTTTCTGATGTGCTATAGCAGTGGTTCTCAACCTTCCTAATGCCGTGACCCCTTAATACAGTTCCTCATGTTGTGGTGACCCCCAACCATAAAATCATTTTATTTATTTATTTATTTACTATCTAGTTAGTTAGTTAGTTAATTAGTTAGTTATTTCCAAAATCAAATAGATTGCCCTAAATCACTGCTCTGGATAGACTTCTAATGCCTAAAAACTGGTAACCCTCCCCCCTTTTTTAAGCGCAGAAAGTGTCCATCAGTGCCAGAATTAAGGCAGTAGTTCTAGTTCTGAATGTTGGGTTTCCACAGTTCAAAAAGCCAGTCACTCCCAAAGGCAATGCCAAAACAGCCCACATTTTGCACGAGGCGCAGGGAGGAAAGGACAGGGAGAGAGGAAAGATGGCGTTTTGTTTCACTCCCTCCCTTCCTCCCTCCCTTCAAGGGAGTGCGGACGCTGAACATACAAAAAGCGAGGAATGCAAGACAGTCAGGGCGAAGAACACAACACGTGCGTGTGGCAAGCGCCAAGGGTCCATGCACAACAAAAGCGAGAGGAGAAAGTCATCCTGGCTATTTCTGCACTAGACTGTTATAGCACTATTATTCCACTTTCACCATCCTATGGAATCCTGGGGTTTGCAGTTTGAACCCCAGCGCAGGGGTCTCAGACGCACTGCTCCCATTGGCTGTGAGGCCACCTTCTTTTAAAAGGGGGGGCAGGATTGAGGAGCGGCAACCCCTGTGAAATGGCCGTTCAACCCCCAAAGGGGTCCCGACCCCCAGGTTGAGAACCACTGTGCTATAGGGTATACATACCTGTGCCTACAAGCCACCTGACCATCCATTTCATAGGCTTTTCTTAGGCAAGGAATACCCAAGAGATGGCTTTGCCAATTTGCAGTACCACAAAACTGTTTTCTGTATATTTTTTTAGAGTGGCATTTGCCTGTATTAACAAAGGACACGTGCTATGTTTGTGGCCCTGCATAAGGTGAACCTTATTTCGCAGGAAAACACAATTCCCTTTTTCTCTTCCTTTCCATTCCCAAACACCTGCTTCTCTATGGAAGAGGCTCCTCTGAGCCTGATTGTGTGCTTTTTTTACTGGCAGGGTGCGGTGCAACATACCATGCATTGCACACAAAGCTTCCTCTGAGCACGTGCAGAATACTTTCACAGAGCTGCTGGAAAAATAAAATGCCTATTTTTCCATACCAAACCTGAGCCTTCTGGAACTCCCCTTCTCATGACAGTTCATGTAACCACAACATCAATTTTTTTTTTAAAAAAAAATCCCAGCATCTGCATTGCTGCCACCACTTCCAGAACAATTTTTTTAAAAAATGTATTTTTATTGTCGTTTTGCAAGGAAAAAAAAAACCACAGAACAAAATAGATTAATAACAGAAATAACATACAGACAATCCTACCTATAACATAAACCAAACAAGACAAATGACATATAGGACATGGACTTCTAAGGCCATTTCCGCACTAGGCTGTTATAGCGCGATGATTCCACTTTCAACCTCCTCTGGAATCCTGGGGTTTGCGGTTTCGGGAGGGGCCGGCCGGCCCCTCCCGAAACCGCAAACCCCAGGTCCAGAGGAGGTTGAAAGTGGAATCATCGCGCTATAACAGCCTAGTGCGGAAATGGCCTAATACAAGATTGACTATTTACACAATGAGATAGACTTCCTCCTCTGATTTAAGCCCCTCTTCAGTCAAGAACGAACTCATATCTCTGTTCATCGTCGAATCATAAAAAACAGCCTTCTTGAAAGAAACCAGAAAAAAGGCTCCAGAAAAAAACCACCGCTCCTCTTTCTGGCCCCGCCTTTCCCCTTTCCTTGGCCTCCCGCTGCAATGCGCCTGCGCGGGCTTACGCAATTGGTGTATCTTACGGCGAGGGGAGGGAGGGAGAGGGCTCGTCCTCGAGCGTTAACTTTAGAAGGGAAGTGAAGTGGGCCTTTGAACGTCGTGAGGAGAACGCCGGTCTGAGGTGAGAAGGGAGGCAGCGAGGAAGGGGTGCGGGGCTGCCGGGGAAGGACGCCGGGGCGGGGTGGGGGGAAAAGGAAGGGTGGCTTTGAACTGCCGCCTGTGGGACTTCTCCTTTGAAACACGAGCAGCTGCCTTCCCCTCCATAGCCAAAGAGGAGGGGAAAATGGGGAGTTTCATGCCCGTTGAAGCCCCTCCCCGCCTGGCTGCCGAAAATAGGCAGAGCTCCTTGACCCAGCCTGGGTAACACTCTCCACTCCCAGGTTCCCGGTCGGTACGAGGCCGGGAGGGGCGGAGGAGAGGTAGGAATGAGAGTCCGTGCTGGGTCGCTTCCTAAGAGCAACTGGTAGCTCCGGGTATTGTCGGACCTCAGCTGTGAGCCCCGTTTACCAGGGGTTTGGGTGGCTGTGGGGATCATGGGGGTTGCAGTCCAGCCACTTCGGCGGCGCTGGCTGCCTAAGTTGCTCGGCTTGTTTTACTCTGTCGTCCTGAAAGGCTAAAGGCCGTTCCACACTGTACTGTTATTTTACCATGAATATTACTCCACTTTCTTACTCCACTTTCTACTCCACTATTACTCCACTTTCAACATCCTGTGGGATTCTGGGGTGTGTAGTTTACTGAGGCCAAAGAGCTCTCTGGCTGAGAATTCTAACTGCCCCTCCCTAAACTGCAAACTCCAGGATTCCATAGGATGTTGAAAGTGGAATAATAGCACTATAACAGTCTAGTGCGGAAATGGCCAAAGGTGAGCCAAGTGTGGCTTTCCAAATGCGGCTTTGCGGTGCCCTTCCTGGCATTTCTCGCTATTGGAAGTTATCCTGGCTGGAGTCGATAAGTGTTGTAGTTCAGTAGCGTCTGTAAGGCTGCAGTTTGCCTTCTCATGTTCCAGGCTTGTAGCCAGTTCTGGATGAATTTCTTAAACCATCAAAGAACAACTTGAAGTTTTACTCCATAAGTGGTGGGATGTATTAATTGACCATGTGGAGGGCACCCCAGGCCTGAAGCTGGTACAGACAAATAGGTTCTGTCCTTTCAAGCCCCTTTTGAATATGCCGTTCAGTCCTATGAACTCTGAACGTCTTCCTTCTCTTCATTCTTCTTCCATGCCCCTTCAATCACCATTGGTGTTACCAGGAATGATACTGTGGTAATTTAAGGGTAAAATGTTTAAAAGCAAAGATGGGAGGCTAATTTTCAGGGTTTTGGTGCATGGAGGAAACCAGTGCGGTGTGGTGGTTTGAGCCTGGAATGTGAGCAGACTACGGCCATTTCTGCACTAGACTGTTATAATCCTATTATTCCACTTTCAACATCCTATTATGGAATCCTGGGGTTTGCAGCCTCTCTCTAAACTGCAAACCCCAGGATTCCATAGGGTGTTGAAAGTGGAATAATAGCACTATAACAGTCTAGTGCGGAAACAGAATAGGAATCTGGAGAGCAGGAGCCAGATTGCTGCTTGGCCATGGAAACCCACTAGGTGACCTTGGGCAAGTCATACTCTCTCAGCTTCAGAGGAAGGCAAGGGCAAACCCCCTTAGAACAAAATTTTTCCAAGAAATCTCAGTAGTAGGTTCAACTTGTGTGTCTTCAAGTCATTTCCAACTTAAGTTTGCCTTAGAGTCACCTATCACAGGGTTTTTTGGGGTTGAGAGTATGTGATTTGCCCAAGGTCACCTAGTGAGTTTCTATGGCTGAGTGGGGAATTGAACTCTGAACTCCAGGGTTGTAGTCCAGTACTCAAACCACTACACCCTGATGGCTCTCAGGTTCACTTTTAGGATCGCCATTAGTGTGAAATGACTCAAGGCTCACAAAAGCAAACCGTATATGGATAGTTTAAAGAGTTATGTAGAGTGGTGAGAAGATGTGTTAGTATACCATATTGCTGGATGTCAGAACTGAAAAAGAATATTGTTGTCTCCTATATTGCAAAAGCCAAGGATTTCTTACAACTAGAAATGGGGCTTTTGTACTCTTGGCTTATGATAGACCCCAGATTCTAAGTGCCGAATTGCTTGTGTGCTTAGAAATTTGATACTGGCTTCTTGGAATTTGACTTGGGTGTTTTTTCCAGACTCAGGCTGGGTTGGTTTACTTTTCAACTAACAGTGTTTGTCCAAATTGGCTTAATGAGGATTAGTTACCTGCTAAAGCTGATTAACCACTGGTCATATTTAGACTTGGAATTAAGAATGATAAAACCATGGATAATTTCCCAATTCACATTTAGAGCTGGAAGTGGGGAATCTGGCCTGTAAATCTGAGGATGCAGGCAGCTTGCTGAAGAAGGGAATGTGTTATTCAATTGAGCTAGAGTGGAAGGGAGGAGAACAATGTATATTTTCTAAATCAGGCATGGTCAGACCTCAGGAAATCATACTATCATTTGTTTCTTTTGTTTCTTACAGGTTTTCTTGAGCCACTGTTTTGCTTCTAATTCACCAGTGGATCATTAGGTGGTTCAAGATAGTTAGTATCCTGCTGCTCAAGATACAGCTATCCTGAGCAGATAATTAGCTATCTGCTGCTACCTGCTAGCCATATACCTATATAGTCAGCCTTTCACATTTGCAGGATTGACTTTCACGAATTTGATTATTTATGAGTTTCTTCAACCCCTGCCCCCCACTTCAGGCTCTTATTTTCTGGGGAATCTTCCCTCTTAGTGGATCCAGTCAGGCTGCACAGTCCTTTAATAATCTGCTTCTGATCTTCCTCCTCCACTACCAGCCGCTGACTGGCCAGCTAAGAACAGCTCACAGCCCAATTTCTCAGCACCATAAACCTTCTCCCTAGACATCCCCACTCTCCCCACCATGCCTTGACCCTTTCCCACAAACAGACACGCATGTTTTGATATTTACGACTTTTCCAGTGTTGCAGGGATCCTGTGCCCCTAACTCTAACACATGTGGAGGGCCAATGATATATGCAAGCTAGTGGATCAGTATGTTATGATGCCCAGCATGGTATTATGGTTTGAATGTCGGACTAAAACTTCATGAGACCAAGACCTGAATCCTTGCTCTGCCACAGAAGCCAGTTGGGTGACCTTGAGCAAGTCATATTCTTTTGGCCTTGTGGGAAGGCAATGCAAATTTCCTCTGAATAAATCTGGGCAAAAAAACCCTATGATGGGATTGCCGTAAGTAGGAGTTGACTTGAAGACATGTAACAATAAAACAAAAGTGTGTCGTAGTGGCTAGAGCCCTGGACTGGGGAGAGCAAAATTAAAATCAAAACTTGATTCAGAGTTTACTTGAGGAAATTTGGGCTTGTCCCTCTTTCAGAACCTAAGCTTCCAGGATTGTTAGAATAAAAGAAATGGGTGGGTGGAGCTCCTTGGAAGAAAAGTAGGGTATAAATGTAATAATAACGGTAGCTCAGGAGTATAGTGGTCAGTTTTGAAGTGTAAAGTGTTCCTCATAACAGCCCCTATAGCTGGACCTCTCTATGTATATGTATTATGCATGTATGCATTATACATGACCATGTGCATGCATGGCAGAGGAATATAGCATATTACCTGGTAGGATCCATGTACAGTCATAAAATAATTAGGTAGCAAAGATCAGAGTAGTAGTTAGCATATTGGCTGGAGAGAACTGAGATTATATTAAAAAAAGGTAAAGCAAGAGACATAATATGCCCCCAAACAGCATAAGCTTGAGATTTTCCACATGTTTCTCTTCCAAATATATGCAAAAAATCAACAGAGTTTTAAAGTGAGCAAACTAAGCCTAGCAGTTTTCATATCTACTAGTACCAGGTCTTGTGTATAGCTAATGGAACTTAACAAGGTATTTCAATATTAATTTACTCCAAAATACTTTGCATTACAGCAGGAATAGCTCATGGCAAAATACTGTTGGCATAAAAGTCCGTTCACGCACCCCTTAGCTGTCTGAGTATTCCCGCTAAGCTCAGGGAGAACAGGCAAGTTTAAAGTGCAAGGCCGATGAAGTTACTGCCCTTGCTAATCAAAAGGTCAACCTTGTGAGTGCTGGCTTTGCTACAATTACCAGAGTTACTCAACGATTCTAAGAGACTAGACTGGAGTGGAAAGCATTTTGATATTGTTAAACAAATGGAAATCAGAAACATGTGTCAGTAGTGCATCAGTAAATCATGATCTACCTTTTCCCACTTTGTTCTTAAAAATATGTATGTATTTCTATGATCTGAAGAGAAACAAAAGTATTAGTATGGAAGAACAGTAGCATTAAACATACTCAGATTAGGGTTATGTTTAGTGTTGAAAATCACCTGCAGAGCTTCATGGGTAACTAACTTTTCAGTGGTTAGGGACATAAGCCCATCTTTAGGAAAAGGATGGTGTTTCTTTATCTCGTTTCATTTACCGACTAGAGGAAATTGAGCACTAGTGACTTGTGTGAGTTTATCTACATACATGTTGCCCCAATGTTAGAATGTGGATTTTGATTCACATCACCCTCTAGCAAGCATGGCACTGCCCGTGCTGGCTAGAAAGCTCTGGAAATTGTAGTCCAAAAAAATAACTTCTCCTAGCACCCCTTGCTGGTAGACTAATGAGCAAAAGCAGCATTTCTTCTTCTTCATCCTATTCATGTGTGCAACAGGGTTGGTGGAAGATGGCCACTTGGGACGTACGTTACACAGATCCTGAAACTTTATGATATTGTTTTACTAGAGCAGTGTGATGTAGTAGTTTGAGTGTTGGGCTGCAACTCTGGAGAATGGGATTTAAATCCTGTCTCAGCTATGGAAACCCACTGGGTGTCTTTGGGCAGCTAACACTCAGCTTCAGAGGAAGGCAAAGGCAAACCCCCTCTGAACAAATCTTGCCAAGAAAATCCCATGTTATATTCACCTTAGAGTTGCCATAAATCAGAAATGGCTTGAAAGTACACAACAACAACTGTTATAGCCCTTCACTGTTTGAAAGATGTCAATTACTATGTTTTATTACTTTATCCCTCTCATAATATTTAATGTACTGATGTCTGTACTGTGCACCAAAGGCAGTTTGGAGGTGGATAGCTATATGGTAGACTTGATTTAAATCCTGGTTAATTCATCAAGTGGCCACTTATTCTAGTGCTGTCTTCTGAAGGTTTCAGGCCAGATGTGAGAAAAAATGGGATGGGGAGGAAAATGTGCAAATTGGGATTCATATTTGCAATTTTAAGACAAGTGCTGTTTACACATGTGAGTGAGTTTAGCATTCTGGAAAGATATCCGTGGTGAATAAGTAAAACAGTAATATTTTTCTCCTTCAGGCATCCTTATCTTTTTTCCAAGCCTGGCAGTTTATAAAAATGTAGCTGTTGGGTGAGATGGAGAGAGATGCTCTAGTTGCTACTGCTAATTTTAGATTACTAACCTAGATTGTGTGCCTTTTAAGGAACTAGTCCTTGGAACAGGAAAATATCAGTGTTGCAGGTGGCTCATAATAACATTGTCTGCTGATAATACAACCTTAACAAGGAGACTGAGGTCCACGGAATACTGTGATGTGAGGATTTGTAGGTGAATAGAACACCTTTTTATTCATTACTGCTTGGGATAGTAGTCTTGCTACATCAAATGGAAAGGACTTTCAAGTGCTACAAAGCCAGGTGACCATGAAAACTGTTTTATAGGTGATAAGTTTTGTTATATGAAAGATGCTCTGTAACTGTGGAATAAGCATGGCTCTTCCAAAGGGCAATCCTGTCTCTGCATCCTTTTAGAATTCTTTCTTAGTGTCCATATGCATGCAGATAACTTTCTCTGGAAGGCATGGTAAAATGTAGATGTTAAAAAAAAATACTAATTTTGAAAGTTGTACACAGTTTCTAATTCAGGCAATGTAGTTAGAAATGAAATAATGGATTTATATAGTTTCAGCATAAAAAAAAACTTGTTCATGGCTCCCATAGCAGCAATATGGCTTATTCTCTTATCTTTAGAGTTACCTTATAGAGAGTACTGTTGATAGCTTGCATAGAACTACAGTTTTACATCACCCAGTGACCTTGATTGACAGTGCATTTGGCATGGGAAAAAAGAATACCTCTTAATAAGATACATACTTCCTTGATAGAATGTACTACCATGAGATGTAGTGGTATTACGTAGATGGTATCAAAAAAGGAATAGACAAATTTATAGAAGTGAGATCTATCAGCAACTACTGACCTGTCTACTCATAGTAAATTTGCTTCTCCCAAGTGCTGCTCTTTATGTACCCAAAACAACATCAGGCACACCCTGCAGGAAAGCGATGGATGTGTGACCTGTGGGTCACATGTACAACCCAATGTCTTTTTTGTAGGCTCCCTACCCCTCATACTTCCAATTTTTTTCCAAGTGGTGAATTGCCCCCAAATGCCACCTGTAGCAGAAGTTTCACTTGGAAGCAACTCAACCCAAGAAAAGCAGCCAAAAAAGTAGACTTCTGAGACAAATTTTCAGCCAAAAATCTGGCGAGGTGCCTTGCCATGGGGATGAAGATTGGCCACCACTCCTTGCATAGAGGGATGTCCAAGCAGGCTTAAGGGAATCCCACAAATATGTAGAGGAAAATGCCCTCAGGATGGCAAATAACTAAAAATCCTCAAATGAGTGAGCATGCTCAATGGACACTGCCTGCAGTAGAGAAATAGAAGAGGGAAAGGAAGTGGTTAGATACCTGAATAGTAGAGTTCTGTTGTGCAGTATTGTTTTTGGAGTCCTGTTTGTTCTGTAAGATAGCTAAATCAAGCCTCCAGGCACTATATGTCTGTTTCATGTTGCGGACAAATGTCACACTCTGATTATGGGTTCCCAGAGTCATCTGGTTAATCACCATTCTCATTCTGTTTGCATAAGACAAATAACTAATGCAAACAAATGGTTGGTAGATGGCGTTTCTGGCTGGCTGGCACTTTTGTGGTGGAAAGGCAAAATTGGGAGTAAAAAGCTCCAGTCTTCTTGAGCTCAGGAAGATGATTTACCAGCCAGTGTGTAATAGTGGTTTGAGCGTTGGACTACGGCTCTGGAGAACAGGATCTCAATTCCTGCTTATCCCTGGAAACCCAGTGGATGTCATTAAGCCAGTCACGCTCCCTGGGCCTCAGAGGGAGGCAAAGGCAAACCCCTTTGAACAAATCTTGCCAAGAAAATCCTGTGATAGGTTTACCTAACAATTGCTATAAGTCAGAAACAACTTAAAAGGCAGGTAACAACAAACAACAGATGGCTCCTTTACTTTGTACATTTAAGTAATGTAGAATTGTGGTGCAACTGGACTCCTGTGTTGCCTACCTGAATCTTTCAAAGTGCTTTTGTTACCTCATAACTGTCTTGTTGATAAGTGTTCCTAAAGAAGCAAAAGATACTGCAACAACATCAACTGATCTGCAAAGTGACATGAAACTACAGATTGCAGGTTGTGTTGTGTTTTTCTTTGTGTGTTTATATGTACTGCTGATAGCAAGTTGCCCATTTTTGCATTTCTATTTTATTAAGAAAAATACGTACAATATTTAAAGTTTGAAAATGTTGATATATTTTGTTATCTCTCCTCTATTCTAGCAACAATGAAAACAGTATATTTTTTAGTGGCAGCTCTTTTTATCCCATGGGGTATATCTCTGGCAAAGTTTGATGAATTTGATGATGGAGATGACATGGTGGAATATGATGATAATGACTTTGCTGAATTTGAAGATGTAATTGAAGATCCTGCCACTGAATCTCCCCAGCGGATTGTGACAACAGAGGATGATGAGGAAGAGGCCACAGTTGAGCTCGAAGGACAAGATGAAGGTCTTGATTTTGAAGATGCTGATGCCCAGGTGATACCACGTGAAGGGGCCTGGTCTGGCTTGGTCTTTTTTCCCCCTGAAGCAGGAGGTGATGTTAGAGGACATAGGATGGATCAGACCTTCCTGCTTTCGAACATAGATTTTACACTGTACTTATTATTTAGATCTGATAGATATTTATTATTTATTTATTTATTTATTATTTATTTATTTATTATTATTATTATTATTATGTTTCTGTACCATTTTTGTACCATTTCTGTACCATTATGTTTCTGTACCATTTTTCATAAGAAAAATGGTACATTTTCTGTACCATTTCATAAGAGGTGTAAAAAAACCAAACATTTAAAATGCATAAGAGCAAAACAGGCAAATGAAAATACTCACCACAGAAGGCACTATAGCTCCACTGAATCCCAGGCTGGGAGAAAGGCAAGATATACATTAAACAGTGATAATACTAATATTATTGTCACTAATATTATTATCAGCCAGTCAAATCAGAGACTCCTTAGGAAAGAGAAGTATTGAATTGTCTACAGAAAAGCAGCAGAGAAGGCATCTTACAGACTTCAAAGTGCATGGCTTTGCTTTTTGTGGAGGCCTGTACAGGGAGATACAGATCATAGCTGTACTCCAGGAAATTGTAGGAGCACCGAGAACCTGCAAAGATAATTTTCAACCTTTGCATCACTCATGGACAGCTGTGGCCCTAACTGTTGCATGCTGGACCAACATAGCAAATGGTGAGGAATTATGGGAGCTGCAGCCCACCAACGTCAGGATGGTTGCAGTTGTCTGTGCCTGCCATAGAATGTGTATATACTTAGGGCCTGTCTTGGGTAAGGCATGATGTTTGAGCAGACATTTCTACATCATTTTATACAGGATTTGCTGGCAACTTTTCCATGCCTTTCAGAGCAATCTTAGATATGTCTGCTAAGAGGTAACCCCTACTGATTTCAGTGGGGCTTATCTGTTGGTAAATAGGTATAGGATTGTAGCTGAAAGTGTTGCAGCTCTGCATATCAGAACTGAATTTGCCAGTCCAGGGTGTTCAGTAGATTGTATTCAGATCTATATTGCAGTTATTGGATGTGTTTTCAGCATGCCGGTTCTCTTGAATTCACATCACACTAATTTGATTAAGTCCTCAGTGTACTTCTTCCCATGCATTTATTTCCCTTGGTCTGTTTGAATCTTCCAGTGCAGTGGGTGTTGTTGGTGAAAGTTCATACCTCAACAAACAAGTTAAACTTGACGGTATTATATGACTGCCTGACAGTTGCCAAAGACCTTTGGGCTATCTTTAAAACTGTAGAAGCAGTAGGACAATTGTACTCTCAGAAGAAAAGATCATTTAGAGATAAGCTTATTTAAGCATCAGCTGCCTAGAGAGTTGGTGTCCATGGCAGGTAACAGAGTCTATGTTTTCACTTGCTTGGGCCCTAAGAAGTGTTCCTACATTCAGCAGTAAAATATTTTGCCTTTAAACTTCATCTTATTGTCTGCATTTTCTCTATGATGGGAAGAAAAATAGTTTACTATCCCATACTTCTGTGCATTTGGACATGGATTAGAACAACATGGTCTTCTTTTGCCCAGACAGACAGACTTAGTTGTACTCGTCTCAAGAGTCATCTACACAGTCACTTCAGGGAAAGCATTGCAAGTCACTGCTGATTTTTGTAGTAGTGGCTTTAACAAGGTCCTCTGGAAATCTCATGGGGTAGACTAAAGACATATTCTTTTGTTTCAGTCTCAGTCTGGTCAATGCCCATGCAGGAATTGACTTTGAGGTCTTCTGTAATCTGCTTTGAACTTTCTAAGAAAAGAGTGATTTATAAGCATAATAATGTCACAATGTAGTGTGACTCCTATAGTTTAAGGACAAGATCAGTAGTAGTTTTATAGCATTCAGTATAGAAATCTCTTCTATTGAAAGATCTGAGATTTCTCATCCTTGTGTTTTCTTATTATAGGAAAGCGATACAGAAAGTGAACCATATGATGATGAAGAATTTGAAGGTTATGAAGAGAAACCTGATGCAAGTCCTGGCAAAAGTAAAGATCCCATAACCATTGTTCATGTAAGTTCATGTTGTAAACGTTTTATGTATCACTCTTAATTAAGGAAGTCTGTAGAAGTTCCTACGCTAACCTAATATCATTAAGGCGACAGTCCTATACGTTCTTGGAAGTAAGTCCTACTGAAGTTGCTGTGCAGTATTTCCAAACAGACTTGTATAGGATTTCACATTCAATCTCTTTATGTTAAGTACACCTGATGTTACTACGTATCCCTCCTCTCCCTGTTCCCAGAGCGCTTCCTCAGCTTACATCTGATGTTAAGTTCCTCTCATATCCAAAGTGATATTTTATTCCTTCCGAGTATCTTTACTGTTTGTCAGCTTTCTGTCATTCTTCTTACGTAATTGGAATATCACTAAACATCATGTCACATTATAGTAGTTAACAGGAAGGATTTACCAGTAAGTTGTGCTTAAAATGAATAACTTCATAAAATTGTAGGGCTGGAAAGGAACAACAGTTATTCAAGTTGATTATTTGTCCAAACAACTCACCCACATAGTTCAGAAGGGTGCCAAACAAAGTTGTAAAAATTTGAACCATTTCAAAGTTGGAAAGATTCTCTGCTTCTCTATCAAGCTGCAGTTTCCTCTTCTCTCTTATGTCTGTTTCTTCAAACAAAACCTTTGCAGAACATTTATGGCCATGCTCCTTCTGTAGTGTATGCTATGATTTTCTTTAAAAATACTGTTCTTAATGTTTCTGCATTTTAATCATGTTCATAGTTCTTAGGCTGGGGTGTTGTGGTACAGTGTGTTTTCCTGTTTTCGGACATGAGGGTGACCCAGATTCAAATCTCTTCTTGGCTTTGAAATTCATTCAGTGGTCTGGAGGCAAGTTTGATTAATCCTTTATCAGTTATTGGTTAGAGTGAGTTAATGAAATGAGAGATAGCATTCTTTCTGTAGGAGAATATGTATACAGTCAGCCCTCCACATTTGCAAGTTAGACTTTTTCACAGACTTGATTATTTGCAAGTTGCTTCAACCCCTGCCCCCCAACCTTAGATGCTTCTTTTCCTGGGGTGCCTTCCCCCTTGGAAGCTCCAATCAACCCACCTCTGGTCCTCCTCCTCCACCAGTAGCTTCCTGACCAGCTAAGGGTGGCCTGCAACCTGATTTCTCGGCACCACAAACCCTCTCCTGATGCCTTCGCATACTCAAAGGAGATAGATGAGAGAGAGGAAGTATGAGGCCACCATGCCAACCTATCCCTTTCCCTCTCCTCTCCTCGACCTGGTTTAGACCCTTGGTGCCCATTCTCCCCACTGTGCCATGATCCCCTTCCCACAGACACACATATACATTTTGATGTTTGTGATTTTTCCACTTTTGCAAGGATTCTGCCCCCCTTACCCTCGTGAATGTGCAAGGCTGGCTCTATATGGAACTGGCATATTTACACAGCATTGCCTGAGATTTTATTTTCTCATAGGTAATACTTGTTAGAAAAATTTGAGATACTGTGTCTCTAATTCCCCAAACTGTCTTGTCCAGTACCTGTAACTTTTCTCCATACTCCCCAGTTCAATCTTTATTCAGAGTTATTAACATACAGACTTTGGTTTCCTGAGGGAATACTCTGCCTTCCTTCTTGCTGGTAGGCCTCATCTCCATAGCAACCGGCCTGAGCTCTTCTGGCTGAGAATTCTAAAGGCCCCTCCCTAAACTGCCAACCCCAGGATTCCATAGAGTCTTCACAGCCAGCCAATCATGTGAGATCTTCTCGCCTCACACAGCCAATCATATGAGGTCTTTGCCTGCCTGGCACAGACAAATAGACAAACTCACTCACAAACTTTGACTTTTATGTAGTAGATAAGTTTATGTGTGTCTGTGGATGTATATATGGAATGAAATGATGGGAGATAAAGATATACTTAAATAAAAATAAATAAATACTACAACTGCGAGCCCAGAGTTTGTTTTGGAGAAACTAACATTCAAAATGAAACAGTCTAATAGAATCCATACTCAACAGGTCCCTGCTCACCTTCAAAATAGTTGGGAGAGTTATTACATGGAAATCTTAATGGTGACAGGTCTACTTGCTTACATCATGAATTACATCATTGGGAAGAATAAGAACAACCGTCTGGCTCAGGCCTGGTTCAGTAGTCACCGAGAGCTGCTTGAAAGTAACTTTGCCCTTGTTGGTAAGTTGTATTTTTTTCTCCCACACTCTACCTCCATACTCCTTGCCAGCAGGATCAATACTACAGAAATTAGTATCACCATGAATGCTGACATCATCAAGGAGGAAGGAAATAGATTCAGAGAGTGAAAGGCCCAGACCAGCATTGGCATAGAGGTAACATTTTTTTTATCATGGAAATGCAGATGAAAGAAAAGTTTAGTGTAAAATGAACTTTAAATATTGAAAGGCATGGAGAGTTTTGAGATCAGTTATGACAGAATTCAACAAGGTGGTCATTATGGCAGCTGTGGCTTTCAGGATATAGGAAGAGAGATTCCCCAGAGTTGGTGCAGCAACAGCATCCAGGTTCATTGAAAACATATTTGATCAGGTACTGCTCACAGTATCCAAAGGGCTTAGTGTGTAAAAATGTGCCAACTCTCTTCTCATGTTGTTATCCACTGTAAAGTACATTTGTGCATCTTGGACCACTTCTGGAAAACAGAAAGACTCAGGCTTTGCAAAGCTGAAGAGCAGTCAAGTCAATGCTTCTTTGCATGCTCTTTGTGTGCTTGATGTTGCATAGAGATGGCATAGTTAAGATGTGGCTTGAGCAGAAGATAAAAGCTGTGATGTAAAGTAGTAATGGAAGTGATTTCTTAGGTAAGCTGGCACAAGTTGTTAAAGGCTTTCTGAATCCTCACCAGAACCTTGAAAGCAGTGTAGTCACTGAAGCATTGGTGTGGTGGACTGGAGACAGCCTGCTTCAGTGGAGGGCAAGCTCCAATATTTTCACTAACCAAAGCTTCTGTATTTGATTCAAAAACTAACTTAATGTTCAGTGGAGTATGCTGCACTGTAAGCTAGGAATACAGTCACAAGTCCTTTTTAATTAGCGTGTATTTTCTTTCAAGGGGATGATGGCACCAATAAAGAAGCCACAAGTACAGGCAAGCTGAACCAAGAGAATGAACATATTTATAATCTCTGGTGCTCTGGAAGAGTCTGCTGTGAGGGCATGCTTATCCAGCTCAAGGTATGAGAAAGAACACTTTAAATGTGCAATGCTTTAAATCAGGAGTGAGCAGAAGATACCACATCATTTAATGGCAGAGCTCTTCATGATTTGCAGAATTTGAGCAAATATTTTTGAGCTCCTAATGTTAAGAATAACAATATAAAATTGCTTTTCCTCTTCCCTTCCAGTTACATTGCTAGAATGAAGATAGCTTGGGTAGCCAGGAACACTAAAGCACCACAACCTTAGCAGCTAGTCAGGGGTTAGTTCAAACCATATATCTCTTGCACCTGCCTCTGGCTGGTGGATCTCAGAGTTCTAAAAGAACATGAGGCTGTTCATGCAGGGTTGACTTTTGCCTTCGTCTGCTTCAGTATCTTCAGGCTGAATGTTTAGGCAACAAAAACTCTCTTAAATTGGCAGGAGCCCACTACAGAAGAAATGGTGCTTGCATTACCTTTGTATTTTGTTTCCTTTGAAGTGAGAGAAATATGTTGGGGAGTGTATTAAATTTAAACTTCCACTTCCAAAATCGTTATCAGGATGGCTTGCAATAAAATATTAAAACACTCATAAAATAACATGTACAATAAGATAAGAGTAGCAACAAAAATACAGATAATGGTGAGACAGGATGGTGCTAAAGTTCCTAAGGAAACCTGGGTCTTGAATTTTATTTCAGTATTCACCCTTGCATGGAGAATGCAGATAGTCTTAGACTGAAGCTAAGCCTGTTTGAATCTTCTCTGCCTGAGTCAAAGAAGGTAGAAATAACTTCTACCCAAAATTTGGAAAATTTATTTTTTGGAATTACAGCTCTGAAAATCGTGTAGCCGCCATAGCCAAAAGCTGTGCTGGCTTGGAGATTTTGGGAGTTGTGGTCTAAAAAACTAACTGTTCCAAAGTATTTCTGCCACTAGGGAACCTTATGTATATCACCTTGAATTCTGTGATGAAAGAAGTTCCAATAAAATAATAAAGTAAATATGCATACATGAGAATGTTAAAGTGTAACTGCCCAGATCCCTGCCTAAAGGGTTAAGTTTCTTGTTCCTTCGCTGGCTCTCGTAGTCATAGAAACCGATAAGTAGTTCCCAGCAGCCGTGGGAAAGTGGAATGGGCTATTTAGAAAACAAGATAAGCTGCTGAAACTTTCTCACCAGCGGCTGCAGATATTTAGTCTAAGATTCTATCCTCTTTCTCTTCTTGTTGTTCACTGCCTGAACAGTCTGCTTGTCTGTCATGCTGTCAAGACACAGACATGGATATAACATAGCTTTGCGTTTTCTATGTATTCCAGCCTGCAATAAACGTGTAGTTTAGTATATTTATGGCCTCACTCTGGTCTCTTTGAACTTATGCTGTTTTTTTGTCTATTTTTGATGCACTGAAGAACTGTGGGTCATGCTGGCATACAGCGTGCCCCCTGGGATTCCCCAGCAGAGAATTGCAGTAGAGCTGTCTTGCAGTTCTGCTGTGTGTCCTCTGCATGCCTTTGATTTTTGTAACACACAATGTTTTGTGCAAGTTTTTTTTTTTTTTAATTCTGGTGGTAGAGAGAGATCTTATGCCTTCAAGAACATGACTGGCTATGCTAAATCTGGGACAGTGATTAACTTAGATCAAAATTATCTTCTTTTAGTTTCTCAAAAGACAAGACTTGCTGAATGTGCTTGCTCGTATGATGAGGCCAGCCTGTGACCAAGTGGTATGTGCTTTAGTTTTGCTATCTTACAGTAGCTTTAATAAGATTAAGTTTATGGAACTGTGTTTGATTAGCTTATGAAAACCAGAGTTATATACGTAATCTTGTTGGAATCTCTGCTTCATTTAATTAAAACATGCACCATATAACTGTGAAGATAGATTTCTATAGCTGTTGTGCTGTTTACTGAAAACTCAGAAACAAGGAGTCTGAGCAGGAGGACTTCAGTTGGGGTTGGATGTTGGAACATGGGCCTTTATTACTTTGGCACTTATTGTTTCTATGACAGTTAAAATCAGATAATTTAAACAAAAAGATATGCACATTTTTTAAACAATTTATTCAATTTGCAGAACTTTTCTTCTATAACTTTTTATAAAAGGACAGAGCATTGCTCTTATGGCATGAGGCAGATGAGAGTGTGGCGCAATGCAGAATAGTAAAAATATTTGTTTCATTCATTCTTAGTTGAAAATCATTCAAAATTCATCTTATAGCTATACTGCATAACCAGAGCTGGGAAGCTAACTCTAAAAGAAATTTATTTCCATTATTACAGTGTTTAAAAAGTGATTTATTGCCATTATTTGTTATAGTGGTGAAAGAGGAGCTTTCAACTTTACTTGTTGCATTGTTCATTATTTTCTATTACTTTTTAGGGGACTCTCTTCAAGATTATTAAGAAAATGGCATAAAGCTTGGACACCTGTCAGAATGCCCCTAAAATGGCTCTCTAAAAGTGATTTTTGAAAATAACTAAACTCTGTTACTCCTTACATTAGTAAAGGGATTTTCTCATTAAATTACTTTTGAAACCAAACTTTCGGAAGTATCCCTCAAAAGACAAGTTAACCAGTTTACTTGTAACTCTTCTTCCAAGTTCTGTCCAAATCAGGAATAACTGTAGACATGCAGACATAAAGGTTTGCCCTGCCAAACTTGCTCTGCTACTGGCATTCTTTCAGGATTGGTTTTCCTCTTCTGCGAGTATCCTGTATAGTAGAATTTGGAGAGAAAACACTTCATATGCTGCACGGATTAAAGAAATTACTTTGCAGCTCATTTTACCTCTAGTGAGGTTCAAACAAAGCTGTTGAATCCCCTGTGGTGACAGGTTATTTATTAAATTGTTCCAGAAGTGGTGTACATTGGTCCTAAAAACGGCTTAATGTTTGCCCACTTGTCATTGTATTGTGAAGTGGAAGTAGGCACTTTCTTTATGCCCTTGTATTTATACTTAAGAGGATTTTTTCAAGTTATCCTGGGAGTCACATCATACATTATACTGATCTTGGCTAGTGACCATTTCTAGAGCCTGAACTCATATATGCTGTTGACCGTGATATGGAATCTTGGCATCTTTTTCCATTCTTCATTCTTCCCCATTTCTTGTATTAATGGAGATTGTTGTGTAGACCTAAGGGGTAACTAATATTTTCTGTGTTGTTTAGCAAATAAAAGTTACTATGAACGATGATGACATGGATACCTACGTGTTTGCTGTTGGGACAAGAAAAGCCTTAGTGAGGCTTCAGAAGGAAATGCAGGACCTGGTATGTACTGGGGGGCTGGTATGTACTGGTATGTAAGAGATGAAATCCAGAGTTAGGACAGTATGTATGTAATGTGTTTAAAAACACACACAGTCTAAAAACACATGCAGTCTAAAACAAAAATGCCAATATACCTGATTCTTCTTAACTGTAAATTTCTATGCTTACAGGCATACTTGGCTTTGCTAGAACTCTTAATGAGTACATTCATTGTGTTCATTGCACAGAGGTGAAATGTTTCAGATTTGCTTCTGAACAGTGGTTTGGTACCACATGAACAAGTCTGATAAGATCCCCTGAATCATCATGTGCTTTCTTCTCCCCCCTCAAGCACTGCAACTCCCTACCTCTCTGGTTTGTGGCAGACCATAGTTTGCTGTGACATATGAATAGGCACACCATTTTTGCTTGTCTTGGAAGGCAGAATCAAAAATCATAGTTTGATTTTAAGTTTCTGTCTCGAAATAGAGAGGGGAAGAATTGCAGTACATCAAGAGAAGGTAGAGTCATGGTAGGTTTGCCTTAGGGTTGCCATAAGTCGGAAACAACTTGAAGACACACAGCAACAAAGAGTGGCCCCCTTTGTGATTCAGTGATTTTGTTTTGTTTCCATATCTTCTTTTCAAAGTCTGAGTAAACATAGACTTCATACTTTTAGACTTCTAGAATATAACCTATCACCCATAAAAGTTAATCCAAAAAGCCTCTGTTGTATCTATGAAACCCTCCAGGATTCAGCTTGTGAACAAATTATTAAAATGTATACTTTACTACTTTATTACTACTTGGAATACATAAAAATTCCTGATGTCAAAATGCATTCAACAAATTGTAATTTTAAGAAGTAGGTTAAGCTATAAAGCAGATAATTTTGATAAGTGTATAGTAAAAAATTGTTGCAGTTGTCATTTTGCTTTCATGTTATGGTTGCTAAATATGTATTTTTTAAATGCATATTAGTTCTGAGGGAGTTTGGGGTGCCGTCTTGCTAGTTAGGAAGTGTCTTCTTTGCTTGTCTTTGAACCACTGGGTTGCTTACTTCTGGTCTTGTGGTTTGTATTTATTAACCATTCTGTGCATGAAAGGCAAAGCACCATGTTATACATACCCCACAAAGAGAAATTAAAACTGAATGGCCAAGTTTCTGGACAAAATCATTCTTTGGCTCTGTGTGTGTGTGAGAGAGAGAGAGAGAAAGAGAGAGAGATTAGTGGAGATTAGTGGAGGAATGCTTCCTGGCAAGACTTCTATTGTACAATTGCCCTGCTTCATCTATGGAGTTTTACAGGAGGGTCAGACTGACATTATCTTCAGTCTTGTATTTGTACCTTAAAATAACATAACCTACCTGAAAGCTTTGATGAATTTGCTATAAATAAATATATATATATAATTGCTATCTATCTATCTATAATCACTGCTCATGCTGTCTTTTTTCCAATCTATTTATCTGTCCATCCATCCAAACTTAGACTTTGTGGGCAAGAGGTATATCAACATGAGCATATTGTAAGCTATTTATACTGCTAGTGATACTGTATTTTTGCAATGGTGAGAGAAAGTGAATATAATACTGCTTTGAAAATGTTACAATGCAATAAGGTGGCAAACATCTGATGGTGTAATCAGCCACACAAAAAGGAGGTGGGGAATATGTGGCTGTCTTCTAATCAACCAGGATCTTAATTTTGTTGTTGCATGTTTTCCAGTCATTTCATACTTATGTCCATCTTGGACAAACTGTCAGTTGAAAAGTAAACCAGCCTAGCCAGAGTCCAGAAAAAACACCCACATCAAACTCCCAAGAAGTTAGTATCAAATTTCTAAGCACACAAGATATTTGGCACTTAGAATCTGAAGTACATCATAAGCCAAGGCTACAAAAGCCCAGTCTGTTTGCGGAAGGCTTTTGCAATGTAGGAAACAGCAATATAACCTTTTTCATTCCTGACATCCAACAATATTTCCCATTCCAATTGTATGCTAAACACATCTTCTCCCTATTCTACATAACCCCTAAATCATCCATGTACAGTTTATTGTTGTGTGCCTTCAAGTCATTTCTGGCTTACAGTGACCCTAAAGCGAACCTATCATTGGGTTTTCTTAGAAGAATTTGTTCAGAGGGGGTTTGCCATTGTCTTCCTCTGAGCAGTGTGGCTTGCTCTAGGCTGCCCAGCAGGTTTCCACACCTGAGCAGGGATTTAAAGTCTATTCTTCAATCATGTAGTCTGTTGCTCAAACCATCACACCATGTTGATTCTCGTGCTTTAATTGTAGCTGTTGAGAATGGATCACTGGTTGCTTATTGTAAAGGTTCCTGTGATAGAGGCATCCAACAATAAGTCAAATCACTGATAGCTGAGAAAGCTGGCAGTGATATTGTGTGCCACATGGATGGATTATATGGTGTACCCTACCCTTTGTTGGTTGCTTCCTCATACCAAAGTGGGAACTTGAATTTCTTTCTTAACTTTTTTACTAGGATAACTAGACACCTGCTTTAGCAAGGGATGGAAGACACAGAGCATGCTTCTAATGTGATCATTTCTTCCCAACAGAGTGAATTCTGCAGTGATAAACCTAAGACTGGGGCAAAATATGGGCTCCCCGAATCATTGGCTATCCTATCAGAGATGGGTGAGGTCACAGAGGGAATGATGGATAGTAAGGTAATGTAACAGATAAAAACATTCAGATTATAGCTTGTGGGAATCTTGCAAGAGCTGTAACAATATACCCAATGATCTAAGCTTTACTTGCTTCTGAGGTCTCTTCAGCAGCTCTTCTACTTAGAATATTTGCATTTGTTTGAGAGGAAAGGGGATCTTTCTTTTCTTGATAGCTCTGAAAAGTGGGGTATCTGGCTTAGGGGCAAAGCTTCCATGGAACTGAATGAAATAAAATTGGTTTCCTGCTGTTTTTGATAATGTAAGTGTTGCTTGATGGACAATAGTCCTGGATGTGAAACACCATAAATCCCACCCTTGAAGGAGGTTCACTGGATGGATCTGGGCAGATGGGTATTCTCAGTCCAAGTTCCTCACAAGACTAGAATAGTGCTAACAAAGAATTATAAAGCATTTTTATGCAGGAAAGAATCTAAATAAATACTAGTGACTTGAAACAAATATGGTATTGTAGGTTTTGAATCATGAAATAACGTCATTTCAGATGACTGATCTATAAACCTTACAGAGTAGAATGTTCAGGTCAGTCCAGTGGTGAATCTAGCCCAGCACACTCTTGAAGCAGCCAACCAAATGTTCCAGAGAGAAACTCATAAGAAGGATATCACTGAGATGCTTATGCCCTTTGGCTTATCTGTACCATCTAATGATGGCTTGGCTTTTGAAAGATGGCTATTTTGGTTCAGGTGCAATCTGCACTGCCTTGTTTTGTCGAAACGGAGTATTTACATATTTAGCAGTTTTGCTAATTAGCTTTGGAAATTCACTGCTGCTAGTGGCCACCAACTTAGATGATAGGTTTCTTTTTCAAGAGTTAGACCAGGACTGGACACCTTGTCTCTCTCAAAGTGTTGTTGGAGTCCAGTTCCCACCCACTCCAACCACCTTAAGCCAGTAGTGAAACATGGTGGGAGATACTGTTGAATACCATCTGAAGGGCGAGAAGTTCCAGAGCTGCAGGTTAGACAAATGCATGGAGGACAAATGTGTCAAATACCATGAGAGGTATGTTGGACTTCTGAGTCTAGTGGCTACGTACATGTGAATGCCGGATACTAAGAATAAAGCACTGAGGGAAACTTTTTGCTGTCATGCCAATCTCTGAGGTGTCTGGCTAGGCATAAATGATAACAAAATGCAGGAGCTTTGACCTAATTCTTCAGGCCTGCTCTTGTGGTGTTTGCTCTTGTCTTTGGCACATAACTTGTGGTTTCTAGTTGCTTTGGGTGGCATATATAGCTTCATAAGAAAATATGTTCTCCTCAGTATCCTAATTCTTATTCTTTCTTGTAGATGATCCATTTTCTCACACATTATGCTGACAAGATTGAGTCCGTCCATTTTTCAGACCAGTTTTCTGGTCCAAAGCTTATGCAAGAGTGAGTGTGACCCAAAAAAGTTTGTGCATTGAAATTGAGTGTTGCACTGAAGATTGTGAAAGGTGAAGAAAAGGAGAAAAAAGTCTCAAGCAAGCTCTCTTAGCCAAGACTATCAAGGGTGTCTGTAGTAGAATTCCAGTGTGAGAATTCCAGTATGGACTGGGCTAGAGTTACTTAGTTTGTGACAAGATTGGGCTTTGGGTTGTGTTCAGCATCGGAACTCATTTCTAGGCTGTATGGAATGGAAATATTTAATATGGTGAAATAAAGGTTTCTAATAAGAGAGAGCAAAGCCTTTTGAGTGACTATTTAAGGTGATGCTACAGCAAATAAGATGCAGCATTTGCCCACTATACAACTCCATATCTTGATTCTTGGAAGAAAGATTGGTAGAAGCAGTGTATTCCACCCCGTTAGTTAACCCAGCTACCTTGCCGTCATGCTATAAACAGCATTGAAGCAAGGCAGCAGAAAGGGTCTATTGGCACTTGTCCCCTATCAGTAGAATGAGCAGATTGCCACACCAAATCATTGGTTGCTCGTAGCCAAGGCTGAGCGCTCTCATGCTGTTCATTGTACAGTGAACGAATATTAACAATGCTTTCTTCTAGATGACGTGACATTTTTGCAGGGGAATGTATTGTCAAATCAGATTCAGCCTCACCTTTCCCAGTGGGTTTACGGTAGAAAATAGCCTATAGGAAAGTCCTTCCAGAACCATCTAAACTTTGGCAGAAAGTTCCTAGAGTAATTCAGAGTGCTCCAGGCTGGCCTTTATAGCGCAGTATGTGCAATTAGATCCGGAATTGTACTCTTACAGAGTATCTGGTGGTGAAACCTGGATATCAGAGCTTGGAAAAGTTGCTTCTTGGGCAACAACTCCCAAAATCCTTAATTCGGTTTGAAAAATAACTTTTCTGGGCTCTGCTGATATTGCTCGGCAATATTTCATTTTTAGTATTCTTCTAATAGTGCTTCTTTCTCTTCTTTACTAGGGAGGGTCAGCCTTTGAAACTGCCTGAAACTAAAAAGACACTTTTGTTTACATTTAATGGTAAGAGTGGGTTTATGATTTTCAAATGAGTTTTTCTTGGGGGTTGTAAAATCCTGCATCAGAAAGCCTGTTGCACAACTAGAGTTTAATTTCTAATATATTCTGAATAAGAGTTTCTTCTGCTTTTGATAGCATTTTTCTTTTATGGTTTTGTATCTAAATAGTTTATGTCCAACTGAAGTCACAGTGGTACAATGTCCTAGAATCACACTTACATCTTTGTCCTTACAAACAAATGGAGATGGAGCAAGAAGATAAAAGAATCTTAGGAAACCTTCTGGTGGAGGCATGAATGTTAACTGGTAAATCCTGGAAAAGTCCAAAGTAATCAATTAATTACACCCCCCAAAAAATCTGGTGTAACAATTATGATGAAACCTTTGGTAATTCTAAAAATACAAGCAAATTGGGATTATACTGGAGTGTTGTTTAGGACACAGTTGGAGAAATCTATAATATTTGGGAACAGAAATGAATAACTCTGGGAAAAGCAACCTGGCAGTCTCTTTAATATTGTAGAATTTGTCAATTGTATAGATACATAGTAGCTGTTAAAAAAAATGGCATCTTCATCTTCTTTTTCTAGTCTTGAATTCATATATTTTATTTATTTGTATTATAAGTCCCCCTTCTACCAGTATACATATGTAAATATTTCAAAGTAGATTTAAAAAAAAATCCACCAAATTTTTCAGTGCAGATGAGTGCCTGAGCAGTCGTGTTAGAATCTGTCCTTTGTTCATGCCTACAATGTTTTTGACTTGCTCTTTATTATTTAGGGTTTCCGCATTTTATTTGTTTGATTTTTAAAAAGTTTGTAATGATTTAAGAGAGTGTCCATATTAATGAGGCAACAGATTTTAAAATATATTTATTCATACATGTGTGTAACCATGTGTGACTAAACATAATTTTTAGTATAAGAACTTGTAAGTGAACAACTTGTTGTTGTATGCCCTTGAGTCATTTCCAACTTACGGTGACCCTAAAGTGAACTTATCACAGGATTTTCTGGGGCTGAGTATGTGCAATGCACCCAACATCATCCAGTGAGCTTCTATGGCCGAATGGGGAATTGAGTCCTTGTTTTAGTCCAGCGTCCAAACTGCTATACCAAACTGGTGCACACTGATCTCAGTGAACAACTATTCTTAAAGAGGCAATTGCCATTCTCCCTCACATAAGAGTGCATTTTTTTCTGAGATGAGGTGTGCAACAGCCTGTACATGTAACACTTGAAAACATATAGCCTTTGTGCTTTTAAACTGTTACTTTCCTTATATGTAAGCTTGAGTAGATTAATTAAAATTCATATAGTCAACTTGTAAGATTTATTTAATCAAATGACATCTCTGTTATTAAATGGTAATTAAAACTTTAGTCCCAAAAGTTGAACAAGGCAGAAAGACTTTCATATGAGTATTATTCTGTGTTCTTTAACAGTGCAACCCTCTTTACATATACTTAGAAGTTTCACTGCATTCCATGGAATGTGTTGTGTGTTTCTCTGTTCCTTCAAGTCACCTATTGACTTATGGTGATTCCATGAATTACATTGGTTTTTCTTTGGCAAGGAAAGAAGTGGTTTACCATTGTCTTCCTCTGAAATACAGGCTACAACACCTGGTACTCCTTGGTTGTACCCCAACCAAGTACTAACTTGATCCTGTTTAGATTCCAAAATCAGATGAGATCTGGTGGCTTCAAGGTTATTTAGACCTTACTGCTAAGTAAGTAGTTGTGACAGGCCCTTACTTCTCCCAGATTGGTGTGGCAGTTCCCAGTCTGATAAGGTGTTCTGTCTTTACCACACAGTTCTGCTTTCTCCCTAACATCATCTCTGTGTAAAAGCATGAGGGTTTTCAGTGTTCACTTAGAACCACTTAATAATTTTATGGTAGTGTGTTTTCTGCGTTTTTATATACAGTATACAATTCCAGCCAAGTCAGTGTTTACAAAAATAAACTGTAACATTTATTAAGAAAACATTAAGAATAAAGTAACATGTTAGCTTTCAAATGCAGGTTAAGGTTGATACATTTCCTCAGTGTAATTTTTAGACAATATAACAAGCAACTCCCTGCTCAGAAACAATTTGATTATATCTTTAGTCCATCATGTAAGGCACAAACTCCCACCAAAGGCTTAACATACCCCGGTCCAGGTCTACTGTCTAACCAGATCCTAAAGGCTTAATTACTCTTCTGGCTGTCACTAGGCTTCCAGTCACAAAACAGTCTCTCTCTCTCTCTCTCTAACTGACTTAGGAACTCTATTCCCCAGCTTCTTGCTAGGCTCTCATTGAAGGTACTTGGCTTTATATAATTTTTTCTCGAAGCCATAAACCCCTCCCATACACAGCTGGACTGGGTTTCTGAGGTGCTACTGTGGTTGCCTAGCAGTGTGCTTCCAGGCTGCATTGGCACTTCAGATAGCCTCACTCTGGGAACTTCATCACAGTAGTTTTCAGATTTAACCTGAGCACTTTAATATATGGAAAGTATCCATTTCCTTTACAGTACCTGGATCAGGAAACACCTCCCCAAAAGACATGGAATCTCTACTGCCTCTGATGAACATGGTGATTTATTCCATTGACAAAGCAAAAAAGTTTCGTCTCAATAGAGAAGTAAGTTGTGTTTGTGTGCGCTCAGTTCATATTAAAGTGCAGTTCTCAGAGTGCATAGCAGGCCTTTACTGTTTCCCTTTTCTTACTGGACACCATCCCCACTCCTTTGGCTGAACTCTAGCATTCCCAAGAGTTGACCAACATTATTTGTGACAGGTTGCGATATAAACAAAGAGGCGAGAGTGTCTGCGTGATTTTAGATGTTCATATAATGTTACATAAGTAAAACCAGAACTTTTTCAGTTGTGTTTGGAAGATGCTAAGAGGCCAATTCTAGTGCTGGGACACTGGTTTATGGTCATGGAAATGTTTCTTTTTTTGGACTACAGAATTCCTAAGAGTTGTAATCCAGAAAATTCTTGTTTCCACACTTGGATATTCGTGACTTGAACCCTGTAATCTTGTTAGGAAGGGTGGAGCCGCTGTACACTTTGTATGCTAAAACTCTCTTCGAAAAAAAAATCAAGCTTAACTCACATGAGCATTTCAGAGTAAACTGGCACATGACAGTAATCCCGTATACAGCTATGATTTGCCAGCAATTTTACCAGCTGTGTTTAGCTCATTGCAATGCATTTTGATGGACTGAGTGCTTATTCATACTAATGGTGACTTGTTTTACATCTCTCCTTGCCCTGGACCAAAGGGCAAACAAAAAGCTGATAAGAACAGGGCACGTGTAGAAGAGAATTTTCTGAAACTGACTCACGTGCAAAGGCAAGAGGCTGCTCAGTCTCGCAGGGAAGAAAAGAAACGGGCAGAGAAAGAGAGGATCATGAATGAAGAGGATCCAGAGAAGCAACGGCGTCTGGAGGTAAATAATGTTTTTAATACAAGCTGATTAATGTTAGTGAAAGTTGAGCCCTTGTCGATGATGCTGGGCATGCTAAAACTGGTGTAGTTGAGGCATTACCAGTTTCTGAAGTTTCTGGAGTGGTGAAACTGGAACTATACATTTTGTATACATTTTATACCACTTTTGTGCTGTGTAACATTGAGTGGCGACATCTATCTCTTTTTCTATTTGCCCTTTTTTCTAAGATGACAGTGTAGTTCAGGGGAGGTGTAAAATAAATAGAGACTGATCCAGGGAAAGGCTGTCAGTATGGACAAACTTTTTAGGACAGTGATTCTCAAAATGTAAGCTGCAAGTCTGTGTGGCAAGTTGCCAAAGCAGTTCTCTGACCCCTTCCCAGAGCCTGCGTTGATCAGGTCAAGACTTGGAGTATAAATGCTTGGTGCTTGATGAGTTCTGTGAAGGAGGAGTCTCTTTGAGAGTACATTGTGGGGCTGTAATCTTGCTGCTTCCATTTTTTTTTTTTGATTTGCCTGCCCCAAGGCAGGAAGTCTTTTCTCAGTAGTCTGCTTGTATTAGCATAAAAAGAAGGGGGAGGAGGGAATGTAGTGGCACCATTAAGACTATTTAGTTTTTATTTTAGCATGAGCTTCTGTGGATATAAATCCACTTCTTCAGATGCCCTCCAGAGTGATATTAAGGGCTCAGGAATAAAGCATATCTATACTGTTGTGGGAGTGGGATAGAATGTGCTAAAATCCAGAAAGATGCAAATCATGTCTCTTGTCCTAAATTTTCAAAGGACTGGGCAAGGTGATACAGGTCTTTCAGATCTTAACAGTTGTCAGATAGTGCTACATCTGAGGGAGCGCTCGTGTGGTGTAATGGTTGAGTGGCAGACTATGGCCATTTCTGCACGGGCTAATAGAAACGGTGCAGAACGTCCTCCAGGGAGGATGTCTGCACCTGGGAGCGGACTGGGTCGGACCTACTTAACGTAGATCCACACCTCAGCCCGCTCCGGAACGACCCCAAGTGGTCCTCAAGCGTGCTTCTGAAAAACGGCTTAAAACAGGTCTTTCAAAAGCACGGAGCATGCCATTCCGTGCCTGCTCTCCGGTGCAGATTTGCAGGCTCATAGCAGTGGGAGCCTGCGATCTGCAAGGGGCAGGCTTTAGGCTGGCGAGCTTCAGCGGTTGGTTGAGACCCTAGGCCAACCAGAAGCCACCATTTTTGTCCTCGGAGCAGTGCGGACTGGACCGGGGAGCCAAGAAGTCCGGTAAGTAGCGGCATGGGGTGATTCCCTCACCCCGTGCGGAAATGGCCTATGACTCTAGAGACCAGGAAACCCACTGGGTGACCTTGGGCAAGTCACTCTCTCTCAGCCTCAGAGGAAGGCAAAGGCAAACCCCTCTGAAAATGCCAAGGAACCCCTGTGATAGATTCACCTTAGGGTCACCAGAAATTGCTAATGACTTGAAGACACACAACTGCAGTTTCAATAGTCTTTTGAGAGAGAGCCCACTTAGAGGAAATCTGTAGGGCACACATCAGTAGGACATTAAATGATAGAAGCCTTTGCCTTGGCCAAGGCTGTTTTGAGCAAATAATTTTACAAATACTCAAGCAGTAGGAAACAGTAACTGCTTTGGTACTTGGGTTTCTTCCATGGAATGTACTGCCAATGCCATATGCCTTCCTATCTGTGAAAGGGGAAAAGGAAATTCTTACATAGTACACTTCTCATTTTTGTTTTGTTTTGTTTGTGTAGACAGGATGGCATTCTGCCCAATTACTTGCAAGTTCAAGAGAGTTCAGTTCTTAGTCTGGGTCTTATATGTCAGGAGACTGGCACTCCTGCAGATTTAGCTGTTATCTGTGTTACCTGCCAGTATGCTTTGTGGCTTTTTCTTCTTAAAAAGTTGTACTTTAGGCCTCCTCCCATCTTTTTAGGAAGTTGGTTTTTATCGTGCCTTTCAGGAAGTGGGATCTAGTCTATGTTATGTTCCTTCCTGTCTGCCATAACAGAAATGAACTAAGCAACCATTTGATTTTTCTCTGCTTCAAGAGATGTGTGGATCACCCACAGTGACAAAATAATGATTGCATGTTTGTTGCACAACAAAATAAGTATTGAGAAGAAGCGTTTGTCTGTACAGCTAACTGAATTTTCTTGAAGCCTTTACTTTTGTCTGGTGTCCTGATTTGCCCTGCAAAGAAACACAGGACCTGATAATTTCATACAACTTGTCCTATTTTCCAACAGGAGGCTGCATTGAGGCGTGAACAGAAGAAACTTGAGAAGAAACAAATGAAAATGAAGCAAATTAAAGTGAAAGCCATGTGAAAAACTGTTGCAAGAAATCTCTTCCTTGGTGCCAACCATAGAATTGCAATTTGCTGCCTACAATGAGTTAATTATATTCCTGACTTTAATCACTGCCCATTAAGAACCACTTTTGACACTAACATCTGCAGCTTGTGGGATTATATTTGAAGCATTTCTCTGTATGTGTACATGTATTAAGGTTGTTAGGATGCCGAGGAATTATCCCCTGGGGTCTGTCATAAGGGTGCTCTTGGAAAAGTTAAAGTGGTTATCAGTTTTTGTATAACTTTCTCACATGCATATACGCACTGGGTTGCATCAAAAGTGATCTTATCAACACCAAAGTTACACAGAGAGATTTTACAAGAGAGGTTTTCTTTGCATCAGCACTCCCAGCAACTGAGATGCAATCCTGAAAAACCTTTAGTCCCCTTTGGTTAGTGGGTCTGTGAAAAGGGCTGCAGCCGCTGTTCTGGTTTGATGAGACATGCACATGCTTGTATAGAGGACTTAGCAGTTGTCTTCCATGTTGCTGGATTGGCTTCTCCTCTACTATCTTTGGGATCCTTTGATTTCTTGTTTCTTATAACTTCTGAAAATGTGCCAGCAATGCATAAGCACTTTGATCTATTTTAGAGATGTGAGAATATAAAGAATTTTATAGTGGCTAACATTTGAAAACAACCACCACCACCACCACCACCACCAAACCCTCACAGTAGAGGAGAAAAAAAAACTTTTGTGATTGGTGCAAACAGCACACTTAGGTGTCAAGCAGTTGTAACATAAAAAAATAGCATGCTGTTATAGATTTTAAAACTAAATGTAATTGATTGGGGGAAAGGTTCATTCTTTCACAGCTCTTACAGTAAAGAGGTGGTAAATCAATATTTAAAGACTAGTGTAGTTTGGGGCAAGTGGATTGTAAATTAATCCGTAGGCTACTAATTGCAAAGGCTACAGTGAGTGTGCATGTGGACAAACTTTTGTGTTCAGTGTTTCCTGGATCTGGCCCTGCAAATATGGAGATGATGATGTTGAAGTGTAAATAGGTAATTGGGAAATGGCAGGTGCAAAGGAATTTGCCTGCTGGTATATTTTGAAAAGCATATTTTAATACTGCTAGTTTGAAACAATGTAAAACTTTCTATTAAGTTGCCCTGATACGGAATATTGTGCACATCAGTGTGCATGCAGGCTGCTGTGTGGAGATCTCTGTGGGATCAGACATATAGTTCTGCATGCATTATCCCATTGCTGAAACTCACCTATTATCCCCCACACAACTGGCTTGTGTGTAACTTGCTTTCTGCATACAGATTTGCTGTACTCATTTCCCCATGTAGATGGTATTTGCTGGTTGTGGGTGAGTGTGTACATTGGATTTCTTTTCTACTTCAAATGGATGTCTAAGTGTTTTTAGCAGCTTTCTTTAGAGTTCAATGTGTTTTTCTAATGCTGTCATCTCTCTCCGATATTTCTTCCTTTTTATGTTTCTGTGGACGCTGATTGTATAACCGTTGACAAGGAGCTAGGGTCTAAATAACTACAATTATTTCCCCAGAAAAGTAGAACAATTCTTAGAGGAGTGTTATCTTTTTGTATTTGTTTTAGGTTATTTACAAAAAGGTTGGCGCGTGCTGGAAAGTCTAGGAACTGGAGCTATGCCTGCTTTTCAGTCTTGTGGAATTGCTGCATTTTATAAATGCTCATCTAGAGGGCATCTGATCATTGTATGTAATGGGCACTTTCTGCAGTGGGTTTACTGGGAAGAAATATGAGGGTTAAATTTATTTCTTAATGTATTTTCTTGATGATGCTTTTATCTGCAGATATCTCTGATGCAATAACATTAAGCTGCTCTTAAAATCAGCATGTGCTAAAACCTGTTTGCCAGAGCATGAAAATGCACAGGTTCTATCTGAATGCAAAAACCTGCAGCCTGAAAAGACATTTGAATTTAGTAATTTTTATATAACTATCATTTATGGTACTTTACAGCAGAAATGGCAATCCTATGTGGGATTCAAACTATTTTGTCACTAGATGTAGAAAGTAAAATTGAATAAAGTATTGTTTCACAGAGTTCCTGTTTCAAAGGAAATGTATAATTGGTTTGCTGTGATGTTTTATAAGAACAACTTATGACAGGGGTGAGAATCATATACAGTCAGCCCTCCACATTTGCAGGTTTCACTTTTGTGGATTTGATTATTCATGGATTATTTGCTACCACCTCCACTGCTTCCCTATGCCATTTTTAATAGGGACAGCAAGCCCTGTGAGACTGAGGCTTGTTAAGTCCCTATTAAAAATGGCATAGGGCAGCAGTGGAGGTGGCAGTAAGCCCCACCTGCCACCCATTTCTGCCTTGTGAAGGAACACTGATACCACAAAGTCATTCATAGAGAGGTTAATATACTGATCATAGTTTTTGGTGTGTTAAATATGGTTGGGAGACCTAGAGTTAATTTTGTTTTTTTTCCCCACTTTCTGGCGGATCCTGCACCCCTAGCCCCAGTGAATGTGGAGGGATGACTGTACTTCTCCAAGTGTTTCTGGACTTCATATCCTGATAGATCTAACTAGCATAGCTAATGGTGAGGAGTGCTGGGAGTTGCAGTCCAGTGAGAACTAAAAAGGAAAACACAAAAGCTTAAACACATCCAATCAACATTTGTGTTTTGTTTTTTGTTTTTGTTACGGGATTCATTCGTTGGTTTCATTCTAGCCCTTTCTCTATGAAAAAAGGCTTTGTACAAGGGAAAAGAAATAGAGATTTTGGAAAGATCAAGGCTGTGAAGCATTTCAGGCGATTGTATTTCCTTCCTAAAGTAAGGTAGGAGGAAGGATTACTAGAGATATAGTGTTTTAAATCCCTCTATATAGCTTTTTTTTAAAGCAACATTTGTTCATTTGATTCAGTGGTCTGTGTCTCCTGTAGCATTTAAGAAGAATCAGAAAGTGAGTGCAGTCTTCCCTCCATATTCGCGGGTTTGACCTTCACAAATTTGATTATTCACAAGGCACTCACTTGCCTCCCTCCCAGTCCCTTGCCTTTTGCCCAGATGTGCTTCCTTCCTTCTCTGCACCCTGGCAAAAGGTAAGCAAATGGAGGGAAGGCTTACGTGTATACTTCCCCCCTTGATTTGCTTTTCATTTGCCCAGGCGCCCTGCCTTCTTCATGCCTAGGCAAAAGGCAAACAAGTCAAGAGAGAAAGGCTTGTGCACATACACCTCCCCACCTCAGTTTGCTTGCCATTTGGCCAGGTGCCCTGCCTTCTTTCTCCGCTCCTGGGCAAAAGGGAAGGGAAAGGAGGAGGAAAGGCTCTCTAACATCTCCTCCAGCTGAAGGGCTCTCCACTCCCATTTCCTTGCCTTTTGCCCGGGTGTGGAGAAGGAAGGCACACCAGACAAAAAAGAAGAGAATGAGTTAGGGGAGCCCCAGAAGGGCGTGAGAGAGGAAACGCTCACTCAGACAGGGGGAGTTATTCACAGTTTTTTTTTACTTTTGTGAGAGGTCTGCACCCTGAACCCTCTCAAAAGTCAAAGGGCCACTGTTTAGTCAGGAATGAAATGGGCAACTTCAGAGTATATAGGGACACATTATGCCTCCTGAATCCCTCAGGGGTTGCACTGTTACTGAATGACATCACTACAGCAGCAGAAGAAAGGGGCACCTTCTCACATTTTCCTTTGAAAATTATAAGTGGGGAGAATATGATTCTGCCATATGTTTCCCACTCCTTGTTTGACTAAGGAAGGGAAGAGAGACCATGGATTTTAACAAAAAGACTTTGGGAAAGCAACTGCACGTTGTTGTGGCTTAGAGTGTCACTGGAACCTGGGTGCAGGAGACATGGGGACCTAGAGTCAAATCACTATTCAAATACAAACCTTGTTGTATTGCCTTTGGACATTTCTCACTCTCAACTTTGTTATGAGGATACAGTGAAGGGAGCAGGGAGACGCATGTACAGCATGCTGTCCTGAACTCCTTGAAGGAAGAGTGAGACAAAAGAGGAAAGAGGAAAGGCTGCATTAAGGGAATGTCTTGAAGTTCTGCTGCCGTTGCATATCTGTCCTACGGCATGAGAGAATTGGCAGCATATGGTACTGAAAAGGATGCGTTCAGGTGAGTCAGACTACTGAGAAAAAAATAGTACCCTCTTCCTGCAGAACAGAAGAAAGGAAAATCTTCACAAGGAGATTGTGGTTAGTAAGGTAGGTCACTTCCACCTAGCCCAAAAATGTGGATGACTGGGGAAAGAATTATGGGTCAGCCAGCAGTGATGGAACCTGCCACCTTTGGGCTTGAGAGGATTCTTAAGGAATTGCTTCAGGAAACACATGTGCAGTCATGCACAATTTCTATTTATAATATATTAGTAAAGTGCCTGCAATTAGATATGGCACAAGTGGAGACAGTTGTCATACAGTTTTGTGATCTCTTATATTGGGAGTAGCAAGTTGCCATGTAGAAAAAGATACACTGCCAAGGCACATCCCCTGGATTATGCTCCAGGGGATAATAGACCACATAATGCTGGGAAGTAAAGGAGAGGTTTTGCTTCTAATACAGTTGTCCCAGAGTACATAGTGGCCGTTCACTTGCATGAGAAAAATAAAAGGTGTGTCCTTAAGAGCACCAGTGAGGAAGGGACTAACTTGCTCAATAGCCTTCACAATCCCTCCTCCTCCTCCTAATTGTGCCCATAAACAAACTGGCAGACATAGACCTGCTGTAATGGGGGCTTTATGAGCCTTGTAACCAGCTCCAGTTAACACTTTAGCTGTAGCCCAAGTAAAGTTTCCAAACACTCTTCAGAGGCAGCCCCACATAGGGCATGTTACAGCAGCCTAAATGGGATATAACCAAAACATGTGTCACCTTGGCCTGATCAGCCATCTCTAGAAATGGCTGCAGCTAATACACAGGCTTTAAATATGCTTCTGGCCACTGCAGAAACCTCAGCCTCCAAGTTCGAGGTGGAGCCCAGGAGTACACCCAAATTGTAAACCTGAGTCTTCAGGGTGAATGTAACCCCATCCAGCATAGGATGTATCCCTGTTCCCTGATCCTCGTTGTGACTGACCAGGAGCACTTCTGTCTTACCTGGCTATTCTTTAGTGGACAGACTTTACATGAATCCCAGCTGTATGTTCAATTCCAGCCTCCTTATTCTCTTTCCCCATGGGGCAAAGGTGGGCACAGTGTGGCTCTCCAAATATTGTTGGGCTGCAACTCCCCTCAGCCCTAGTCAGCATAACCATTCATGACTAATGCTGGGTGTTGCAGTCCATCTTGAAGGCTGTATGTTCTACAACCCCGGCAAAGGAACTGATCTTGTCTGATGCAGTAAAAAAAAAATACAAGTATAATGGTAAATTAAAAGAATAAAAATTTCCTTCTGACATGCAAGCAAGCTCTGTCATGGTCAAAAGAGAATAAGAAAAAACTCAAGGGAGTTTTGATGTTCCAGTTCAATAGAGGGGGAAAAACCCTGTATTTTATTGGAAAGTCATTAGAAACTTAAACTACTTTTTACATGGAAGTTAAATGGAAACCATAACTTAAATTTTTAATGGAGATTCCTTGCTTGTTGCTCTTCTGTCCTCCCTCCCTTTCTTAATCCCATCCTTATTCTACTTTCATCCATTTAGGCAATGAAGATAGGATCAAGTCAAACTACACTCTGTTCTTACATAAGAGAATAAGAAGGGTTTGTTCACTAAACACCCATGTTGTTCTTGGGGCTGTGAGAATCACGGGTATTGAATTTCCACTCTGGACCACTTCACACTTGAATTTGGGTACAAAAAAACATTTAGGTGGCAACAAATATCAATGTACGTATGCTTAAACTTCCAAGATTGCCTGTTATACACACAGGACAAAACTGGAACCATACATATGTATTTTCAAATGGGATGCCTAGCCCTTTATACGTGTCTGCTATCTATTTGTTATTTTTGAAGATAAAGTAAGAGAAGCATGTGAATATTGGCATTTCCTACACATCTTTTGAAATCACAGATTTAGTTTTTCCTTCTGTAACCCTTGATACTGTTCAAAGTTCAGTTTGCACTGTTTATGTTGTTGCTGCTGTGTGTCTTCAAGTAGTTTTCTACTTATAGTGACTCTATCACATGGTTTTCTTGACAAGATTTGTTCAGAAGGGGTTTGCCATTGCCTTTTTCTAAAGCTGAGAGTGTGACTTGCCCAAGGTGACCCATTGGGTTTCTATGGCTGAGCGGGATTCAAACCTTGGTCTCCACGGTCATTGTCCAGCGTTCAAACTACCACCCCGCACTGGCTCTCATGCTGCTCATGTGCACCTTTCTTTTCCCAGATGTGGTCAGTGAGCTTTAAAGAGACCTTTTCTTCCACACCATCCTTTCTGCTATTCCTGCACTGCCTCAGCTGACACATCACACACTTTGAGCATGAAAACATTAAATGCCTTTTGAAATACCCAGATCCCATATGAAGTTGAATGCTGAGTGAATTGATTTAAGGTGGGCTTTGGAGAGATCTAACACTGCAGGGTTAGGTGTTTAGGTGGAAAAGAGAGAGAAGGAAAAAAGATGGAATCTACCGTATATTGTTATATCAGTGTAGACAGTGGTGACAGGAAGAAAAAAGACTCACATGCTGTAGTTGTGAAGGAAGGAAAACAGTGAAGAAACAGGCTGCTTGGAGCCATTAGATTTTGCCTGCCTTTCATTGTTACCACTATGCAACCCTAGAAAAAGAACTGTTAGCACAGAACACCAAGAGGATTCAAGCCTAAATTTTCAATTCTCTAATCATGTTTGTGCAGTGTGTTTGTCCAGTCTCTGGAAGGCTTCACAATCAGTTATTCTATATCTTTAATTTTGAACTCTGCCCTAATGATGTCAGCTGTTTCATTTTAATATTCCATTGTAAACTTAGCTTTCATAAAACAGTGGCTAAAGTCTCCCCCTGCCTCTGTTTGTTGTAATACAGACTCAGTCACACCCCTATGCAGTTGACAGTTTGCTTTGGATGGTATTTATGTGAAATTCTTCCAGACAAAGCTTTCGTCATACAACGACCCTGTGTAGAGTTTTATGAGGATACAGATGTGATCTGTATTTTGTCGTCTTTCTCACCACTTCTTCTATCTGTTTCTTTCCATTAAAAAACAATCAGGAAAGGGAAGATGGGATAGCTGTGTGATGCTTTTTGACTGTTAACTTCAGGAGCCTTCCATCTCAAAGCATCCTTATTTGTGTTTTCTTTTAAATTCAAACTTGTGACCCAAACAAATATTTAAAACTTAAAACAGTATATGTATCAAGTGATCTTTATATTGAGTTATTTTAGGTTTTTCTTCTTATCAGGAAGCATCTTTACAGGCTTATCTGGAGTACAGTATGTTCTAAAGATTAGGTTTTGTAGAGATGTCTTGGCTCTGCAGTTGTTTTTGGAAATGTAGATAATCTTCTGGCCCAAGCTGCTTTACAACCTGATCTTATGCATGTTTACTCAGAAGTGTTCCACTTTGGTCAAATTCAGCGGCACAAAGTATGATTATAGCATTTAAGTACTTTACACCATGATCATCCTTCCACATTCCCACAAAGCTTGTCTGTCAGTTGTAAAAAGTTTTACATAAGAAATTGGTGTACCTATCACTCCTATTGGTTTACACCACTGTTAATTTTGAGCACAGAGGTCTACATATTCTTCTCTTCATGTTCTCCTTTCTACCATCTTCTGTTTTCCCCATAATTTGTTTTCAGGTTGTAAGTTCATTGGGGGAAGGGTCTGTTTGAGTTTTCTCTGTATAGGTTTCTGAGTTCACTGATGGGATTAAGAAGGTAGCTACCACATCTCTAGACTTTTGCAAGCTCTTGTAGTTTCCTACTTTTACACTGATACATGATTTAGCTGCACATATACAACATGCTCTAATTGCCCGATTTCTTATACCTGTTCTTCATAAATCATTGTCTTAATTCTTTACTCTTCAGAATTGCCTTGTCAAAATATATGTTATGGTGAGATCAGGGCAGGGGCAAAGCATTTTTACTGCCTAGGATAAAGGACACAATGGTGTCCCCACCCCACTCCATCTACAGAAGCTGGCTACACCAACAGTTGAATTTTATTTCTATACTGGTAAGAAGAGAACATAGTCTACTGTATCCGAGGGCAGTAGCCAAGTTTATGGGTGCAAGAGAGGGCAGGATGTATAGCCCAAATTGTTCTGTCTGGTATCTGCTACCTGGAATGGATCCTCATTCTGTACTGCATTAGGCTAGGCTTACTCTGTCTCTTTACTCCAACTCTCTGTTTAGGGCATTTCAGTCTTCAATGTCATGCTGTGGTGTTGGGGTAGAGGTGATCATTAATCTGTTTCTATTTCACATACATATAGAATATACAGTATGTACACACACAAAAAAAATTAAAGGATTGTACCTTCTTCCACTTCATACACTCTGGTTTCTAGTTATATTTTCAGATATTGTCCGGACTGACTTGAGGCATTTTATTCTTCAGGTGTTTTCTACATCTGGAAAGTGAATGGAATAGGCAATATAACCCTCAACAACAGTGACAAGACTGCATCCTGCACCAAACTTGAGAGTAACACTCTTATCTTACAGATTACAGGATAGGCTGTAATGCATGTACAGGTGTGTACTCTAGCATATTACCACTGCTCTGTGTCCCACTTGCCACCTGAGGTTGTTGCTCTGCTCTGCTCAATGGTTGGGCAGCCCATGGTTGCTGATCAAATTGTTGGATGGTAACTTTAAACAGCCAGTTGTGAGGAATGCTGGAAGTAGCAGTCCAGTAAAAACTGGAGGGTCACACTTTTATTTTATTTATTTATTTTATTTGTATCCCGCCTCTCCACATGGATCAAGGCGGCGAACAACTTACAAATAGCATGTATTTCTATACATGCCCCCAACAAGTTGGGTACTCATTTTACCGACCTGTGGAAGGATGGAAGGCTGAGTCAACCTGGAGCCCGGCAGGATCGAATTCACAACCTTGTGGCTTGCAGTACTGGCATTTAACCACTGTGCCACCAGGGCTCCTTTATCAACCCTGATCCTAAAGAGCCATAGTGGATGACCTAAGCACCAGTGGCACAAAGTGAGTGCATTCCTGTTGGTTCTGGTGGGTCACCTGTCAGTATTCAATACCATTGACCACATTGGGCTATTTGGCTTATGCAGAGTTTGGAGGTACTTTTTTTTTCATATAGTGCAATTCCCTTTGGGCTGGATGTTCCCAGAAGGTGGAGCTGGGCGAATGCCATTCAGACTCTCCACCTTTGACTTGTGGGGTTTCACAGGGTTCAGTAATGCCCCCCCCACATAATACTTTCTAACATCCAAATGAAGCCTGTGGAAGAGGTAATCTGAAGTTTGGGTGTTGAGGATCATAGCCTGCTGATGATACCCACCTATATCTCTCTTTTGCAACTGATGTCCAGATGGCTATAGAGGTCTTTAATAATTACTGGATGCAATGAAGGACTGGATGTGAGTGAATAAAGTGAACTAAAATTCAGACAGAAGAGAAGTTATGTTGGACAGTAGGAAACTTAAACTTAAATTAGGATCACAGTCTGTTCTGGTTGGCCTTGTAGTTCCTTTCAGAGACCAAGGATGTATGTGTATTTGTTGATCCAGCATTGCTTCTGAAAGGCCATATGGCTACTGTAGGCAAGAGTGGCTTTGCCCCATTTTAGTTTGTGCACCAACTGTATTTCTTTCTAGGTAAGGCAAATGTGGCATCACTGGTTCATGCCTTAATTACTCCTGGTTAGATTACTGTAATTTGCTTAATGAGGGGCTCTCCCTAAATAGTGTTGAGCAGCCACAGCTACTACAAAATGTGCAACTGTCAGTTGTTCACACATCACCAGACTTGTACCAATTGCCCTGGGTCTCAGTTTGCTTCTGAGCTAAATTTAATTTGCTGGGTTTGACATGGAAAGACTTAACTTGAGACCACTGTAAGTGAAAGACTGTCTTCTCCCCTATGAGCCTCTCCAGAATTTGAGATCCTCAGCCTTGTTGCATGTCCCACCAGCCTAAGAGGGCAAGGTTGGTGAGTACACAAGACTGTTTTTTTTCTGCAGTGACACTTTAGCTGTGAAAGTTCCTCTCAACCGATGTGAAGCTGATTGCATCTCTTTTGAGCTTCCACCAGGCAGCCAAGACTGTACTGTTTCATATGGCCTTAAATCCAGAAGTGGCATTTCTGGGTGTTTTAATTGTGTGTGATTTAAAAGCTGCCTTTAAAAATGCTTATTTGGTGTATTATTTTTTTAAATGTTTTTATTGTATTTGCTGTACAGAGCCTTGCAAACCCTGGCGTGATAAATACTTACAGAAATAAGTTTACAGGCCTACCCAGTCTAATTTTAATTGTACTTTTAATTATACTCTTAATTGGACTTTTAACTGAACTGTTAATTATGATATATTTTAGTTATAGTATATTTGTAATTTAAGTGTTTTAGTGTATTTTAGCTATGCTTTTTTAGTTCTATCTATGCTGTACCCCGCCTTGAGCCTTGGGGAGAGGTGGGTAACAATTATTATCATCATCATCATCACCATCATTATTGCAGGAAGTCAGCCTCACTGCCTTCTGCAACCCTACTGTGTTTGGGTGTACACTTACTGTACAGAGCCTTGTGTGTGTGCTGAGAAATGATAAACACTTATAAAAATAAATTTATTCCTTACTGTTTTCTGTGTTTGGGTAACCTTGGACTTCTGCTCCAAAGTCTTGCTTCCAAAGCACCATTGTCCTGTGACAGTTAATGGTATGTTTAGTAACAGTTAAAAAGTTCCCCAGATGCCCTTTGGTATTGACCAACATTTAAAATATAAGCTTTTACTAACCCTGACTAATAGGAAGCAGAAGTCTCAGGTACTGATACTAGTTATGAAAACAGGTATTTTATATGTGTGCTTCTAGCTTTTCATTACCAGAATGTTACAGGGCAGGTTAAACTGAGTGAGGCAACTACCTCAGGTAGCCTATTTTGGGTGCCGTGAGGAAAGGGTGGAAAATTATTACTACATTTTTACTGGCAAACCATACAGAAAAAGAAGCATTTATGGAATTATCTGATTCATATGGCAAAGTAACTTGATTGGCATTAATTAGGTACCCTGTGTGCCTTGGCTTGGCGAGCGTGAGTTGCCATTTGCTGCTCTGCCTCAGGAAGCAAAAGTTTTAGGCACGCCTTAGGGATATAGTTTAACGTCCCCATAATGGAGCCGGAGGAGAAAGTTGAGGGGACTTTTATTTTGTGGGATTTCATGCTTAAAAGTCTACTTAGCAAGTCAGCTCCCGGCGGGGCCTTTAATACAAAGCCCCTCCCCTCTAAGCCGTGCCCCCCTCACGGGCTAAGCGAGTGAGGGACCGAGGTTATTTATAGAGCAAGGGGTCCGTCACGTGACGGCGAATGACGTCACTGAATGTTGTTGTTAGTGTTTGGCGGCGGCGGCGGCGGGCGAGCAAAGCCAGCTGCAAAGATGGAGGAGGAGAAGAGGAAAAGGAGGAGGAGGTTGTGGTTATGAAGGGCTGCCGTGGCAGGGACAGCCGGTTATAGTCCCCCCCTTTTTTTTCTGGTGGTAGGGAGGAATACATCTGGGACAGGACAGGCCCAGTAATTGCAAGCTTACCATCCTGCACGAACATCTGCAAGGAAGCAGCAGCAGCAGGAACGCGCCATTTTCCCCGATCTTCTGGCAGGTAAAAGAAAGAGACCGGGATGGCTGAGGCGCCCTGATGCAACAGCACCCCTCCTTCATTCCCTCCCCTCCTCGGTTTCTTCCTTCGGCCTTCCCTCTTGCTGCAGTCCTCGCCTTTGCCGCCGGTGGCTTAAGTCCTGCCGGAGGTTTTGCGTCCGCGGGCTCTGTGGAGGAGCTTGCAAAACCGGGAGGCAGGGCGAGAGGCTGTGTGGAGCCTTGCTTGCGACCCTAGGGGGGCGTTTGTGGGGTGGGGAGACTGGTGGGGCTCCCCGAAGTTTGGCCCGAAGAAACTACCTGAGGGAAATGAGAGGCGAGTGGGAACTGGAGAGCTGTGGTAAGTCTGTGAAAGTGAGGGACGGGGCAATGTGTGAGGTCGTTTGTGTGTGGGGGGTGTTTGTGTGGGGAGGGTGTAACGGTTCGCTGGTCGGGCGACCGTGCCAAATACCTGTGGCACCCAGACCAAGGTGGAGTTGAGGTGCTGCTGAACTGGCTCCTCCCCCCCCCCGCTCTGTCATTGAAAAGAAAACTGCCTTGTGTAGGTGTAGGTGTGTGTGTGTGTGTGTAAAAGTAAGTGTGGGGCTTCAGTGAGACAGCCAAAATCATCAGGCGTGAGGCCAAGGCGGCTGGCACAGATTTCCCAGTCCTGGTGCCAGAAAAGAAGAGGAAAAGTATGTGTGCATGTATAAACTCAGTAATGTCCAGGGTGGGCACTAAGCAGTGACTACAGACAAGAGAATGAGATCTGAATTTTCATCAGTTGCACACCTGTATTTGTGTCCTACTACTGTATTCATCTTCGTGAGGAGAACATTATTTTATGTCAACTTCTTTGTCCCACTCTTTCCTCAGTTCCCAGCCTCCTGGTGGATTCTCTTAATAGGCCTCAGCATCATGATGCTCGTAGCTTTGTGCATGTGCAGATTTCTGCCCCAAAACTGCCTTGTGAAGGTCGCAGCTGGTTGGTAGAGCATCTGTAAGCATGAAAGAAAGGAGAAGAAAAAGACTTCAAGTACCTTTCTTGAATATTGTCTCTAAACTTACTGATTTCTTTTAAACGGCTACCTCCACTGTCTCTGGGATTGTGAATGGGCTTTGTTGCTGCTGTTTCTTTGTGAGTTGGAGAATGGCAAGGACTTGGTGGTGTGGAGGTAGATTGTGCAAAGGAAAATATATTTATTGATGCTGGCATGACACCGGTTTGTGCTTGGGATGAGTTAGAAATATAAAGTAGGAGAGGTGGGGCAAAGAGATAAGGATCTCTTTATTATCATTAGCTCTTTTAACAGCAAGTTCTTCCTTACTTGACATCATCCTACTTGTGCTTCGCTGGACTATAGAATCTGAACTCTTGTTTCTTCTTCAGAATGCCCCAGGAAGGATTTTGTTAGTCAGTGAGATATGATGAATGGGCTGCAAAAAACTTCCAGGAAGAAGCTGTATTAATCTGATGCAGAGAAACAGCAGAGAGTCTTTTGATACCTTACAGAAAAAAGATTTACCATAGGATCAGTTTTTGTGGACTAGAGTCCACTTGATCAAATGCATGCTGGTTGACACGTGTGTGCATGTAAACTTGGCAGAGAATTCATGCCTATTACCCAAAAGGGGAAAGGGGACACTGCAGTTGATGATAATTGCCTGCGACTTCTCCACTTGGATTGCGGGTGAGCATGTTTTGCTTAGGTAGTGCAAGTGATTTTTTTTTTTAAGTTTTGATGGGAACATGTGGAACTTTTGTATGGTAGGTACATGCGTCTTTTTTTGATGGCTTCATTTATAAGAGCTGCGGCCAAATCTTTTTTGCAGGCAGGTTAAGACTTTTTAAAAGGATATTAACAGGTGTTTGAAGACTTGAGTGTGCTGGGCCTAGCAGAACTGTGTTATGTTATCTGTATTTTGTTTATTTGTTGTTCGTAATAGCTGTGCTTTTTAACCAGTTTTATTTTTGTGGGTAGTTTAATGATACTTTTGTACCTAGTATGATTTTTAAGCTGTGTTTCTTTTAATTGTTGTAAGCTGTTTTGAGTCTCAGATTGAGAAAAAGGCATGATGATATAAAGATATAGATCCTGATACCAGAAAGTCTCCCTGCTTCCTGAACGTAAGTGAAATAATGACATCAACATTATTCCTTGATGCTGTGTTAAGTACAAAGGAGAATTGTGAGAGTGACAGGGAGCAGTGTAGACCAAAGCAGTTGGACTGCTGAGTTTGGGGGATACTCAAAGAGTCTAAGCCCGGAATCTGTTTATAGTTCAGGAAAGCACTTCTAGGCAGATTAAGGTGCCAAAATAAATTCTTTCTTCTTCCCTAGCAAATGGGCAGTGTCCTATGCTAGTGTAACTGAAAAGCATCTTAAAATGGGTTAAGTGCCAGTGCATTATTACTGTTATTGGAAACAACTGCACTTTCCCTAATCTTTCAAAAGTGATATTTGCAGACTTCAGTCACATGGTCTTCAGATCTATCTGATTAAAACTTTCTGAAGTTCTGAAGATTACTTTGCTTTTGTGTGTATGCATGTATTCTATAAGTATTTAATGTCTTTCCTTGTCTGATGGTTGTTTCTTTTCCATGAATATACTGTACTATGTTTATTTGTAAAACTTAGTAAAGAGAAGTGTGTGTGAGAGAGTGCTCTCTGTGTGTGAGTGTGTAACAGAGAAGAGAGTCAGTCAGTGAGGGAGAGAGATATGGGAAAGTTCACACTGAGAAAGACCAGGATGGATATAATTCCTCAAACTAAATGTGCTTATTTGGCCGTATCCCATGTATTTGCAAGTATAGAACTGTTCTGTTTGGAGTGGAGCTGCAAACATAAACTGTTTGTGTAATATAACAGAGGGAGACAGGAGGCTTGCCTTAGTCCTTCAGGATGCCTTTGCATTTGGACTACCTCATTTGGAATCTTGTTTTGGTGGGAGTTATATTCTGGCAGCCGACTTGTGCTTTTGTGAAATTTTTACCCAGGTCTAACCAATGAGGGATCTTTACGAGTTGCAGGTTTTGTTTTGCTTTGTTTTTTGTTTTGTTTTGCCTCTGCTGGTATCTGGCTTACCATATTGCTTGTGCAACATAGTAGTCTTTGCTGTATGGAGCCTGTGATTTGGTGTATCTGTTTGCTCTGTCTGTGGCAAACAGTATATAGATGAGTGTGTCCCTGATGCAAATTTATGTATGTAACCTTCACTGCCTTGTGTGTAGCCTTCGAGCTGTTAGGAAGGTTCACCATAAACTCACTAGACAGGTCACTATTTTTTAACCTTAATCCTTCTTCCCCCCACCCCACTGGCCATCTGTAATAGAATACAATACTGGCTGTTACAAAGCTGTTGAACAGGATTACTGAGATAATAATGTGTGAAGGGCTTTGAGACGTCAACTATAGATGGTCCTTTGTTTTTTTCCATGTCTGTGATCCAGTAGTCCTGTTACCCTAGCCTGGGGTTTCTCAGCCAAGGTTCCCTGGAACCCCAGGGTTCTGTGACAGGTATCTATGGGTTCTATCTTTTTAAGTTATAGATATAATAATTTTTATGCCTGCAAACCTGAAAATTACTTAAAGAATTCCTCCAGGGTATAAAGATCAAGAAGGGCATCTTGCTTCTTGTTAAACAAAATCTTATTTTCAGTTCCATTCCCTGAAAGAAACGCTGATCCTTTTCCTTTTCGGAACACACATTGAGAAAGGCTCAAACACTCTGGCCCAGTATCAGGTTCAGTATCAGATATTCTTGCTTTTAGTGGTGTGCCTTGTTGTTGTGAGGGATACAAACTGTTAGTTAAGTTTTCCTCCCTTACCAAGGTTTAGTCCTTACCTCTTTAGTTTAGGTCAAATGTTGAATTAGAAATGCTATCTTACTACCTAAATTTCAGTGAAGGCTAGTTCTCTCATATTTACAGAAATGTTTTGGTAGTTTGAGGGCTGTGCCTTGAACTTTGTAGATAAAAGTGGAGTTCCTTTGACATAGGGCTGAGATTGGACAGTATTGCTTGGACAGTGGTGGTACATCTTGCTGCATTCTGTTGACCTTAAGAATAAAGGAGAATAACCATGGCAATGAAGAAGTTTTCCTGGGCTGTGACTGTCGGATCAATAGACTTAATGGTTATAGATGAGTGTATGTATGGCCTCCATTTTTAAAAAAAATATACATCAGTTAAATGGACAAGCAGAAAGATTTTTGAAACCAGTTACTATTGTGCTGTTAAAATTTAACAATTAAATACAATTACCTTTCTGCAGTTAATAACAGAAGAGCAGTAATCAAGAATAGTGTTGTCAAGAAAAAAAAAAATGCTGGCACCCCATCAATGCCAAGGCCTACACATTATTATTAAAAGTTCCCAACACTTCGCCAACCTGGTTGAATTGGATGAGGATCGTAACAGACAGAAGTACCATTTTACTGTTTTCAGTGAAAGAAACCCCTGAAATCACATGCAGAGCTCACTTATCTCAACTCTTCAGACAGACCAAAGAGACAAGCAAGATGTAGATGTTCACTGCCTTCACCAGAAGGAATGTAAACCAGAAGTAATGTAAATCAGAGGTATGAAACTAAATCATAAGTAGGCAACTTGTGGTCATCCAGGAGTCTATGGTTTGTAGGTTTTACCATTGCTGCTCAGCATAGCCAATGATGAGGAATGGTCGTGGATCATATGTTGTTCACTTGTGTTCTAAATCCCTTCAGCATACTGTTGTACATTCTCCAGCTAATTTCTGCAAGTGGATTCTAGAGAAGAGCAGACCTTTCAATGTTATATGCAAACACTTGTAATAGTGGCTTGGTACTTCTCCTTTCCCTAGTGAAAAAGTACAGTCAGCCCTCCACATTTGCAGGTTTCACTTTTGCAGATTTGATTATTCACAGATTATTTGCTGTCACCTCTGTTGCCTCCCTATGCCATTTTTAATAGGGACTGTGAGCCTTGTGAGACTGAGAAACTGTGAATGAGGCTTGTAAGTCTCTATTAAAAATGGTATGGGGCAGCAGTGGAGGTGTCAGTAAGCCCTACCAGCCAACCACTTCTGCCTTGTGAAGGAACTCTGATGCCTCATAGGAATCCACAGTGGGTTGAATATGATAATCACCCATTTTTGTGTGTTAAATATGGTTTGGGAGAGCCTAGAGTTATTCATGTTTTTTTCCCTTTCATGGGGGTCTGGTGCCCCCAATCTAATCCCTCAAATGTGGAGGAATGACTGTATTTTGTAGAGCAGAAGAGTCTTTCTTGTGCCGGATCAGGTATAAGAAAGTCATCAATTATTGAACCCGGGGTGTTTTGTAGGTAAAGAATGTGCTCTAGTACCAACCTTTGCCGCCCTCCTTTGTGTTTTTGAAAGAACAGTAAATGTTTGGGGTGTATGGTTCAGCCATTCCTTCATCCATCATGTGTTTGGAATCTAGGCTGCTATTGAACAGGGATAGACCATCAAGCTGAGAGGCTGCTGTGTAGCAGAGAAGGGAAGAAAGATGGCACTTAACTGTGTGCCTATTGCCATTTCTCCCTGCAGCCTTCTTACCATCTGGCACTTTATCCAACAAGAGTTCCCAGCATATGTTTATATGTGACTCAAACACAGCAAAAAGTTCTTAATGGAAAAATAGCATTTGTAGCCCATGGCATATGCAAAAAAGTGCACACTACTTTTTTTTGTTTTGATCTGGGCAAAAGGCAAGTGGTCTCTGCTACTTTTATCAGCACTGCAATGTGGAAAGAGTACTGGTGATCCGTAGAGGTAAGGCTGCATTTGTAAAGGCAGATCTGCTTAGGATGCAATGCTGAGAAAACATTACATGCTGCTTTCTGGGCCAAAACATAGTCCACTGTCTATTTCCAATGATCCTTCCTGCACCGATAAAAGAGGATAATAATTTATCTGTCTTATGCCCTACGTACCTTCTTATTCATAACACCTTTGACCATGGTTGCCGTTTTCACTTTTGCTCATCTGCTACATCAAGAACTTCCTTACATATGTAATCATTTCCCTAAGCTGTAAAAAGGGAATCAGGGCATCTCACTGTCAGGTTGTTGCTTGAACTATTTGCACTGAAGACAGTGTTTCCTCAGTTCTAGTTGACACTGGAATGGTAAAACCATATCTAAACTCCATATTATTGATTGATTTTTTTGTAGGAAGATGATCCCTGAACATGGAATTGTACTGAAAGAAGGCTAATCTTGAATACTGTGTTAGATTTTTTCTTCTTGTCTACAGCCTATGGGAACAGCCAAGACTTAACCTTTAATTTCAGGAACAGCTAGACTTCAACTTTCATTTTTTCCTTATTGGTCCTCAAAGTCTGATTTCTAGTTCTCTGTTTATTGCTAGGTGGTTTTGTCAAATCTTTTAATGTCTCCTGTATGCTAATAATACCAAACCATATATCTAACTTTCCTGACTAGCCTTCTTTAATCCAGTCCTGCTTCTGTAATTATCTACTTGATATCTTTTCTTCACTGCTATCTCAGACTTAGCTTGTGCTCAGTTTTGATTTATAGCAAAGGATTAAAGAGTGCTGATGTATTGATTAGAATGTTGAACACTGTTCAGTTCTCTCTCAAGCTTACTCATGTAACTTGTACTATAACCACCACCAACATCACCTTGTTGATAAGCTTTTCTGTTGTTGTGGTTGTGGTTGTTGTTGTTGTTGTGTCCCTTTGAATTGTTTCTGACTTATGGCAACCCTAAGGTGAACCTATCATAGGGTTTTCTGGGGCTGTGTGAAGCCCCCAAGGTCATCCAGTGGGTTTCCATGGCTGAACAGGAAATTGAATCTTGGTCTGCGGGGTTCTAGTTCAATGCTCAGACCACTAAACCATGCTGACTCTCTAATTGTCTTTAGTATCTTTCATTTATTTAGTTTTTTCCTCCCCGTATATTAAATCTTGTTGCTGTATTACTTGATGCCTGTGCACTCTGCCTTTTTGGATAACCCCCTTGTCATCTTGGATCATGCTTTCAACTCTTCCCATTTTGTTTCCTTTGAGACAATTCTATCAAGATTTTCTTGTTCCACTTCAGACCTTACATGGAGGAGTGTGGGGTGATAGAGAGACACTTAGAATTGGATACTGCTAAAGGAATTTGGGAAATTTTGCTGAAGGCAAGAAATGGCAATGGCAGATGCACAGATCTTGAATTCCATTAGTGTGGGAGAAACTGGATGAAATGGAAAAGAAACACAGTGTCTCCTTAGTGCAGTCTTGATAGCTCTTGGAATAGTTCATAACAGGTTACATAGCATGTGGGGTAATAGTGTAAGTGAAATGAGCAAGTACTTTCCTCTTCACTACGAGCTAAGCATGTGTATCCTGTTAGGGAGTGTTTTTGGTGTTTTATATCCCTTCTAAAAGCCAGGAGGTATGGAGCACAGATAGGAAACTTTTAGCCTTTGAGAGACTTCACCCATCCCACAAACTTCTTCCACTGTTACCTCTGATCATTGATCTCATTGATCAAAAGTAAGAGTCTGTTTAAAGCCCAGGAAATGGTTGCATGGAAGTGAATTGATTTATAGCCCAGGAAGCTATTGCATTAGTGCTTACCGTTGACAGAAATGAAGTGAGCTTTGCTTTGCATGCCTGCTGGGAAAATGTCCAAACTGATAAGAATTAACATAAGCTGGGACCACTATATGTTGGGTTGGCTCTGGGGAGGGGAAAATGTTCACCATTCCTGGTGTAGAGGCTGCTCAAGGCAGGCCTCTCATCTCTGTCCATACCACCTGATAACCTCTTCTCAGATCTTGTGACAGCTTCCCATCCCAGTTTGCAGTTAGCACTAGGCACTTTTCTATCACCTTGCCATGATTCTATCTTGTATCCTTATTAACTGATGCCAGTGACCTTTGTTCCTCCAGTTCTGTTTCTCCACTGTCCACAAACCTGTATTGATAGTGTTGTTTACATATTTCCTCAACTACTTGAAGAATTCAGTATTATAACTTGTCAGATTTCATTTTGATAATTGAAATGGTCAGCTTTTTATGTTTGACATCCATGTGAATAGGATGTCAGTCCTTAAACAGTGGGCACTAACTGTCTTGAAAAGCGCTTGTGAATTTTCATTGTGATGTCTCAGACTTGAAGCCAAATCAACCATTACCATGTATTTTTCATCTTTTATCTTGAAACAACCATGTAGGAAATGAAGTAGCATTCAGATTTGAAGTTCTGAATTGGGTTGTGCATGTGTGCATCAGTTTTCTTTCCAACATCTGTGTTCAGTAAGAGATATCATGCTATGAATGTATCAGTAAATGGAATCCCAAATGCCAGGCTTGTACTATGTGTACCCAACCAGTGTCCCTCTCATGGCTGCTCTGAGTCTTCTGTTACTGCCAGTGCCCCCTTCCCATTTCCTGCTACACATCACTGTTTATCTGCTGATGGTAGCAGTAGTTCAGTTTTGTTTGAATGTGAAATGTGGAATTATGTCCTAAAATGCACTCAAGTATGCCTTTGTTCTTAAATGTCAGATGCCAAGACAGATACTAAATTACAGTATATATTTTCAATTTTTATTTGCCCTTTAGAAACTGGTGTGGGGGCTGAATCAATGGCAGCCTGGAAAAATGTAGGAGAGGAGAGTATATTGGGGCAAGCAGAAGAGACAATTTTCCCCCCAAAATTTTTCAAAACTAGAAGTGGATTTCATACCATTTGCATACTTTCTGTTATGGTAGTCTCTCTGCCTTCCCAGAGGGTCACAAAATTGGATTCTAGACCTGCTATAGAGGCAGATCATATCCCAAGGACTGATCTCATTTAGTTAATGAATCTATGGTGTTGTAGAGCTGAAAACCACACAGGGCAAATAATAAGCTCCAAAGCTGAGTGACACACATGTAATGTGTGCTCAAAAGGTTAGTCACATGTGGTTCGTAGGACAAATGTAGTGTGATGGGGGGATGCTTTCCGGCAGTGTGGTTCCCATGCACAGGATGGAGGAAAGGTGTGAAGGGAGCAATGAAAATGGGTAGGGGAGTAACCCCAACTTTGTCTTCAGTCTTTGTCCATCCTTGAAGCTGATCAGGACAGAATTGGATCATTTTCTAGTGACTAAATCTCTAAGATCTTCCTAGTTCTGTCCTTTTATGAACAGCTTGATCATGACCAGCGATTATCTCTTATTACTTCATCCCTTACTAATATGTTGCTCTTTTCCCTCGTTCTAGGACTGCCTAGAAGAACTTTGCCTCTTTGCCACAAGGAATGTCCCGGCAGTGTTAGCAGGACGGCATTTGACCATCTCCAGCATTAGACCCTTAATACCCTACGTGAGCACTGCTGTAGGTCTGGCTCTGCACACAGCTGCCTTCTCCTTGCTGATTGTTCTTCGAAGGATACCATGAACTCCACAAATGAATCAGGTAGGTGAGGGAAGGGCAAAACTTGGGGAAGTTATTTTCTTGGACTACAACTCCCTGAAATCCCCAGCCAGAATGACCATGTACTTGTAGTCCAAGTTTTCTTAGGGTAATAGGGAGTATGGGAAAGATGCCAGCATTATTCTCTGTCCCGCCCCCCTTTGGCCAGATTGCATGATATTTGCCTGCTGGGCAAATTTGTAACTGCACACTGGAAGGGTTCTTAGGATGGTTAATGAAAGTGTGGCCAATTGTTTTAATATAGGACTGAAAAGCTTCTTACTGAATAACACCCACAAATTTAGAAAGAGTGGAACGTGTGGACCCTGGACATGTTGCTGTTCTATATACATTTTAGCTGAAGACTTGTCAAAGTTGCTAGGGAAGGGAGTGGAGGAGTGACCAGGTGCTTTCCCCAGCCTCGCTCAGCTGCTTGAAGTACCCAACTGCATGCCTCGTTTCTCAAGCCTAGGGATGTACATTTTTGCTTATTTGAATCTTACGTGCAAGAACAAATAATTTTCAGGATGCATTGCTGCTGAGCTTACAGTAGTTTTTGCATTTTTGATTTTGTGTATATGTGTGTGCTTTGGGACTTTTCCTGTGCACAAAAAAACAAAAAACCCTCTTGGTTTTTTTCCTGCCAAAATCTTTTTTCTCTTACGAAACAGTTTATTTTTGTGTAGAATTGTTTGCTATCTGTGCAAAACATGTTTCTTTTCTTCACAAAAATGGTCAGAAGTAGGAAAAAAATCTTGTGGTAGATGACTATTTTCTCCATGCAGTGTCTTGAAACTCTTTCTTCTAAGTATTCTTTACATCTATACTCAAAAGTCCTTGTTCTGTAGGAGAAGCAAACCTGACTTCAGCTCTTTCTTTGCTAGTTCCCATTGTGACAGATTTTCAAGTAGCTGTTCCTTGAATCCGCAGCTTGTGAGCAGGAAAAGGGAGCTACCATTCCCTTCCTACAAAAGATAGGCTCTTGAGTGAGAAGGGGATATTTCATAGTCTTTGCAACATTAGCAGCAGGTATCCTTGGGCATCTTCTAGGGCCTCAGCAGCCTTCAGGGCCCGCTGCTGATGTCCACTTGCTCTATCTAGCAGTAAATTACTATTTCTGTTACAGTCCCACTATTTTAATTACCTGCAATACTCCAATGTAGTTTTGCGTTGGAACACTGAAGGTAACTAAAATGGTGGATAGTTTGTAGTTTCCCAGCAAACATCCTAGTGCTGCTGGTACCTTTGAGAAGAGGCACCACTGTTGCCCAGGACTTCTGCAGGACACTTTTGCCAGGGTCAACCCCCAAGCCTAGAGCTAGTTCTCCTTCAGCTTCCTGCTGTCCTAAAGCCAGCTAACTGAACAGACACTGAGAAAAGCCAAAACTTTGAAAAATTATTTTTGGGCTGGATTCTCCAGATTCTCCCTGTCACTGACTATGCTGGCTTAGGGATTCTGGCAATTTTAATTCAAAAAATAACTTTTCAGGTCTCTGTGAGAAACACTTGAAACAGTCTCAAATAGCCATTGGATTTTATGTTCTTAAAAATGTGGACTTAGCTCTCATGTTTGTTTCTTTATCCCAGCATTCCTAGATGTAACCTGAAACTCGTGTAGCAGCTAAGTGAGTCTTCTCCAACTAAGTCTACCAAAATTCCATTTTAAGACTGTGATCAATGCAGACTCTGTGGCTTTAATACCCAACCAATCTCACTCTTTTTGTTCTTCAGTCCTTTTTTGTAAAGCTTCTAGCATGAAGTATTTCCCTGCTATAGGTTTTAGAATATTTCTTATAGGATAGTTTGGCTTGTTTTTGTTTTGTTTTGTTTTACATTAGAAACCTTATTTTCTCTGTCCCTGCCTTTGTGCAGGCAATTTGTTTCTATATTACTTTCCCTTCCTTGTTTATGTCATTCTTGTTCAAAATTCAATAAAATTTTATTGTTCTTAGTTGATTCCTTTTGTGAGCCACCTTGGGTCTCACTCTAGGAGAAAGGCAGCACATATGTTAAATAAATAAACTAAAATAAATAAAGTAAATCAATTTATAAATGTATATTTTTTTTCCAAAGGAAATTTTCAGCCATTAGTTCTTGGCACAGGATCAAGACTTCTACCAAGGTCTCCATTGTGTTTGGTACTAGTTCTGCCCCACAGGGATGTGGAAGGAGGAGCAGGTTTTGCCTGCTCTCAGCTGTATCCCAACTTAGTATATTTATTCTTTAAATTCAAAGGCAGCTGATGAGGACAAAACCAGATGTCTGCATATCATCATTGTTGATTCTATGCGTTGGTATGGTGTTTTTTTTTTTGGAAGTTGCCTTTTCAAGCAGCAGTAGCTTATTTCGGCAGTAAATGCCACTTCTGTACTGACTGGACTTCCACTTCAGTAGGAAGCAACTACTGCAGTTTTCTGCTTTTATTTCTGTGCAACATTTTGAGTATCATTTTTGGCTGAAAGCCAGAGTATAAATGGAATAAATAAAAATAAGTGAGAGTTTATTTTATTGCTTTCGCATGGCCACTTTATCTGATTAGAGAACAGAAGGTTATATTCTGTCTTCGAAATATTCTTGTTGTTTCTCGTAAACATATCAGCATATAGCAATTAACATCTACAGGGTCTTACTATTTTAATCTAACCACAACCTCTTGCTGGTTGGGTATGAATCATACAGCGGTAAGAGAAGAATTTGCATGAAAGTGGTAGTAAAATACCAGTGTGAACATGCCACAGTGATACTAATGTGGAAACAGAACATGTAAAAAGAAGAGAATATTTTAAACTGATTAAAATACCTGCCTGAGTGCTTTCCTGAGGAAATGTTGCACCATGGAATGCATGCATCATAATAGTATCTTCTCTGTCTGTTTAGAGCAGCACTTGTTAATGGCATAAAAAGGTATAATGACCATGCTTGATAAAATATGACAACAATCCTGTCCCAGTACTTTGGTTTTCTGTGTGAAATACTACCATGCACAGATTTACATACCTGTCATTTCAGAGAAAGACAAAAGGTGGCCCTTCTGCTGGTGACATCAGGGCTGCCTATAAATCTTTTATGTTAGTTTAACACGCGCGTGCACACGCACACACAGGGCTGATCCTATGATTAGGCAAAGTGTGACAGGTGTGGTTGAGGAGTGATAGTGACTTATTGTGCTGTGTGGCCCAGATGATTTGTTCTATTCCCTATGCTGTTTTGATCTTTACAAGTAATGACCAACACTTTTGAATTGAACCTGGAAGTGTGTTGATAATCAAAGGCAGTGCCGCTGTCACAAAAATAGGTATAGGGTGCTTGCATATCCTGGTACCTATCAGCACTTTTGTTGCCGTCTTCTGGATCAGTTTAAGTTTCCAGAGGCTCTTCAATATCAGCCTGATACAGAGTACATTACAGTAGTGGTTCTCAGTCTTCAGTCTTCTAGATGTCTTCTTGTACTTCAGCTACCAGAATGTTTGACTGTTTGACATGCTGGCATGGACTTCTGGGCATTCAAATCCCAATCATCTGGAGGACCAAATATTGAGAACCATTTTATTGCAGTAATCTGCACTATAACACAGCATGTATCAAAGTGGATAGGTCTGATCTTCTTGGGAATGAACATGGAGGAATAGGTTCATTCTGTATTCTTTTTTATATGCCTAAATCCAGTTGTTAATACCAATTTGAATAGACTCATTGAATTAATGGATACTTGGACAATCAACACTTATGTCAGTCCCCTTGGTTCAGTGGGACTGCTTCAGTTGGGACTGCCAGTACAAGATTTTAAAATGGTGTTCAAAGTGTGTCACTTCGGGTACTTTTACATATGGAAGTGTTGCTGAATTTCCCTATGTTAAAGATGAATAGACAGTTTGACAGATGACAGGGTTTTAATGCAGCCATTTTTATAATATAGGTAGAACCTCTCTTTTCTCAAATGCTTGGGACCAGAAGTGTTCCATATTTGAGATTTTGGAATACAGTACTATGGCATACACTAGGGGAGTAGCTATCCTGGATATTAGAGAAGCCATCCAGCAACAGGTTGCCAGGCAACCAGAATAGCCACTCCAGAGAGAAACCCAGCCCATTAGTTGAAAGGGGAGATTGGAGGGCTGTGAGAAAAGAGGTGTATATAGCAGGCACATTGAATTGATTGGGACTCAGACTTCAGGGAACAAGGACTAAGGGTGAATCCTTTAGTCAGAGAAGTTCTCATTCAATCAAGGGTGGGTTGAATGAAATGGATGTGTTTCCTTAGAGAAAGCCTAGAGAGAGGGCAGAAGAGAAATCAACCCACTTTTGAATCTGGTCAGAGAGAGTGACCTAGATTTGGGAACTGAACCTTTGGCAAAAGGGTGGCTAGAGGGTTGTGTGTGAAAGACCTGTGCCTTTATGCTGATGTAAAGAAACTGGTTAAGCGCATTCTGAAGATCTCTTTGAGCTTGAACATACATACAAAACCAATACTTTATTCTATCCATTATTTTAATGAAGATTATAGTATACTTTTATAAATTTTGGCTCAGCTAAATGATTCTCAATAGTTATAACCAAACAGAACCATGCTACCATAGATAATTAAAGGGGATCTAAATAACAACTGAAAGGCTTTACCCTTTTTACATGAAGGTGGTGTTTTAAAGAGAAAGGCCAGAGCTGTGTAAAGTGGCAAGGTGTTTAGCAGATGAGGAAGTGGTGGGAGCTGCCAAAAAGCAGGCCCTGCCACAAGTACCTTTTTGGAATAGCCTCATGTCTTGTTCATTTGCTGCTTGTGTATGAGACATGCAGCTGGAGAGAACCTGAGGATCTCTGAAATTGTGGGAATCCAAGTGTAGGTTTCAGTACAAATCCACACCTCCTGCCATTTCACAGATCCTCAGCTTCTCTCTTTTGCTGCTAACCACCCCCTTCTGCCTTCAAGGTGGTGGCTGTGATGCTCCTGCTTTTTCATCTTTCATCTCTCAGTTCCTTTTTGGAGAACTTTTTGAGGGCTATTTCCCAGAAGTTGCCAGCCTCCAGCAAAAGTAGAGTTCAGATGGCATGGAGCCGTCCTGTATGGCCCACATGTTCTTACAGTGAGCACTCGCAAAAGAAAAGTCCATTAATTTACACACATAGCACATACACACTCTTTCTCTTGCTCTCGCCCACCCACCCACCCACTCATATGCATACATGTTTACATGCATCTACAAATATGCTTTGCCTTCATCCCCAACTGGGCTGTTTAGCTTTTAGAAAACCCCTACTGGCATCACTAAAGCCATTTAGAAGGCTGAATTGTAATGGAGAAGGGGCAGTTTGTTGAAGTTGATTACAGTATTGATTGGGAGAGATATCCTTGGTCTCTTCAGCAACCCCTCTTCAGCAATCAGGCTTTACAAAAGCTTCCATGGGTGGTGTTGAAGGGAAGGGAGGAGGCCAAGTACCAGATTGGAGGATATCATGCAGTAATAGTAAAGTCTGTTTTTTTCAAAGGGGAAACATATGAAGGAGGAGACAGTCTGGGAAACTCAAATGCAGGAGAAATTGAAGATATCAGGCAGTTAGGTATGGCAAGGCTCAGAAGAACTCACAGTAAAAGCAGACACTGCTTTAATCATAATCTAAACCTAGTTAACAAACAGTTACTTTTAAAGCCATGCCTTTTCCAATAAAAGCCGGCTTAAATTTGTTGAGTGAAGTATTCCTAACCTCTTAAGTGTGCTGTTTGACTCGACAGCCTGCAGGCAAGTGAACAGTTGGTGAAGTGGTGGAACAGGTTCCTCACCTCAGGTCTCCAGCCTCCAGGGCTGGACTGAGTGCTCAAATTTTCTTCCTCAGGTTGGGTATATCTGCCTCAGACTGGGCTTTTGGGCATACTGGGAAATGCAGGCCCCTTAACTCTACCTTCCTGTTCTTCCTTGTGAGCAATCTCCAGTGTTTTGCCTACAAATAAAGAAAATTATTACATTATCTCCAGATGATCTATGTTTGCTAGACTTCACCCTGCCTTAAAATAACTGTCTGAGGCATTTAAAGGATGGGACACAACAGTTATGGGAGAGTGGCAGCTGCAGTCCCTGGGGGATAAAAACAGCTGGCTGCTCAATGATGGGTAATCAGAAGTGAAGTGAGGCAGAGAATCACTAGACAGACACTGTGAGCGGCTTCTGGACAATGCTACAAGCAGATATGCTGATATGCTATGTTGGGAGGATTTCCCCAGCAGCAAAGAGTATACTAAAGCTGGGGCAAATGTTGAGAAGTAAAATGATGGTGTCACAGTGCGAAAGAGGTTACTGCGTGCTTTCCTTTGGAAGCCTATAAACTTCAGTGTGACTATTTTAAGAGCTTCTGCAGCATTGGTTTTGATAATATAACACACTTTTTGGTTTAACCCAGGATCAGAATCATGTGGCCCTGTGGGCTCTTCTGAAAAGAATTTTAGCTTGAAAAAGGAGAATCATGACAGTTTTCCTTTAAACAAGGTGCAGCGTCCCACTGCCGTGTTCCCTCCCAATTTCTTTTTGATCTACTTGGCACTGCATTCTGAGTATTCTATTGAAAGGTAGCAACCAGTCAAATTATCTAACCCTTTTAGCATTTTGGCTATATTTTCAAAGTAAGTTTCTAGTCCTCATGGGGGGAAAATGTTGAAAAACCTGATGGAAGTAGTTTTTAAGCTTCAACACCAAATTAAGCTTCTATAGGGCTGTTGGTAATTAAAATGATAGTTCAAATTCACATTTAAGTTAGAACTATTCTCCTGGGGGTATACTAACTTCACTGTTTCGAAAAGCATGTGAAGTATATTGCTTGGGCCCCATAAGAGCAGCAGCTGGGTTCTTTAATTCCGGAGGCATCAACAACCCAGCCAACAGAAAAATCCCTTAAATCAAAGAATCTTACTGCTTTGCCCTGATTGACTGGAGCATTATATAATACTTTCTGGGTCATTTCAGCCTCTACGACTGAAACTTTGCCAATGACTCAAGAATGTTTTCAGCTCAGATTGACTTTTTCCTGTTTATGTTTTCGATTTCTGCAGCACAAGGCAATGCTATGTATGTGATCCATATTATTCAGAATATGTCTTACAAGTCTTACTTTGAATGATGTGTTTGGACTTTCAATAAATCTAGTTTATGCAGATGGTATTTACTAAGTCATTTTCTTTAAAAATGCATGCAACTTTTCATGTTAACAGCTTTCAGGTTACCATATATCTGTGGGGTCCTATTCAGAGCTTAATGTCTTGAGAGGTGCTGAAGCTCACAAGACTTGATAGGTATGCCCCATTCTCTAAAATGTGAGGAGGTGATACAGTAACTAATATGTCTGACTAGGAATGGAAGACCTATCTTCAAATTCTTGTTCAACAACAATAGATGTCTGGCAATCTTGGGCCAGTTGCTACCTCTCAGTCTAATTTACCTCACCAGATGATTGTGAGGATTACATTTTGTGTGTGTAAGACAGGAAGAAGGAGTGGTAGAGGGACTCTGTCTTCCATTTTGGATTTCTTTGATGGGTGAAAGTGTGGGACTTTCCCAGCCCTTATCCCACCAACGGTGGGGTTTTCCACTCCAGCAATTCCAGCAGTGTTACCAACTATGAAGGTTCCTCTCAGGCAGTCCTACCACTGTGACCAGATGTGGGGTTTCTACCTTTAACTCACCAACTGTGAAGACTTCCACAGTGCTCACCACAATTACCAAGAGGGAGGGCTTTCCCTGGTCTCCACCTCTACCACAGTGTACTGACCACCTCCTGTCCCACTTGTGTGACAGCAACTGTGGGGGCTGTCTAAGTGCCCTCAAGGTGCCTGTGAGGATTTATGCAACTTCTGTCCTCAGTGGACACCACCCCTCTATATTCAGAGTGGCCACCAGAGATACCTTGTCTGAATCAAAGCTCTCAGATAGGCAGCATTTACAGAGACCAAAAGCGTATACGAACAAAACAAGTCTTTATTTACAGAAGTTAAACATACCAAAGCAGATTAAATGTTCATTATGTTTAAAACACCACACACACTCTCTCTCACACTCCTCTCAGGCTCACTCAGACCAACGATACTAAACCCTCCGCCAGTTTTTCTTCTGTCACGCTGACCCTGGTCTAACCCAAAAACCCCTTTCTAACTGCACCCCTTCCGAAACGGAACTCCCAACTGTCCTTCACCAGCTGTCAGTCACCAGCCTTGTGCAAATCTCCTATAACATGCCACCAATCAGCATTCACTCCCAACATTCCATTCTCTTCCCCCTCCCAGCAGCTCCTGATCTTATACTCTCATAAACAATCAGTAAGTCAAAGAACATTTTCAAATACAAATCCATGACATCACAGAAATCATGCTCATGTAGAGGAAGCAGAGGGCTTGTTTTCTGCTGCTCCAGAGACCAGGACAAGGAGCAATGGATTCAAGCTGAAGGAAAGGAGATTCCACCTGAACCTCAGGAAGAACTTCCTGACAGTCAGGGCTGTCCGGCAGTGGAATCTGCTGCCTTGGAGTGTAGTGGAGGCTCCTTCCTTGGAGGTTTTTAAGCAGAGGCTAGATGGCCATCTGTTGGGAGTGCTTTGAGGGTGTTCCTGCATGGCAGGGGGTTGGACTGGATGGCCCCTGTGGTCTCTTCCAACTCTACATTTCTATGATTCTATGCTAAAATGTAGCAGACATTCGGTGGTAAAACAAAGGCAGTGTCCAGGGGTGTTCTTTGCTGTTGCTGCTTCATACTTCCCAGATCTAGATCCAAGTCATCTCCATTTAGGCATTCTGGTTTTCCACTGTTGGCTTTGTGTATGTAGCAGAGGTGCTGTGTGCTGGCTTTCTGTTTGAATGAGTTTCTAAGACCCATATTAAAAAGCTATCAACAGATGCCAAGAGGAGCAAGATGGCATTTTAGCAGTCTCCATAGCAACACATTTCCACCTACTCCAGCTCCAGCCAAGAGCAAGCCCTTTCCCATTTTTTGAATGCTGTTTTAACTGGAACACCATTGCTTTTGTTGTTGCTGCTGAGCCCTGTGAATTTAACTGGAGAGTAGAGATGTGCTCAGGTGAATGCTTGTCTTTCTTTTTCCGTTAGCTGTTTTCTCTGTTGAAACTTCCTGTTATACAGCAAACAAGAGGATGCCAAGCACTGATACTTTTGCTGGCATAAAAAATGCCATGTTTGCCTCTCTGTTCCTATTGCTGAAAAGCAGCTGTGGCTATGAACAGGCTAAAATTGTTCACCCTCCAGTTAAACCCATTTAAAGGTGACAGGACTTGTTTTTCCACTGGCAGATGTAGGCTGCTAGTGCATACTGGATCTTTACCTAGGCACTGAGGCGGTCCCGCCAGAAACAGGTGATGGTAGTAGCAATATACCTGAATGTTTCTATAGCACTTCTTCTGTGCTGATAATATTTTGCCTATGTTGATCATCTTAATAGCCCTATAAGGAAGTCCAGTATTATGCTTATCTCTATTTTATAGACTAGGGCAAAGGAGACGATCTAAGAGAGAAGAAGACATTCACAGTTGAACCAAGGTTTGAGCTGAGTATTTCCAGCTCATGACTTTTGCTCTTCAACATTTAAGGTATATCATATCTGTAGCAGAGTTTCTCTGAGCATATACAGAGTAGATTCCCCTCATAAAAATGGTCATTGGTAGAGCACAAGCTTTATGTGCAGAAGGTTGGTTCTTGGCAAATACATTAAAAGTGTCAAGTAAAAGAAATTGGGAAAAAACTCTTGGCTGCCAAAACTGCATGGAAAGCTGCTATGAATCAGAGCAGACAATACTGGGTTAAATAAACAAAATAATCTGACCTGTTATGAGACAGTTCCCTGTTTTCTTTTAATGCATAACCTCTGATTACACAGGTGTGATTAGCCATTTCAAAAGGTGTCTATTCAGATCACATAGTTTGCATCATCTCTTTTTCAGACGTCAACCATCGCCCCATGAACTTTTCCTGTTGGTTGCTACCTACGTTGGGTGGTGTTCTTCTACCTTGTCAAAATGGATTTTGTGTTTGCTGAAGGACACTCCATTTTCAAATTGTCTGGGATGTATGAGAGAGTTGTGGAGTAGTAGTCCTGAATGTATGTGGTTAACATCTAAGTTAGGTGGGATTTTAGGGCCCATATATTTGGAGTTGATATGTTGTAAAGGCCTCAGTGTCAGAACTGGTGCTAGATATATAAGATTGTACATATGGAAAATAATCCCCAGAAAATAATATTTTAGAGCGTGTTTTCAGTGCCTTTTTTCTTGTTGTGTGCTTTCAAGTCATTTCTGACCTACAGTGGCCCTAAGGCAACCCTTACATGGGGTTTTCTGGGGCTGAATGTGGATTTCCATGGCTGAGTGGAGAATCAAACCCTGATATCCAGGGTTATAGTCCAGTGCTCAAACCTCTACACCACACTGGCTCTGTGCCTTTTTCCTACTCTTGAATTTTTTTACAAAGGATCCTGTTAAAGTATTTTCAATATACCAAGTGTTACACATTCTTTGTGATACTTGGTTTCACAGCAATTGGAAAGGTAGGTCACTGTAAGTATCTTGTCTAAGGCAGCATAAAAAATCCACTCTGTTGAGTGTACTTCTCTGACAAAGTCATCTCACCTCCACATATCTTGGATTTGGGCAGAATTTCAAGGACAAAAGGGTTGGAAGGGATCTCTCTAGAGAAAATACTTGTGTCACCTTAAAGATTAACAGATTTATTGTGGCTTATGCTTATTATAAAATAATAATTGGATAGGCAGCCATGATGTAGTACCCATGATGATGCAAAGAAAAATTCTTCTCCTTTTTGTAATGCAGTTGCATTTGGCAGAAGGAATCATGGGCTAAGCTACCAGCATGAAGAGAACACAGAGGAGAAAGAGCTACTCTGTTATGAGAAACAAAATTTTCATGTCACATTGGAAGTACAGAAACACCTTTTAAATTGAAAAATATCCTGATTATTTTTGTTGGGTTAAGGTGAAATTTGCTAAGAAAAGATGTGTTTTTGAGTTGTAAACATGCAGCCCAATTTCTGTAGAGAGTATTTTCCTGGTACCATTGAGCATGCCTTTCTATGTTTCACAAATTTAGGTTCCTAGTTGCTTTTGGATAACAATTTCATCCATCCCCAACCAGCTTGCCTGATGATCAGGGATGATCAAAGTGGTAGTCTTAACAGTGTTTGAGGATCCAGTGTTGTGAACCAACGCCTTGCAAATCCAGTTAAAGGGAAAAATATCTGGCTCAGAGGTAGAGTCTTTCAGGTGGGCTTGTGGATTCCCCCTTTCTTAAGAAAACATGCAGAGTTCCCTGAAATGTGAAAACTACCACCTTATTTACTGATATACTGGGCATCACAAGCAATTCATAGATCCATTGCTTCAGGGTTGGTGAATTGCCACTTGGCTTTACAGCTGCTTCTTCTGTAGCTGCTCTGGGTTTTATGGGAGCCTTCCATGTGGCAGACCCTATTCCCAACAGTGATTTGGCATAGGAAGAGTTCTGATAGAGCCTGGAGCAGCTGCCAGAGTAGCCATAAAAAGCAGGAGTGGATTCACCATCCCTCATGTGAAGGATTTGCCAGCCGATCCTGGTGGGGGCCTTTTTATTTCCAAGTTGCTAAGATACTTGATCACTAGAATTGGCTAGTAGAGGAAATGATTCTGTCTTCTTCCTCTGGTGTCAGTTGCTAGTTGGGAAGCAGTGTTTGATGATGTTTCAAATGTGTTTTCTCTCCCTCCCACCTGTTAGCATGGATGGTTGCTGTCCAAAGTTGATCATCAAAATCTCCTAACAGGAATAGCTCATTAACGTTGATTAGTGTTAGCCAGCAACAACAGAGAGACAGATACTGGTAGAACCATGGGAATTAGGATCAGTTTTAGTGGTGTGAGCTTTTACAGGTGAGAACCTGCTTCCTTTGTGTTTCATTTAGTGAAGATGTCAGACTACATGTGGGTCAGCGTGTGTAATTCATGAGGGCTCACATCAGGATGCAAAGGATTGCCACTTAAGTTAAGTTACCATCTGTCTCTCTTCCCAAACTTCTGCACAGGATTGTTGCAAGGAAAAATATGGATAATATTAAGTTGTCTTATGCACTTCTTGGTAAGGCAGCCTATGAATTTTGGGGGTGGGTGGGTTACTGTTTCATGAACTGAATTAATTAAGAGTGTCTAAGAGCAGCCACTAGGTGGTGCTAATCAAATTTGTATGTCAAGGTTAAGTCACCAAGAAACTTGTGGGGTTCACTCCCTGTCTTCTTTGCCTTCCTTTCCTGGAGACCTTTGCCTCTAACCCTTATCTTGCATTCCTGTTTCTCAGTACAGCTCCCTCCCCACACACTATGAATACAGAGGAAAGAAACATTCTTACAAAGGGAAACCAAAAGGACAGCCAATACAAAAGATAGAGGTAATATGTCATTTTACTACACTATCAGATAATACATAATGCTATAAGCAGAGCCCTGTGGGAATGGGCCAGAGCTCCATCTGATCCACTATCCCGTTATGCCTACCCAGATATTTCTTGGAAGCTACCCCAAAATCCACAAAATCATGGAGACAGTAATTATTTCATGACCAGATCTCGCATTCCAGGGGTGAGAATTAGGTGGCTCTTTAGATTTTATCAGACTATATCTCCCATCACTCTCACTGTTGGCTGTGTTTGCTGTGGATTGTAGGAGTTGCAGTCTTAACAACAGCTGTAGATGTAGAGTAAATACCTTTATTGAATTTATTGTGCTCTGTACAATAAGGTGACAAATGTTCTCAAGCATTGCTCTGTACATGGAATTTACTGTCTTGTTTGATTACCTGTGCCAGCTTATGCTATAATAAATGCATTAGTCTATAAAGTGTCACAAGACTGTTATTTTTACTGCCCCACTGGAAATATAACAGTGACTTCCACTCATTGGTTGGAACATTGTACAGCAGGAGCCAGCTTGCTTTTTATCAGTTAGGTACTATATTGTTTGCATGTTCTCTGCTATAGCCCTGGTTTCAGGGTGCCCTTTAAAAAAACAAAAAACCCTAAACATCAAACTACCCAATGTATCAAACAGGCAGTAAATGATATACTCAGAAAGTGAACAATAGGAAAATTTAAAACATTTCTGGGAAGACCATAGTTTGGAAGAACTGTGACATAGTGAAAGAGAATGAATAAAGGGGCTAAGAGTATGAACATTTAGCTCCATGACAACAGTGTCCCATAAGATAGAAAGAAGAGCAAATTTGGTTTCAGAGTCCTTAGCTCCTTTTACACTAGACAATCATAGCACTTTGATTCCACTTTAACTGTCATGGTTCCATCCTATGGAATCCTGGGGTTTGCAGTTTAGGATATCTAGAATTCTACAAATTACGAGCCACAGGATTGGAAACATAGTGCTATAACTGTCTAGTGTGAATGGAGCCCCTTAGGTCTTCTCTGCCTTTAAATCAAACAGCCATCAAGGACTTCAGCTTTGTACCTGTACTATTTACTTGCACAGTGAATAAGAATGGGAATGGAAAAAACAGGTGAGACAATATATTCACCATCATTCGCCGAATATTTCCAAATAAAGAATGGATAAGAGGATCTGCCGCCTTCCCTAGGCAGAACTGAATGTGGGCTAACAATTTTTTTTGTTCACCAAGTGGTAAATTCAGCATGGGGTGTGTTTACAGTGGGAATGAGCGACTGTGGCTCTTTAAATGATTGTAGACTGCACCTCCCATAATCCCTCACCATAGGATGTGCTATCTAGGGCTGATAGGCCCAAAACATGGTCTAGCAGCGAGAAGACAGAGCAACAGTAGCAGGTAATGAGAAGTCATGAAGAGCTGGTGTTTGCAGTGGGTGTCATTTCACCCAAGCCCCCCCCCCAAAAAACTGCCCCTGACAGCATCAAGAACTACCCCAGCAAAAGTGAGAGAAGAAAGGACTGAAACAAAAACAAGAGAAGGGACAAAAGCCATGAGGCGCAGAGAACATTTTTTTTAAACATGCAGAATTCCCAGATACATTTCAGGTTGAACTGTTCTTTCCTTAGTGGGGAGCTACAAATCAGTGTGGCCACTAGTCTGCGGTTTGTGGGGGGTGACATTGTATTTTTTTTCTTTTTTTGAGGCTACTGTCAATTCATTGTATACCAACTGCTGTAGTCAGAGAGTTCTTTTCTGCCAATGGAGGGCTTGCTGATTTGTTGAGCTTCTTTTATTGCCTCTGCTTTTTTCTGTCTCGGGTTATTTAGGATAATATTTGTGAATAGGTCATCTCTGTCTGTCTCTCTCTCTCTGTGTCACTTGCATATGAGGGAGCACTGAGAAGAAGTAGTGGAATTGTTTGTCAGAATCATGCATTAGAATTTGGCATCTCTGTTTGTTTTTTTTAATTGGAAAGCTACCGCCTCCATTACTGACCACAAATAATTTTTTTTAGTGATGAGCTGAGCATTTCAATCTACGTATTGGAAGAAGGATATGAACTAGCTTTCCATTTCTTCATGCAGTTTTGGCCACCATTGGGCAAGAAGACTGTAGCTTTCAAACTTTATATCAGTACCTGGGGGAGAGAAATGGTTGAGTAACACTCCTGCTTGTTGGTGTTTTTTTTCTTCAGAGTTGGAAAACTTACTTTTTGGATTGCAAATTCTCAGCTTTGAATGTTGGCTGGAAATTCTGAGAAATATAGTCCCAAAAGGGAAGTTTTCCAAGCTCTGGTTCTTTACTTCATTTTTATTAGGGTTGCTTTTACTTGACGGTCTTGTGTTTGAAGTTTCAGCATGTACTTGCCATGGGCCGTGTAAGTTTTTGCTTGTTTTGCTTCTATTTTTATTTGAATGTGGCTGTTGTTTAATCGAATCAATGTTTAAAATCATGTTTGGTATAGAAGTGGTGTTTCTGCCTCTCTTGTTACTAAAACGTCATTCCATAAAACAAATGAGTGGTAGATTCAGGAGAAAGTACAGTGCTTCATTAATTGATGGAAGATATGATGCTACAATGTGTGATGATAGCCTCAAGGTTACAGTTCTCCTTCCACATTTGTGGGTTTGAAGTTCGCGAATTTGATTATTCACGAGTGTGCATGCCTCCCTCCCATTCTCCTCCTCCCATTTCCATGCATTTTGCCCCAGTGCAAAGAACTTGTGCTGAGGCAAAATGAAATGGAAAGGAGGGTAGGGGGAAGCTTGCAAGTCTTCTTCCCCGCCACCAGAGCAAAGCTTGCATGAGCCTTCCCCCTCAGGAGTCCCCCCCGCCATTCCTATGCGTTTTGCCTCAGCATGGAGAACTTGTGCTGAAGCAAAATGGAAAGGAATGAGGTGGGATGGGGGAGGGTCACGCAAGTTCTCAGCGCTGGGGCAAAATGCATAGGAATGGCAAGGGGAGCTCTGGAAGGGGAAAGGAAGGCTTGTGTCAGCCTTCCCCCACCCCCATTCTCTTCTCTTTTGCATGAGAACAGGAAGGGGGGAGCAGGGGGAATTATTTGTCTCTTTCCCACTTTTGTGAGGGTTTTGTGCCTTGAACCCTCATGAAAGTGGAAGGACAACTGTATATAGGTTTCAAAGGGGATTATAGTGGCCCCTTGACTTTTGCGAAGGTTTGGAGCTCAGAACCTACATGAAAGTAAAAAAAAAATGCAAATAACTCCCACCACCCGCCATAAATGCTCCTCCTTCCATTCCCTTCCCTTTGTTACCTGTGCAACCAGCCTTTCCTCTAGTGAGCTCAAGGACTTGTATCAGACTCTCTTCCAGCCCAGTTGATCCTCACAATACTCTTGAGGTAAGTCAGACTGAGAGAGGATCTGGGGTCAAGATGGAATTTCGTGGCATAGTGAGAACTTAGAGAACTTGGATCCCCAAGTCCCAACCTGACACAGTAACCACACTACCATGTTGATTCTTATATAGCAAAGATGCTGATCTCTCTGGTATTGGTGCAATTGGTGGACGTGTTGCTGAATCACAGAATCAGCTTGCAAAATTCTGTGAAGTCAGAAAGTTTTTTTTTAAACTGTAGCTTCCAGAATCTCCCAGTCATTGGGAGATTATGGGACTTTTCATCCAACCCCCCCCTCCAAAAACCCCCCCAACTTTCCCAGCCACTGGAATAGTACCATAATGCTGTGCATAGTGGGGTGGTTACAAGTTAGATCATTTAGGTACTAAATGGTACTGCATGCTGTTTAGGAAATAGCAATCCTATAGAGCCATGTTTAGCGTTGTGTGTTACATAGTACCATATGAGTTTACTGACTAAACATCAGTACAGCCTGGCAGAAAAAGAAATATATCATCAGATATGCTGCAGCCCTTTGAAAAAAGTAAGTAAGGCAAAATTTATTCTCAAAAAGAATATGAAAGCGACACTATTATGTGTCGTACAAGGGGAAAGTAAGATTTTAAACCACAAATCTCTGGTTATGAAAAGACATTTCCATTTCCTTTCCCATTTTCCCCATTATTTTTCCCTGTTAAAGTGTATGTATTGTGATATTTGTTGTTGTGATGGTGGAACAAGTTGTTAATTAATGAGCAGTTCATAATCTTATTACTGAACCCAACAGAAAACGTAAGGAAATATAATATCCTTTTTTAAAAAAATTATTTTATAACAAAACATAATATAAGATTAGACTCCTATCCAACACAAGACTACAAAACATATCTACACATATCAACCCAGCTATCTCTTCCCTGCTACACTTCTGTAACAACAACATAACAAAAAAGAAAATACAAGCATAACTACTACTAATAAACAAAACAACCAACCAACCAACCTCTAAAGCTGGTTTCCAACTCTCCCTACACAGATTCTATCTTGTAATATTAAATCAGCTTCTGTTATTCACATATCTTCTGAAAAATAACTTCTAATCCTATGCTGATTTTACAGTATATTAATATTCAAAACAAATAGTTTTTTTTGTCCCTCAAAAAACATATTAATGGGTCTCAGACTTTCACAAGTGTCACCAGTGTTTGTTCTTTCAACAAGATTGTTAATTTGTCCATCTCTACTAAGTCTACAGCCAGTCTTCTATAGTTGGAATCTCATTGCTCTTCCTTTTCTGCGTGTATATTATTCTTGTTGTCATTGTCATGTAACAAAGAATTCTGCAGATTTTTTTACCCAGTGAAACCTCCATTAATTCTAAAAAATAAAGTTCTTTTTTTTTCTTAACATTTTAGATTTAAAATCTTCTTCACCATTATATGGACTTGATTCCAAAACGTCTTAGCTTTATCACAATTCTACTACATACGATAAAAAGTTCCTTCTTGTTCGCCACATTTCCAACACTTATTTGAAGTTCCATTGTACATTTTGGCCAATTTTTCTGGTATCAAATGCCATCTATACATCATCTTATAAAAACTCTTGAGGATCATAATACACTGTGAATTTTAACCTTTCTGACCACATTTTCTCCCATTAATCCAATATTATATTGTGCTCCACATTTTTGAGCCCATTTTATCATACCATCTTTCACTGCTTGCTGTTCTAACTCCAAATATAACAACATTTTGTAAATTTTCCCTGTCAAATGCTGGTCTTCTGCACACAATTATTTCACAGAATTTCTCCATTGTTTCAAAGTCATATAACTTTTTATCTTTTTTTGTTTTTTTCCACAATTTGCCTTGATGAAAACCATTGAAAACTGAATCTTCCTTGTGTTAACTTTTCCATTGATTTAATTCTATATTGATCTGATTCAGTCTCCAATAGACTATGATAAGTCAACTACCATTCTTTAGAAATTGTCTCTTTTCTGTTTTTTAAAAAAACACCACTTGGGATGATACCCACAATGGCATTGTTGAACAAAGTTTTAGTTTATATCTGTTCTGTATTCTCAACAAGACTTGCCTTATATGGTAATTGTTAAATGCTGCATTTACTTTACTTTTATCATACCAAAGATATCCATACCAGCCAAATCTCAACTCATGCCCTTCCAGTTCCCCTACTCTCTTATTTGTTTAATGTAACCCAATCTTTAATCCGAATCAAAGCACATGCAGCAAAATGTAATTTCAAATCTGGTAGCCCCAAACCTTCTCTCTGTCTACTGTCCTGTACCCCTAACCTGGCAAATGTGGAGAGATGACTATATTATACTTTTAAGATAAGTTTCCTTCCTGCCCTTTTTCTTTCCAGCCAAAGTAAGTGTGTGTGTGCCTTCAAGTCCCTTGTCAACTTATGGCAACTCCATGAATTTCATAGGGTTTTATTATTATTATTTGGATTTATGTGCTGCCTTTCTCTTTGCCCTTTCTTAGGCAAGGAATACTCAAGAGGTGGTTTTGCTGGTTTCTTCCTCTGAAATATAACGTATAGCACATGGTATTCATTAGCAGTCTCTCATTCAAGTATTAGCCAGAGCTGACCCTCCTTAGGTTCCCAGACTTAGGTTCTTGTGCCTTTAGGGTATTTAGGTGCTCTTTCCTACCAGTACTACAAATAATATCTGAGCTCAGGCAAGTACGTACTTCATGATGGTTGGGATAGATGCATTTCCTGCAAAGTGGAAACGGGGACACACAGACACCCACACACTTCTTGTGCTGGGGAAATGTGATATCTGCACAACAACTTAGAGGGAAATGCCTGGATCCTGGCAACAGAACAGTAACAACTGAGCATTTACACATGAAGAAATATTCTTCTGAAAGTGAAAATAAAGAGATGTCAACCTTTTCAAACCAAGTAGCATCCAGAACATTCCTTACTTTTTTTGCATGTTCTCTTACATTTTTAAATAATGTGTGTGCGTGTGTGTGCACCTCTGCTTATATTCCTGCTAGGCAGGGGTGATTTAAGAAGGGAAGCCCTGCTTTGTATGACTGTCTCTCTGGGAGGAAAACCAAGGCCTCGGGTAGAGAAGACAGCCGTGTGGGATATCTCCTTTCCTTGTGTTGTGTGACCCTCTCCCTTGACGTGATCTGAAAGGCCAGCCATGCAAAGAAGGGTGTGTGGATGAAAGGGCTCCAATGGTCTCCTGTCCACTCATGTCTACATAAATAGCTTCTCTGACGTTAAGTCCAAAAGCACATGAGGAGGGTGTAGAGTGGGCCAAAGACCTATAAATAACTTGAGGCTATTTTAAACATCTCAGTTTTGAATTAACATGCTGGTAAATAGAGCCCTTGCTCTTGACCTGCCTAGAAATATCCTAAAGGCTGCAGTGATATGCATCCAGTGACTTATCACTGTAGCATTTGGGTGATGGAGAAACTGAAAAGCGATCATGGGTATGCAGGAATTTGCCTTAAATTAGGTCAGACCATTGGTCCATTTAACTCAGAAACATCTATATCAGGGCAGGGGAAACTGCAGCTTTGCAGATGTTAATGGATTCTAGTTCCAGTTGTATAAGAAAACAGCATTAAACACACGTCAGAGAAAAAAACATTCATCTGAAGGCCTTTGTGAACAGCCATGGTGTAATCAGGCACTTGAACAACTACAATGGTGGAGTGTGACTGACATCGCTTGGAGGTGACATTCTTCAAAGCGGATGCCAATAATGAAAGGGCTCCAAGCACAGTGTCTTGCTTTATGTGGCAGCCCTGAGAATGAAGGCAGGAACTAGTATCTGAATGGGACGTCAAGACATGTGGTTGCCCTAGCAGAGTAATGGTAACAATGATGCACTTATGAGGTTTCCCTTTAGAGAACAAATAGTTTGGGCCACCTCTGGGCCCTACTCTTAATTTCCATTTGTCTGATTCCACAGTAGTAGGGGCAAGCTTCCAACTCTGCCCTACACTTGAGCTTTTAACCATCTTGCAGGTCCAAAGGCCAGGTGAAGCCTGAATGAGAACTATTTTTAAAAAGGGAACCTGGAAAAAGATCAGCGGCTTAATCTTCAGGCCCCAAAACAGTGGCATAAGATCGTCTCTATCATATTACAAGTGGGAGAAGGCAATGTAATCCCCTTCCCTGGAGTTCCTTTCCCTGGGTAATCCAGAAGGTAGTATGGCATGTGTGGCCAAAGCCGATTAGCATCTGGAAGGATGAGGGCTCCTTAAGCAAAAATGCCTTTGCCTCTCTCCCTACCTTGTTGTGGAGATTCCTTCTTCCTCAGGGACGGTCAGAGGGAATTTCATATATATCACATATACCAAGTACCAAGAGTGGACCAACCTTTGGCCCATTCAACTCAGCATCATCTGTCCAGGGTAGAAGGGCACCTACTTATGACTTGTTGCTCACTGTCTTATACCCCATGACCTCCTGAGGAAAGATTTGAAGGCACAAATCAGGTCAGTTATAAGGAAGCCCAATCCATACCTTTGGAGTTCCCTTGGGTAAAAGGCTGCCCAGCTACTTCTAAGGAAGAGAGAAGCCTTTGAAAGGATGGATTGGATTCACTTTCAGCTGGGTATGTTCATACTTTTAAAACTTTTCTCAGGTGTGAGAATCTCAGTTCTGGACAGAGAAGCTTTTGAAAACCTGGATTGTGCCAGAGCTTAGAAACGTGCCTTGTTTGGACCACAGTTCCCAGAACCTCCTAGCCAACATGGCCAGTGGCCTAGCTGGCTGGTGAATTCTGGCAGCTGTGCTCCAGAAAGTAACATGTGCAAATTTTGGGTTTGTCCAGCTTAACCTCCCTTCTCCATTGTATCTTCAAAGATGTGCCTTCTTCTCTTCCTCCCTTTTACTGGCACACTAGTCTACTCTTTGGTAGTAAAAGGGAGTAACAGTGGTGGCCAGGTAATGCATGAACCAGTCAGGATGAAACATCAGAACTTGAGATATGAGAAGCTGAGCAAAAATTTCAGCGGCTGCAAGGGTGCAGCTTCCTTAGATTTGTCAAAATGCTTAGTAGGCATAATTTATCTACAAGGCAAACTGTTGGGGTTGTTATGGGCATAACATCTTACCTTACTGCATTTTTAAAAGCAGAATATACGTAGCTTTAATATCTGCAAATGTGGATTTAGGATTACAGCTTTCAGAGGGGGCTTGTTTTTGGTTTGTTTAAATCATGTCCTTAAAGAACATTCCATTAAAAACCATTGGGCTTTAGGAAATCAACCACCTTGTGTATGTAGCTGGATGCTGGCATCCACAACACAGAAGCAGCCATTCCACCCCCTTTTGTTCTTGATTCGCCTTCCTTTTCTTGGCTTGACTGCCAGCACTGCCTTTCCCCCAGGGGATCTTTTCCACTGACCCCAGTGGTTGAAAAGCAGCTTCTGATAGGCAGGCAGCTCCTTTTGCCTGAACCATCCCAGCTCCCAGCGAGCTCAGCCGTGTTTATTTATAGCTGGCTCCTCCCTGACAACGTTCTATTTCAGGTCACCCCCGGCAGAAGCCATCTCGCTTGGTGGCAGGGATGGGAAGCAGTCGCATGAAAGGAGCCGTCTCATGGAAAAGGAGCCTTCGGCAGCTTGACAGGGAACGGCAGCTTTCCTTTTGTTAGAGACCTCTCTTGCAGACTAGATTCTGGATGTTTTGTTATTTTTATTTTTAAAAAACCTGTCTTATGTCTTAAGGAAATGTTGCAAAATCTGTCCTTTCTGGAGTGAATCAAACAGCACCTGAGATGTAAACCTTCGTCTTCCCTTTCCTTATTTTTTTGTCTCTGCTTCTTTCTGCATCTTGAGATTCTTCTATCTCATTGCTCTGGAGCTGAGAGAACAGTTGTCTCCCTTCCACTTCTTCCTCTGCAAGGAAATTTTTCATCTGCAAGCACTTTTTATTTTATATTCCTTTTGGCTTTGATTTATTCTTGGAGTGCGTTTCCTTACCACCACCTTCCTGCCACCATTGCTGTGAAACAATTTTAACTTTCAGTCTGCCACAAGGAGGACAGATGTGTGCATGTGTTTGTGACTAGTCTTAAAAGGGGGATGCTGGATGATTTGAAATGGCAGTCTAGCATAGGAAGAAGCACCCCCAAAACCTTTGATTGTGCAACAGATTGTCATAAAGGAAACTGAAGTGGAATAACAGCAGTGCAACCGCTCCTTGGCATGCTTCTTGTATCCTCGGTGTGGGGACTGCCAAAGATGTTGCAGACAATTTATGAAACTGAGTCGTGTTTCTCTTCAGATGGAGTCTCTGGGCGTGAGCCATCGTTGGAACTCCTGTCGCGGGCACAGATCCATGCCATACCTGTGGCAGGTGAGTGTTTCAAGGATCTTTAAAATGAGTCTTAAAAATAACCATTTTTAACTCTAGTCAAGTGTGTAACTGCTACTGAGGATGAAGTGGCTGACACGTTTAGGACAACAGAGTGTTCTAGTTCAGGCCAGACTGGCAACTGAGCCTTAGCAATGGGACTTCATGTTCAATAGAATCTGGCCTGTATGTGCCTGAGGGCAGGATAGAATATGAATCCTAGATGCCTATGCCACTTAGAAATATATAGTCTTTGTACAGAACTGCTGCCTAAATGAAGAACACCTAGGAGTTTTCAGTATACTTATACACATAACCACAGGTTTTCATATTGGCCACTTGATGTTAATTATAAGTCTGTGAGTGAGGGTTTAATTTGAATCAGGCTTCAATTCCATAACAGTTTAAAATGCTAAAGTTCAGCCACTGAATACATAACAGACTGTATGCACAGGAAGGTGCTACTGATCATGGGAAAAATGTTTTCCCCTCATGAATGAAGAATCACAATCAGCCTCTCTGTGCACTAAAAGATTAGAGTGCCAGGTTTCCAAGCCAACTTGAGGCCCAACACCTTTGTTTAAATGAATTAATCTGTAGGACTTTAACACTCCATCCCAGAATTAATTTCAGTGTTATTGCTCACTTCTAGAACCATATTCTTCTTTATTATCCTATTACAGTTTGAGCCCTGTGCTGAATACAAAATACAGAAAACTTAAATGGCAGAGCCTAAAAGACGAGAGTTTGGAACTGGTAGATCATTTTTGAAATTTAGATAGCAAAATGATTGTGGGAGTGCTTTTTGTTTTTTAGGCGTTCTAGCTAAATATGAAAGTGAATTGACCATTTCACCACCACCAAAGATTGCATTGCATTCTTTTGGCTGGAATTGATCTGTAGGTTAGATGGAATCTGTTCCATTTGCCTTTTGACATTTCCCCGTATAAAAAAGATAAGGAAAGGACCAAGTAGGGGCTTTTAACTAGTAATCTCTTAAGAAGATCTCAGTGCTATGTGAAGGGGCATGAGGATTGTATGCTGAACCTTATTCTTTTCTCACTTATCTCTTGTCCATAAGGCATATTTTAAAATATTCTGGTATATGCATACAAACATGATTTTAGCCAATATGCATGTCTCTATACAGGTGTTGTGTTTGATGGGGGTAAGAGTCTGCTTCCTTCCAAATTTGCCTCCAGCTGTCTTAACAGCAGGGGAATGGCTGTACTTCAGAGCTGAGGTGCATTTGAAACAAACCCAGTGTGGTGAGGATGACGAAAACCCATTTCATACTGGGAAATCTGGGGGTTTTAAACCACTGCATGGGCTTCAGGTGGGCTGAGTTCTGCTCTATAGAGTACTTAGCATCATAGTTCATCCCAGCTTGATCCCACTTCATATGGTTTATGACTCACATGAATGCAAAATTAAGCCCTGGATCTCTCAATGAGCTCAGCATTGTTAGATCAACACTTGAGAATAATTTCATTCCAGGGATTGCTTTTCTTTTTTTCCACAATCATTGGGCAGCAAATACTGTGGAGGATGTATGTTTGCTGGGCATTCATAAGGCTAGTTTCCCAAAAGATAAGCCTCTGGAATTATGTCTTAGCATATGTAAGCATATATATCCTGCTTTTACATATCCTGCTTTTACATAATTTCCCAATGGTTTCCCCATCCAGAAATCCAAACTGACACTTGCTTGACTTCAAAGTGTTTCTTAGACCTTTTCTGGAAGGAATGCTAGAGGAGCTTTTCTTTAAACACTGTCACGGACGCTATATTGTGGTATTTGGCTTGAGCCTTTAACGGCAATCTATTGATGTCAGAATGGTTCTCCATGCCAGATACACATGTGTGATGTGGCTCAAGTAGAGCAGTATGTGGTTTCTATCCAGTTGTTTAAAAAAATAAAATAAACCAGGTGATCTAAAAAATGTAAATTTGAGTTCCATAGGAATTTGAACTGTTTCCCTAGTGTTGTAAAAGGATCTATGTGTACATGTACATGAATTGACTTTGATTCTTATCTGCTTGTTTATTTTATCCAGCCAACGTCAAACTCTTCATGGTCAGCCATTGGATGGGCATAAATATGCAGAAATGCACTCCAGTCTAAATCATATTGTTAGTTGCAGCCAAGGTAGATCTGTCCAATCAATAGGAATTAGTTAAGCCAACTCTTACGTAAGTTCACCATATCTATCTGAATTGGAGCTAACAGTAGGATTCATGCCATGGAAGGTCCATGGATACTTCTTCCACAGTTAGATGCAGCTAACGTGCTTTTTGGCAAGGCTGCATACTCAGCCTTATCCTTCTTGAGCATGGGTAACTTCCACACCCATCTGTGCTGTGCAGTTAGAGGTCTAGATTTACACAATGAGGGTGCCCATAGGGGTTCCATGACAGCTAATAATGTATGTGTTGCAGAGTGTTTATATCTGGCAGAGACACAGAAGGGAAGGGGAAAAGAGTGACTGATTGTATTTTATGGTTTATTTATTTTCTTTTCCCCTTCATTGTGAGATTAGACTCATTCAAATTATTTAGAGCCATTTCTTTTACAAACAACTTTTACGGCACGGATACTCTCTTATTATGGGGAGGAGAACACTGCATTTCATGGATTCTGGGCAAACATTTTTGGACAATCCTTTCTGAATTTGATGAAGGTTGCATTGGTGGGTGGTCTTATGATGTTTTATAGGGCAGCAGTTCCATAGAGTTCCTGGAGAAACCTGTCAGCAATGCAACCTATCTTGAAGAAGGGGATTTTTATGTCTTTATTGTAAACATAGAGGAAATTCACAGTGTCAGAGCTGTGAGTTACAATCACTCGGTCAGTGGATTTGTAGTGTGAACTTCTGAGTTTTGTAGTGCTGAAAGAAATGTTTCCAAGGTCTACGTGCTGTGGAGAGTCAGTCTGTTATCTGAATGGAGCTACTGTAATAAACGTGTTTTTTTTAAACCGAAGATTCCCTGTGTAGCCACCCTCAACATTTGTGGGTTTGACTTTCATGGATTTTATTATTTGTGAGTTTCTCCAACCCCTGCCCTCCCACCTCAGGCACTTCTTTCCCAGGGGAACCTTGCCTCTCAGAAGGCCATACAGCCTTTAAAAACCCTCCTGTAGTCTTCTTCCTCCTCCACTTCCCACCACTGCTTGGCCAGCTAAGGACAGATTGCAGCCCAATTGCTCAGCACCATGAACTTTCTTCCAAAGCCCCACACACATCCAAGGAAGGAGATGGGTAAGAGAAATGAAGTATAGGGCCACGATGCTGACCCACTTCCTTTCCTTCTCCCTTCCCTGATCTGGTTTGGACCCTGAGTGCCCACTCTCACTGCCATTCTTTGGCCCCCTTCCCACAGACATGCATTTTGATGTTTGCAATTTTTCCACTTTAGTGAGGGTCTTGAACCCCTAACCCTAGTGGATGTGGAGGGTCAATTGTACAATTTTTTCTTTTTTCTTTCTTTCTTTTCTTTTCTTTTCTTTTTGACAGAGATTCTTTAGGTATAAAACATTGACTATTGCCTTAAATCATCCAGGGGATCTTCTCCAGTTTACCAGCTTCTATTCTTAGTATACTTATGGAATTCTATAAAGTACTGACTCCTACCAGCACAATGCAATATATTACAGGTATTATGGGGAATACCTGTGTTTTCTGATATGTATTAATCAAATGTGCAAATACTCTAAACATCTCTCTGCATATATTCAGGGATACAAGTATTCAAAAACATGTGTATATTTTATTACCACATTTTGCATGCTTGCTGTGGAAATGTATCAGGGTAAGACTGATTCTTCTGCAGTAATCATAACATGCTGAATAGCTCAGCAAAGGCATAAGTTGCTTAGGGATGTTATATAATCTCCCTCCCCCCACTTTTTTTTGGTGGAGATTTCAGGCCTTGTCTATATTTGCAGCAAAAAGAGTTGGGGATGAGGCAGTAGAATGGATTGTACCATTGCAGATTATAAGGAGATCGCATTTTTGAATGCACCCCTATGCAAAACCTAAACAAATAAAAAAAAAACCCTAATAACATCCACCTTGCAGATACCCTTGACTTTGTCCTTCTCTGTACAGTTTTCTATTTGCAGCGTTTATTTTTATTTATTTCACATAACCAAACATTCAAAATGTGACTTCTCCCACCAAATCTGCAGTCTGAGATATTATGGTGAACTCTGGCCCTTCAATATCATAACAGTATATTCTGATGCAGTTGTAGACCAAGGCTAAAGCTTGATAGCCATATTATACATAATAAAAGGAGAAATACGAATGCTACTTGAGAGATGGTAAACCAGAAACACAGCTCAGTTGTGTCAACATTGGATTGACATGATGTCACACATTTTAAAAAAGGAAATAGGTAAAAGAATATGCAAGAGCATATTTTTGGTTTCTGCTAGCTCCACAGTTTTACAACACACAGCATGAGCTGGATGTGATTCCAGAGTAGTGCCTCTACTTGAAAAAAAATTATTGTCTCAGAAGTTGAAAGAAAGTTGTTGAGTCTTGTAGTTGGCTGGATATTTGCAGTGTGCTTGAAAACCAAGGGAAATTGGCATAGACAAATTGTAAGGTCTGGGTGTTTTTCCATATTTGCAGGATGGAATTTTGAAGAAAACCCTGTGCAGATTTCTTCTATTAGTGCTAATGCAGCAAAACACTAGATCTAATCCAGTGTCTTGCACCCTATTATTAGTATTATCACCAAAGATTGGTGGTTCAAACCTAATTTAGGCATTACATCTGGCCTGTCATTTGCCTAAATTCAGGGCTTGTGCACCCTCATCCTCTCTTCAGTCTAAGCTCCAACCTCAGAAAAAGCAAAGTCATGGCCAGAATACTTGGGAAAATAATACAATGTTGTGTTTGCTTGATTCTCATAATTCATTCTGCTGCCAAAATCCTAGCTAATTTTCAAAGTAGATGCCGTTTTCTAGCAATTATTGAGGTAAAGGCAGTATTGGAAGGAGGGACATGACTGAAAGTTTTGTTTAGGTATATTGAAGCAGATCTCAGGAAAATGTAATTGCAAAGGAGGTAGTGAAGGTTCTGTGTACACATTCGCAGCACACAATTATTCATCACCTTCCTTTACCTTCTCCCTTATAGTTTCCAAAGTTTAATATAACATTGGTTGTGTACTTTTTCTCTCAAGCCACTATGGAAGAAATTTGTTTTTCAAACAAGTTGAGAAACAGGCTAAAGCAAAGGTTGTTTGGAAGCATATTTCAGATGCTAGACATTACTAACATCTGAGTCTGTTGTCTTGGAAAGTGTTTGCAATGTAATCATGGAGACACAAAATAGACACAGACTTTTAGTTTAAAAATCTAAACAACAATGGCACATTTCACCTGCAATTGAACAAGTCAGTTAGTATACAAATTAACTTTGTAGCTTGCTTTGCAGTTGCTTCTGTTTTCTTCTTCTGATTTGTACACCGTGTCTGTCTCTTGGGGTTCCTCCAGGCTGATTAAAAAGACCAGAAAGTCCTAGATTTTGTTCCTGTTCTTTCCAATTTTATTTGGAGATATGTGCACATTTTCTTTATCCCAGCATATTTTCTGTCAGCTTCTGCGATCAGAGACATGTTATACTAGGTCCCCAGGTAATTAAAAAAAACAAACAAAAAAACAGTATAAAATCAGGAAAAAAAAACAGGGAAAAAGCGTATGGTCCCTTGGTGGCCATTATTAATGGAAACATAGGGACCAATTGTATGCCACGAGTGAGAGAGCAGTGAAATGCCCAAATAACAACTCCCCTCCCCTTTCCTTCCTCCATCCTTTCTGATCCCACTGCATGTCCATTCTGGTTCTTCCAGACCACTGTTATCCTTCACTGGTACTCTGAACAAATAGGAATAGTTTATGACAGGAGTGGAAATGGGGGACGAAGGAGCTGTGTGAAAAAGCATGCCAGTGTCTAAGAATACCAGGGTGGGTATTTTTAGTGCAAAGGGCTAAGCTGCTTATGGCTGCCAACCAAATTTTAACTCTTGTCATTACTGCACTGGCAGTTCTTTCTTCATCGATGCACTGCTTTCTTTTTATCTGTTCCTCAAGCCCAAAGCAACAGGGAGATTCCGAGTACAGTCTCAGAAGTATGAATCAACTGATGTAGTAATCTATTATAATCTTTTGATAAACCTATTTTTTTCTCATATAAACCAGGGCTGTGTTTAGTACTGAGTGCTGTTTCAGGGACCACTTGGAGTTTAACAAACATATTTCCATCCCTATCCTCAATAACAAAGATAAGGATGAAAGCACAGAGTGCCAAAATCTCTGAAGCTGGGTATGGGAGGAGATGGGAGCCAAGAGGAGAGTCTAATAGCTGCAGGGTGGCAGTAGTAGGGTTTTGTAATTCGTTGCTGGTTTAGTAGTGGCTAGTGGTTCCTATGTCAGTGGGGGTGGTAAATCCATTCTGGGTTATAGTCCAAACTTTAAAGGAGCTATCCTCAAAATGAGTTCAGTGCTTTGGACAGCTCCTTTAAAGTTTGGAAGAAAACTTAAAGCCATTTACCAGCCTACTGACGTGAGAGACACCACCTTCCACTGCTGGGCTCTGTAAGAGCCTATCCTACTCATAGATATTCCAAGCCTTTCCTGGAATGACTCCAGGGAGAAGTATTCCATTTTCATGTAAAAGAGGGAAGAATGAGTCAATGTGTCCAGCCCTTTTATGGGAAATGTGTGTAATTCACTTATAGGATGCATGCTTTTTGTTATTTTTAACTTGATTGATATCCTGCCTTTTCCCCAAAATTGGGAATAAAGGCAGCTTTGCATGTAGAAGATGCCATGTCCAAATCCTATTCTGTCCAGGTAGGACTGATTTCTTGCCTGAAACCCTGGAGAGCCACTGCCAGTCAGTGTAGGAAACACTGGGCTAAATGGGGTAATGGTTTGACTTCTGGTGAGACAGCTTCCTCTGTTTCGTTCTGGAGATAGGAGGAGAAAGGATCAAGGCAGTATTCTGCCCAGTTGCTATCTAAGAAGTTGACCTGCTCTTATCTTTGAACCTATTCCCACTGGCCACTTTCAGCCAATGGATGTGAAGACACCATGTTAACTGACAATCATTTAGCATCCTCCTTTCCCCCAGAAGATAGTTTTATTGATACTTCATACAATACCATAGCTTCAGCCCATTAGGTTACCCAATTTATAGCTTCAAGCCCTTCTGCGCTGACTTCTCTTGCTTAAGCTCATGCTCTTCTTAGGCCCCCTGAGTGCAAGATTTCTGGTGGACCTGCTTGCCCCTAATCATGGCTGATGGAATATCTTTTTTCTTCTTCAAAATAAACATATGCATGTGGATTTGTTTTAAATTTATTCAAGGGTAAGAAATGCAGAATATTCTTGGCATGTAATTGACAAGCCTTTTAACACAGTTCTGCTTATAACCTGTCTCCTGCGTGGAAATCTAGCTGATCAGCTTTAAAATATCAAGAACACTTAAAACAGCAGTAGTTTTAAAAAGCTATCCAGCTTATGTCTTTCTGCCTTTGTTTCTTGTGTCCTTTCATATGATCTTTTCACTTTCTCCAGTTTCAGATGTTTTTGCCATCCAAAGGCATCTTGGTCTCTAACATGTCTCTTCCCATCTTCCATTTCTGTCTATTTTAGCTTGGAAGTCCTCCCACCTTTTTTGTACCATGGGAATGAGGAAAGGTTTTTTTCCCTTGTTGTTAGAGGAGGTCAACATTCCAGCAATGGGTGGGGCCAGAACCGTAGCGTGCAGGACTGAAGCCAGGTGGCTTACATCCATCTTGGGTGCTGGGTCACCATGTACTTAATCCCAACAAGTAAGCAAGTTTAAGTATGTGTAATTGCATTTGACTGCATTAATCTTTTGCTATCTAGGAAGCTGCATCATATCAGTGAAACTTGCCTGACACCTTTCTTGCTGTCATTTTAATCTACCCCAGGCTTTAAAAACATCATTAACATTTGCAGTTTTAAAATTATTTTAAGATGTGGTGAATTTTTACTGACATGTGCCCACCTGCACACACATGCTTGTGAGCCACCTGGTAATGTCAATTGGCTGCTGAAGTGCAGGATGCAAATAATGCCAGGCTAGAAGTTAATGACAGGTTTATCTATCCAAGTATAATCTGCTTTGATTGGCAGCAGATCTCCAGGGTCTGACATGGAAAGAGGAAGAGACATGTCATTGGTTTCATGTAATATCTGGTTTTCCTAATGGAAGATGCTGGAAACTGAACCTGATAAGAGGATTTAAAAATGGAACCAATAGGTGGAGCAGAGCTTGGAAGCATTAGGGTCCTCCTTGAATTCCATCTTGGGAGTAAAGTGTGATAGAAATTCAATCAGTCAATCAATCTTTTTTGCTAAAGCTCTCAGCGTTTCCCAACCAAGATGGCTGGCTGAGGGATTTTGGGCTATAATTCACAAATGTGTATTTTCTAAACTCTAGGGTAGAGGATGCACTCTCCTTGCTAGAGATCTTTTAGCACTGGCTGGACAGCCATCTGTTGCGGATCCTCTAGCTCTAAATTTACTGCATCAAGCAAGAGGTTGGAGTAGATGGCCCACAACACCCTATCTGACTATGAATTAATGACTTTCTGCAGGTAAAGTATGTGTTTTGCCACTGACCTGTGGTCCTTATCTTTTTTGTTGGTAGCAAAAACAAAACAAAACCTTGTCGATCATCAGGTATTCTATTGAGACTGTATAAATAGTAATAACAGTTCTAATTAATAATTTAATAATAATCATAAGCGCTTTAAAAAAAACTGCCTGGAGCAGATATCATATTAGCGAGAAATAAGGATCTGAGAATAGAAAGAGGGAAGTCAAGCCTGTGCAATCTTTTTGCTTGCTTCCCTCTCCCCTGGAGCAAATATACCCTGAGTTATTTTACTTTGTCCCTGGCATCATTATTTCTTGTCAGTGTTAAACTTGATTTAGGAGTATCTCTGCATTTGTTTTGAAGTAGAATTAAAACTGTTAATCAGGCTAGGGGAAAAAAGAGGAAATGTCATTGGTTCTGCCAGGAGACCGAGTTGTTGATGATTTTGCCCGCTCTCAATCTCTGGTGGATGTTGCATCTGCACTGTACTGTCTAAATGAACCAATGACTTCTTAGGGTGGAACTATTTATTACCTGAATTGTGTGTTTTTAATGTAAATGTAAATGAAACTTGTGTTGAGGCGAAGCACCTTTGGAAGGGAGTAGCTTGAAATGGAGAAATAAAAGAAGAAAAGAGTACTTAACCCTTCTAGCATCTACTACCTTTTTGTCACAGTTCCTTCCTCTTTCAGAATTCTTGCTATGAATTTGTAAAATGCATCTGTGGTGTTTGTTGTACACTGTACTGTTTAGCTGATAAGATTTCTCAACATTATTTGCTAGGCCGTTGTCATGTGCCTTCAAGTTGTTTCCGGCTCATGCCAATCCTGTCACAGAGGGGTTTGCCTTTGCCATCCTCTGAGGCTAAGAGAGTGTGACTTGGCCAAGAGCACCTCATGAATTTCCATGACAACTGAGAATTTGAACCTTGGCCTCCACAGTCATAGTTCAGTGCTCAAACCACTATACTTCACTGGTTTTTATTTGCTAGTATTGTGCTTAAATAGAAACACAAATCAAAGGCATCCAGAACTTCCAGGAGCAGCCATATGTTGGAGATAGCACATGCATTTGCTTACAGAAGATTCTGGGTTCATTCCCCAAAACCGCTAGTTTAAAAGGATCATATTGCAGATAACAGGAAAGACACCTGAAATTCTAGAGAATTGCTGAATATCACCAAATGCAGTTCTATACTGGACAAATGAGTGGTATAGCCTATGTAAGGCAGCTTTATATGACCTTATTTCTGCACCACTGTGATGCAGGATACTGAGACCACATCCCCACTTATCCAGTAATGCCCTTTGGCAAACATATTTGTCTTTATGACCAGAACTTGAAAACATAGCTTTTTAAATACAACACCCAGAATTCCTTATACTTTCTGCATGATTTGGGGAGTTGTAGTCCATAAACGTACTTCCCATGTTCTGTTTATGACTTTTTAAACTTTTTTTTAATGTTTATGGCTTACTTTTTAAACAAGACATACTGAGATACATCTGATGGCACCCACAAAAGAAACAAGAGACGCAGCTTAAAATGCTCAAAAGATGGTTGTTGCATTAGTAGTGTTAGCCTTTTCTTGTAATACAACAGCCATCTTTTGCATAACCTACATTTTGCATACTTGCTCTTTTCATAAAATAAAAAAGCTGAGGTTCTCAGAAAATCCAGCACCATACTGTGTGCTGCTTTTGCATTTTTTCAGAATCATGGTCTACTCACAGTCTTGCTTGCACACAGTTCAGTATTCCTTCAGGTTAAAGATATGCAAGTGAGACACATACAGGGGTCATTTTGCCTCATAACATAAACTAGGGAGTGGTGTGTGCATTTGAAGACAGTATTGAGCAGTTTAAGCTTCTGCTGCCCTGCTGATTGTCTTCTGCTACATCTTCCATCTTTTGTAGCTTCTTTTTTCCATCTCAGGGATCAGGAGTAAGTAAATAACAGACTAAATAACAGACTAAAATAGATGAGGTGCAAAGTTGCAAGGGGACATTTACAGAGTACAGTTGGCCCTCCACATTTGCGGGTTTAACTCACAGATTCTATTATTTGCGAACTTTCCCAATGCCTGTCCTTTCTACCTCAAGCCCTTCTTTTCTGGGTGAGCCTTCCCTCTCAATACCTCCGATCAGGCTGTGCAATCTTTTAAAAGCCCATCTCTGGTCATCCTTCACCACCACCAGCTGCTGCCTGGATAGCTAAGAATTGCTCACAGCCCAATTTCTCAGCACCACAAACCCTCTCCTGATGACCCCAAACACACCTAAGGAATGAGATGGGTGAGAAAGAGGAAGTATAGGGCCATCATGTTGACCCGCCCTCTTTCCTCCTCCTTACCTGGTTTGGACCCTGGGTGCCTGCTTTTCCCACTATACGTTGGCCCCCTTAACTCTCGCCCCGCATTTTCATAGATGTGGTTATTCCACTTTTGTGAGGGTCCTGTGTCCCTAACCCTGGCAAAAGTGGGGAGGCCAGCTGTACTAGGAACATGCCCAAAAAGTGTTAATTTAAGCAGTCTCTCCTCTAATTCTCAGAAGTTGCACTACATTGACGGAAGGGGTTTGGGAACATGTATCTGCAGACGTAAAGCATAGCTCAGTGTTGCATAATAAGCAGAGGGATGGAGAAAGGAAAGGAGAATCTTTATTCCTTTTGTTGATTCAAATTAATTGCTTGCAATGTGAGCCTGGTTTTTTCCCTTGCTATCAATTAAAACCACAAGAGCCTGCTTGTGGGGGCTTCCTACGTACGCAGATCCCTCTCCAAAGAGACCAATAAGTTTGTCATTTGCAAACACTGCTGATTTTCCTCTATGGGAAAGCTTAGAAGAGAGGGTGTTTCTAACACTGTTCCCCTATCTTCAGAGATCCACCCTCCAGGGCAAACTACTTATTATATACCAACCAAGTGTAGTGGCTCTTTCTGCTTCCTGCAGAGTGTCCCGCAAGAAGGGTTGATTTCCAGTGAGAGAGACAGAAAGAGAATGATTAACTCTTTCCCTCCAAGCCTTTCCCCCTAGAATCTCTCCTTTGTCATCAGTTTGGACTTTTGTTTGTTTTCTGATTAGACACGTAGAACCTTGTAACAGTATAACCAGGTTGCATGGATGGGGGGTTAAGTTTCAAAAGGAAAGTGACTTGCAGGGGAAGGGTTAAGCATTCTGTTTCCTTGTCTTTGATGAAAGTTGTCCACCTCTTTGGTTGCTTTGCAGAGAAAACATACTTGTATGTAACTGGACTATAATATGTAATTTGACTGTTTGCTCCCCACCTCTGCTGCTGTGACCCCCTTGCTGCTGTCTCATTACATTTCTATGTTAGCCTCCTGTCATTGTTTGCACACCTTAATAGTTGATGGAGGAAGTCTAGAATCTCATTCCAACCCTCCATTGTCTTCTTTGCCTCTAGCATCATCTCTGATACAGTAAAAGATAAACTAGAGGAGGCAGAGTCTTATCCTCTCCTCTTCCCATAGAGTTCGGCCACCAATTAAATGACATGTCCAAATTTAGTCTAATTTGTCATTGCTAGGAAAAACTCTCCCATATATGGACAGACCCTTGAACTTCAATGCTGCTTTAAGTTCTCTGAGATATGGGTAGTGTGTAGCAGTTAGAACAACCCATTCACAACCAGAAGACCTTCCAGGTATGCTGAACTGCAGTTCTGTGGCTGGCATGACAGATGTTACAAGCCAACACATTTAGATGGTGATGTGTTGGGTAAAGGAGCCAGTGTGGTATAGTGATTTGACTCTGGAAACCAGGGGTCTAAATCCCCGATCAGCCATGAAAATCCACTGGGTGACCTTGGGGAAGTCATACTTTCTCAGTCTCAGAGGAAGGCAAAGCAAACCCCTTCTAAATGAATCTTACCACAAAAACACTGTTATAAGATTACCTTAGGGTCACCAGCAGTCATAAAAAACTTGAAAACTCATAACAGCAAGTACTGGGTACATTTGGTTTAGAATATTTGACATAGACGAGGGAGTCCTGGCTTCATATCCTCTTTTAGTCCCAAACATGGGCCAGTCATTCTGTCTCGGCCTTCCCTATTCTGCAAAAGCTAAAATGGGAGGAAGGAAGTTAGGTTTAAATATTGTAACTGTTTGTGAAGTTGCCCCATGCTTATATTATTATTTATTAATTTGTTATCTCTGTATCCTGCCTTTCTTCCATTGAGCTCAAAGTTGGGTATATGGTTCTTTTACTCCACATTTTATTCTCACTACAACTCTGTGAAGTAAGGGAGCCGAGAGAGAGAGTGACTGATCCAAGGTCACCCATTGAGTTTCATGGCTCAATGTGAACTAGAACTTTATCATCAAATTATCTGTTCCTATTTGTAGCTAAAGAATTTAAAGTTTTCAATACTTTCCCTCTTCAGAACAGTGTGAAATTGAACACTGGCCCAAGTACTTGTTGCTTTTCCCTTCCATGCCTCTATTCTGGTGTTGGCGTTCCCCCTTTGCAAATAGTATATTTATAATTCCAGTCTTAGAGTGGATTTTAGAAAGTTCTTCACATTTGCTGAATGCTACTTCGTTCTATGATTCATGTGTCTGTGTAGGTGCCTTCAAGCCTCCTATCGACTTATTGAAACCTCATGAATTTCATAGAGTTTTTTAGGCAAGGAATACTCAGAGGTACTTTTTCCAGTTCCTTCCTCCGAAATATACCATGTGTTTAATTGACACAGCGCTTCTGACCTTCTAGGACCTAGGAGCCTGTATCACACAGATCTTTGAAGCTTTCTTTGTAGTCATGAAGGCACCATAGCCATAACTTTTCTGCTTGAAATCTTGCTCTCCGAGTCCTGCTTAGCAAAGGTCAGTGGAGACTGAACTTTTTGCTATCACCCACACTTGTGAAAAGAAAAGGCAAATCTGGATTGTACATAAAGGTTGCACTGCCTGTGTACCTCTGTCTTAGTCTGAACCTGAATAAATGGAGGGAAACGCTTTGGAGTGAAGTGGTGCTAGGGAGGACCCACTGAGGCGAGTTTGGCACAAAGCCGGAAAGAGCTATAAATATGTCGAGTGTTTGTGGTGACGGCAAATGTAAACCTCAACAGCTAAACCAGAATTTGGCAAAGGCTATATGCTGAGGAATTTTGAGGTGGGTTATAAAACTCCTGAAAATAGATTCTGAGCAGGAGGGAGCTCTTCCATGCAATCTGGGTTTGCTAGCATGGTTTTGCTGGCATTCCTGTTTTTCCCTTTGCTGTTCTGGTGGTGGTAAAGAAGGGAGGATGCTAATCTGTGCTGCAGTGTGGGTTCAGCACAGGGAAAGTGTTGCTGATTTTCTTCATATTTTGGCAAAGAGAAGGGTGGTGGCAGAATGGGAAAAGGATGAGAAAGGAAAATTAAGATGTAATGATATCTTTCCTAATCTGGCACCCTCTAGAATTGTTTGACTACAGTCTCCATCATCACTAGCCAGCATGGCTTTTGCCATGCTAGCTGACATAGTGTTGATGAAAACTAGTGATGGAAACTGTAGTAGATTATATCTGAAGGGTAGTAGGATTGTGAAGGCTGTCATATGGGGGGGGCATGGGAGACTGAAGGTTTTAGAGATGGGAGATGAGGGGTTATACCACTGTGGAAAAAGGTTACCCATAAAATGAAGGGATAATTTTGTTCTGGTATTTTACATTTCATAATGTATTCACTCAACTTTTATGTCTCCTCTGAATGACAAATATTGTGGTAGCACTGTAAAACTACAAAATTTACTGTGGTATAAAGTTTTATGGCCTAGAGCCCACTTTTGTGTAAACCTCTGATGAAATACATTCTGGCCCCACACAAGCTTCATGCTGTGATAAATTTGCTGGTGTTCAAAATGTGCTCAGTCTCTTTTTGTTGCAGCCAACCAACATAGCTGCTCCTCTGGGATTTTTCCATTCAAATGTTTTTTGAAAGGATGGAGAGCAAGTTGTGTCTATTGTGAGAGAGGGAGGGAGGGAGACGAAATAAGAAGGGGGTTGAGAAGGAGTGGAAGTATGGTCTATTTTTAGTTTGGTTATAGAGCTGTGAAATATCACAGGCTTGTGTGCGTGTTTTGAGGAGTGGGACATGGAAACTGCTGTCTGCTGTGGATGGCTAAAGAAATTGCTGTTACTGGGGTTCCGCGCCCTATATGCCATTATACTGTTATACTAATTACATTGATAGAATTGAACCAAATGAAATAGAGGTTGTTTGTAGCAAGGGACATTTTAAATCAGGCAAAAACAGCCATTAGATATGCCTTACACTTTGGAAAATACAGCCTCCTTCTGTGTTGTATGTCTTTGACACCCTCTTCTCGCAACTGGTTTAGAAGGTTAGGAGTTAGCTACATCTATATATTGAGAAGGGGGGTTTGGTATTATTGTGGTGGGTGACACACATAACAGAAGGAACAATGGATTGCAAAAGCATCTTTCTCTGTGTATGCGAGCAAACTATATCTCTGTGTGCTCCATGCATCAGCATACATTTCATTGCTCAGATACTATTCCTTTGGGGTAGGCCACCTTAGAACCCAGGATCTGTGGATGGGTTTTGCCACTGGTGCAGCCTTGTCCTCAAATGCAACTCTTGTTTCTACTCCTAAGAGCCAGCATGATGTATTGGTTTGAGCATTGCACTCTGACCCTGAAGATCAGGGATTGACTCCCTGCTTGGTCATGGAAGCCTACTGGATGACCTTGGGTGTATTGCACACTCTCAGCCCCAGAAAACTCTGTGATAGGTTTGCCTTAGAGTCTCCATTAGTCAGAAACGACTTGAAGGCACACAGCAACAATTTCTACTCCTTCCCATGGAACTGCATGATGAATGTTCACTTAAAATTGTATGGCACATATTCAAAGGGAGTTAGCAGCAGCCTTTCTTCTTGCCTGTGCATTGATGAATTGAACTAGATATGACAATAAATATGTAACATATAGCAAAGACTTTTATTTTTAATTGCAGGTAAGTGCATGGACCCTGCTCTGAATTTCACTCATTGTGTACAAGTTAGGGAGATTTAATTCTCCCTCGCCCATATCTCTGAATGGAGGACGAAATAACAGAAGGAATTCTAATGCACCTGTGGAAGAGATTTCTCTCTTTTTTAGTCCCTGCATGGAAGGGGAAAAATGGCTGGTGAAAGGTTTAAACTAGGTATGGGCAACTATTGGAGGCTAGGGGGCTGCTTTAGCCCCCCAGGAGACCTTAGAGGGGCCACTCCTTGCCATTCCCCTGCAAAAAAAGTATTCTTTGTATAACAGGAAGTGACCTGTTCCTGTTTGTATTTTTAAAAAGACCTTTCGTGGTTCTAAAATGGCCCAAATGCCACCCCCCGGCAGGTAAAAAAAGGGACTGTGGGACAAAACATTTATTTTATTTTGTTTTATTTACCCCTGGGGGAACTTGGGAGACCACACAAATGGCCCTGGAATCCACCCTCGCCCACTGCAGTTTGAACCTCCATTAATCATGTGCAGTGTGCTTTATCCAGATTCAGCACTTAAAAGGAAATAAAGCTATTCTGAACACTTGAGCATCTAGTTTTAGCTGATTGGGAGTCCGGGCAAAACCACTTGCCTAAGTGGTTTTGCCAGTGCTTTCCTCTGAAATATAACCTACAGTGCCTGATATTCATTGGTGATCTCCCATCCAAGTACTAACCCTGCTTAGCTTCTAGATTAGATGGGGATTTGGTGCCTTTAGGGTGTTTAGGCTGGCTTGACCTGGGGAATAAACTGAGTGGGACTGCCTACCTATGCTCACAGTTGAGCTTGTGTAGATTTCTAGATTTGGGACTATGTTTCGAACTTATCATATCTTTCTTTGTATATTGATTTAGCTCTGTTACTGTTTGGGATGGAAAGCCACAAAACATTGTGTACTACCTTATTTATTTATTTATTTATTTATTGCCTTTATCATTCATCTTTCAACCTACCATGAGTCCTCAGGCAACATACAGTGGATATGAACAACCTGCTCAAATATGAATGGAAAATTTGACAACAAAAATGACCGACAGCTTCCTTTTCCGGTTCCCAGCTGAGTTTTGAACCATCTTTCTTTCCCTTTATAACTGATTTTTCTAAGGATGACATCTTTTTGCCTGGCTTGAAGGGACCCTTTCTGCTCCTCTCACTAGTGAAATGGTACAGTGGAGGCAGAAATCATGGAAATTTAGAATAACAAATGTTCTATTTTTTTGTCCCTAAGAGGAGTCCCCAAAGTGGCTCGCATAAAACTACACAACAAATAAGTGAAAACTGGTTCAGATGCAATAATATGGAGAACAAAGTAAGATGAGAAAGTTTAATCAACAAAGGAGGACAAAAAATTTATTAACTGACAGGCATTAATATCTTGTGCAACCCTTAATGCTTACATAAGACCCCCTGCTTTGGGGGAAACATGTTCAGATGTACTATTTCATTTCCCCTCACAATACTCAGAGTGTCTTGAGTAATATATATATCAAATTCCAGATCATGTCAAACTGCTGTGATGACTTTGGTTTTTGATAGTCCCATGAGTATATGTGTGATACATCCCTACCTGATTGCTCTGTCCATCTATCTCTTAATTCATCTCATTGATTGCTAAAGTCAACTTGTATTTTATGACATAGGTACATGTTTCTGGCTGCTTATTGTAAATCAGTGGTCTATGGCAGTGTTATGGTCTTAATGATGAGGTAAACTGCAAGATGACTCCAGGTAGCTAGAAAATATCTTATCCATTTTAGGACACACTTCATTTCTTCCTTGTAAGGCAAAAATGATGCATTGAATCCAGCAAGCTCAATGAGGATCTCATTGAAATCAGTGGGACAAATTAGGTGTGTGAACATAAATCTCATTGGTTTAAATTGGAACTGATTGCAACCCACAGAGTTTGAATCCAGTAAATAGGATTGGATCCAGAGCAGTGTAAATGCAAAGGTGTTTGTCCAGGGAGAATTATCTCCTGGATTTGATAGATCTGTAGAAAAGCCCTGGGATTTGGGAGGAGGGACTACAGTTGGAGAAAGGAATTTGTGGGGAATTTAGATGAAGACAGCATATGTGGATGTATGTCTACTTTTTGGGAAAGCACAGCAGTGAGAATGGGGTAGGGTGTTCTATTGTGGAAATATGTAATTTGATACAATCCATCAAAGTTTCCTTTTTTCACTTTCCCCTACCCTGACAATAATTAGTGTCTCTTTCGTCACCAAGTTTTAAATGTATAACTCATGGAGAACCTACCATAAAATGTTGATATCTACATTAACCATTTTATACACATGGCTAGTAAATTCAGCTCATATCTGCAGGCAGATATGTGCATTTGTAGCTGCGTGCTACAAATCTGTAGTCTCTTATAAATTCAAGTCAGGTTTAAATGTGTGATGAGTCAGGAAAATTCCCATAGCTTACGATACTGTCACATATATGACTGTCTTTATTGTGTGCTAGAGGTCTGTCTCCTCTTCTGAGGCAAACAATGTCTTGACTTCAATGGTTACATGTTGAACATATGACTAAAAGTTCCACAGCCTTACATGTAGTATATTGGTCAGACTGTTGGAGTGGGATTGAGAAAATTTAGGTTCAGATTCCCATATAGGCTTGATACTGTGAGGTGATGTGGGGGTGGTCACTTTCTCTCAGCCTAATCTACTTTACAGGATTGTTGTGAGGAGAAAATGGGGACAAGAACCATGAATGCCACCATGTTCTCACTGGAAGAAAAGCGGAGTATAAATGCAACAAGAATAGTAGTAGGATCAATAATCACTTCTGCTAATACTGTCACTACAGCAACAATAATTTTATTATAAAACCTTGTATATAAAAAGAACTATAAAACCCATCCTGAGAAACAAGATACAGAGATGTGAAGGAGAAGAATAGGTTGAAAAAAATGACTGGTAAAATTCTGAACTCTAACTAAACAAAAGAAACTTAGGAGCAGGTATGTGATAGGATCTTAGGGCAGGTGTGTAGAACAGTGGACCATTGTGCATCAGGTAGACTTTCAGGATTGGTATGTAGAACTCCAACAGACCAATGTTTATCTCAATGAGCAATTTTGTTTGCCCTCTGCTAAAGTCCTGCTCATTGTGAGGCACATGTCAAGTTAAGTTCATTGTTTATAACAATAGGTCAGCACAACTCAAACTTTGCATCATAATGGAAAGTTGCCATGTAAACATAGCATTACCCAGGGCCAATAAAATATTCAAATAAAAACACTGGGTCATTTGGCCGTATAAATGAAGAGAACAGAAACTATCGACCAGCAGGCTTAAAGAAAGTTCTTTCTAGATGGTCACTAGTATAGGCAATGACAGTTGTCTAGACAAATTTGTGGCTGGTTTTGTGGGCTGCAAGAGTGAATAAAAGTTCTGCTGATTATGTATTTGTCTTCATCTGTTATGAAGTCTAGAGGGGATACATGCCCCATATTACATTTTGGCTGATGGCTTATACCGATATGCATTTATTATAGGAATTTATATTTCACCCTTCTGATAGCATCCTAGGCCTTTTGACAATACTAGTGGGTTTCTGGAGAACTTTCTCCTTTTATCTGTGCTTGCCTTTTGATGAAGATGCTCTTAGGAGACCTTATACGTTGCAACTCTCCTTGAAATTCCTCTTGCGGTGAGAAGCGAGAGGGCTCTAGTGGTTCCACCAGGATTTTGGAATTCCTTCTCATCTTTATCCCTCCATGAGGCTTCAGTGGATAGAAAAATAACATTTTTAAAACAAGGGTTATTGGACTGTAAAATACAACTCTACTAACATGATTGGTTGGTTTAACATACTCAAGAGCATATGTTTCATTACATTTGCCTTTTCCAACAGGAGTGGCTAAGTAGGGACAAGCAATTCCTTCAGTGCAGTTGATACAAGGGCAGGCATATTTTGCCTTGCCTCTGCCGTCCTTTGCTGGCTCGAAGTTAGAAGGCAATGGTGGAACCACTTCCTTTTGTTCCTGTCCTGATGCTGGGTTTTAAGTGAGGCAGTTCAGGGTAAGACCTCATCCTTTGACATGTCTTTCTGGTGACCACAACATTTTGCTTGACCTCTCAGGCTACCCAAAATAGTTGACCCTTGATGTAATTGAAGAAATCTGAAATTATAAGCTGGCAGAGTAAGTTATGGCCTAAGTCATGAGGGTGGGAGTAGACAAAACAACATAATGGTGTTGGTCTTGCCCTTTGTCTCTAGAATCCTCACCCTTGAAAGATGGATGACCATGTGAAGAGAAGGCCTCCTCTCCAGTAGGAGGAAGTCTTATCTACTGAAACCCCCCATAGTGCTGTCATTTATCTGCCAAATACCACATGGAAACAAATTTTGTACACATTTTTTTTAGTAGTTCAAACAATGAGTTGGACAGATGTTACTGTGTGTGTATACCTGTATAAAATTTTATGTCACTGTACAAAGAGGAGAGCTTTCTCAATTTTCTCCCTTCGTATCACCACACCTTACAATCATGTTCATTCTGTCTAGCTTAATGTTTGATTATTGAGGCTGAAGTTTGCCTAGAAAAAAGTTACATCTTCTTCATGGAAGCTGTTGTTCCTTATTCCCCATTTGGAGAGTAGACAAGGTCTGTTTCTGGGTTGTTAGTAAGAAGAAAAAGGCATTCTGCACATACTGAAAGGTATTTGCTGCTTTTTTATTTGTTCTAAGGTCAGGCTAGCTTTGCTTATTTGCTTTCCCCATCCCTTCCCCTCCCCAGTGTGCTCATTTGCTCTGCAGCACATTTTGTTTATTCCTTCTGCTTTTGGCCTGGATTTCATGGATTGATGGAGGGGATATGCGAATTAAACCGATCCTGAGAACAGTAGGAGGGAGAAATGTACTGTGGTTTTACCTCTGAAGCTGAGCAGGACTACTTCTTACAAGTGTGTGGATGGGAGTGCAAGTCCTGGGGAGGGGGGGGTGTATGGTCCATCCCTGAATTTTCAGAATGGAAGGAACAAAATACAAACATCAGAGAGAGCAATGGCTGTAAGATCCCTGCCAGCTCCTAGCGTAGAGGGTCAGTGGCACATTCAGTTTCAGTCAAAGACTGCAGGCATCCATCTTGCCTGTCTGCTTGTCTGCATCACACTAGCACACGCTACTGCAAGGCTAGGGAAAGGCTGCATTAGTATTCAGGGCATCCTTTTCTCCTATCCATCCCCTGAATCATCCTTCTCTATCCCACGCCACCCCCAACTTCCTGTTTGGATTAAGAACAGGTTGTTCATTCAGCTGTGCAGGGCCCCTCACTCGCATACAAATGACACTGCGTCTATGAGTCGGTTACTCACAACTGCAGAGGGTTCATTCAGCAAAGACACCTGCTGCAGTGCTGGAATGAGCAGTGTTGACAGTGGAAGGGAGGGAGGAAGAGTGAGAAGCAGTTCTGATGTGTTCTTCCCTTATGCCACTTTCCTTCTCTTGTCTGTCTCTCTTCCCACTTTTGGTCAATTTCAGAAAGATCTTTTTGTCTTTTCAAGGTCAAATCTTTTTCATTATAGTTGGTCTGGTTAGAAAGGTACATGGACTCAGTGTCTGCAAGAAATTATGTAATGTAAAGGGGAGAGGACCAAATTTTAGAAAGTTTGCACATACTCTCAGTGGGCATCTGCCTGAATAAACCTTAAAATTCAGAGTAGGGTCTAAATTCCGTCTGTTGGAAAGGCATCTTTTGAGCTGGGGCTTCATTGGGCCTGACTTTGAAATACTAGGAAGAATACTAGGAAGTGGTTCTGCATCGTGCCCACCGCTGCCATAAAATATTGTGTTGTCGCAGGTGCTCTGCATTTGAATGAATTTTGCAAACTTTATTGTTATGTTCTTGTTACACTTAAAAGATATGCAGTAATTCATTTTTCATTGCTTTTAAAACAATACATTTGATGCAGGTCTCAATATTTTTGAAACCCTGAATATACAGTATGAAGCAACAAACAAAAATACCAGTGTGCTTGTGTAGAGTACCTTTCTTTCACTGACATCTCGTTGTAGCATGAAGGTAGCCTAGAAATCACACAATCCAGCTGGTAGTAGGTGTGTCTCTCTGACTTACATGTATTAGACAAAGTAACACTTTGTACACGCCCATTTTCCAATCTCTCTGGGGGCCAAAACTGCATCCTGTTTCTTTTTTGAAACTTTCCATTTAAAAGGTGCTAAATACAAAGAAAGTGTGTTGGGGAAGCACACCTTGTTTTAGAGGAGAATCACAGCTCTTAGATGTGTGATTCTCTTAATTTGTGAGGAATCCAGTTTTTTAATGAGGGGAAAAAAACTCTCTCTGAGGGCCACAAAAACAACCTTGGAGACTGCATGATTCCCACCTTTGTTTTATTACATGATGTTTTACTGGTTAAATTAAGGTACATTCAGACACTGATTCGCTTTAAGATTATGCAGTATATATTTGTTCTTTGTTTGCCTAGCTTACATTGGAGATGAGTGGTTTTCTGTTTTCTCTCTCTTTGTTTATATGTTGCAGAAAGAGTTTATTTCCTTTCCAACTTGGTGAGCTATAGCTTGCATACCTGGTTCTTAACAAACTTCCAGATGCAAGCCACAGAGCATGAACTTTTTGAACTGTAACAAAGGTGAGCTTGAAGAGAAGTTTATTTAGCTACACACCTGTAAAGCAAGCCCTTCCTCCCCAGCTAGGTCTCTAGATAATCAGCTTGTCCTTTATGGTGCAGTGCTGAGAGAGACAGGGAAAGGTCATCTAAATGACCATTAGATCAAAAACACTGTAAGCTGGGTTCTGCCATTCCTGCAGCTGAACCAGGATGGAAGATAAGGGGAATTGATTTTTGCATCAAATTATCTTGGCCAAACTGGGTCATCTGGATGTCTTACGCACGGGCTCATGTTGGATGTCATAGTGTCAACAGTTCCTAGGGCAAGCTGACTGAAACCCTATTGGACACAGTTTGCGAAAGTTCCTGAACATAAGTATGCATTTCTCTCTGTCTCTCTCTCTCTCTCTCTCTGTCTCTCTCTTTTATCTCTTATCTATTTTACTGTCTACCATGTGAACTCTTGCCATCCCTATCCATTCAAGTATTGATTTTCCTTCTTAGTGGCCATATTAGTTGGAAATTGTAGCAAAAAAGTAACTTTTCCAAGCTCTGGGCAGGATGTTTCTTGATTAACTCTTTTGCCTCATTACTTTCTCCACTGCTTACTTGCTTTTTTCTCTTAACTCTGGGCCCAATCTACCACTACCGCCCAAACTCACATTCCTTCTTCTTGCAGGCTTTGAGATCATAACCAACTAAGTATTGATGGCAAAGGAAGAAGAGTGTGTATATTTGTTTACAAAGGTAGAAGCATTCATGAAATATATAAATCTCCTTCCTGGTTCAGCATTTGTGCAGAGTGCCTTTGCCTTACCAGTGAGCAAAGTACTGTCATGTAGCTTGCAACCAGTGCTTGGGTAAGAAAAATATGGCCCACGAGAAGTTGTTCCATGGCAAGCCCTTTTGTTTCTCATGGTTGCTTTCTTTATTAGTACTGATAGGAGTTGCAGTCCAACATTTGTACAGACACATGTTCCTGTAAGGCTCCTTAGGACTGATATTTCTTCAGTGGTTTTTAATTCCTCTCATCATACTGAGAGGCAAGAATGGAAGATGTTCTTTCATGGGCTGCATGTAGGTTTCTTTGTTTTGGGGGGGCACACTTCTAGACTAGATGAACTATTTGGTATCATTCAACGAAACTCATCTTCTGAACCCTAATGCTTTTCATTCTAGAAATTCAGCACAATTCCTTAGTAGTTCTCAGAACATGGTCTAGTCTACGTGGTCCAGTCTCTGGAAATCTGTACCAGCCTTTCATCCCTGCACAGGCTTCCATTTAATAATAACCATGGTGATTGAGTTAATGCTGCATGATTTATGGTACACGATGGATGGAATTATGAGTATTTTTTGAAAAAAAATATTGCGTACTTTTTTGGTTTTACTTGGGAGAAGTGGTACTCTAGAATGGCTTGGCCCTGTTTTCAGTGGACTGTGTCAAAAGTATTAATGTTAAAGTAATATGTTACTAAAGAGAGACAACATGATGGAATGGTTTGAGAACTGGACTAGGATTCTGGAGACCAGGGTTCATGGCTTTGCTCAGCCTTGGAAACCCACTGGGTGACATTGGGCAAGTCACTCTCTCACAGCTTCAGAGGAAGGCTAAGGCTAACCTCTTCTAAACAAATCCAGTTGAGAAAACTCCCTGATAGGTTTGCCATTAAGTTGGAAAGGACTGAAGGCACACAATGGCAACAACATGTTAATGTTTTAACAGCTGCCCTTGAGGAAGATTCTTATCAAAGTACATTGAACATTAAAATTTCTACTCCAGGAATAATATTTTCATTTGGTATTAATAGGAGACTCGGATTTCTTTTTCTTTCTCTTTTTAAAACCCTGAGTGTTCTGCTCTCCTTCCCTCCCTGTATTTTGTTTCACAGAGTAGGCTAGGACTTAAATATTTTTAAAAATTAGAGAACAAGCAGTCATTAATCCCTGAGTTTTCTTTTTTCTCTACAGCTTTCTCCATTCTGTCTTTCTCACCTCTCAGTTGACTGCCACTGTTTCTTCCTCCCCCTTCTTTCTGTGAACAGCTGTTGTTTGGCTTCCTCTATATTTAGTTCCTGATTTCTTTGTCGTCTTTGTCAGCTCCCCCTGCTTATAATTACAACAGAACAGGGAGGGGGTGGAGGGCAGAGGGTTTGCGTAGTGAAATAGTTTGTCGGCTGCTTCTGTGATGCTTATGCTCATTGCTGCAGTGCTGTTGGGTGCACCTTCTTCTGGGCCCAGGTGAAATGGCTTGGGGATGGTGATGGTAGGCTGGTTCTATGGATGCATGCAGTCACAAGTACACATGGGTGCCTTAATAAAAACAGCACATGCTTTTTTACAACAGACTGCAAGGAGTGAAAGCAAAGGATACGCATCTGATGAGTCACCAAAGGCCTTGTTCATTCACAGCATGCCAAAACGGATGCAAGTGACTCAGATCTGGCGCCTGGGAGAGAAGAATGGTGATGCTGGCAGCCACAATCATGATTTGGGGAGTGCAGAAGGGTTTGCTACTAGTCAGGATGGCTATACAGCACCTTTTGTATGAGAGGTAGTATGTAGCTTCGCTCCAGCTGTTGGAGAACCCAAGTAGAAAGATGCTCTTGCTCTCATGTGCTGGTTATGGGTTGACTGTAGGCATCTGTTTGGACACTGTGCTGGCAGAATGCTAGAGCAGATAGGCCTGATCCATGTGGGCTCTTCTTAAGCTGTTGTGTCTGTACAAGGGAGATTTGAAAAATGCTGTGGGCCTGAGTTCTTCCCAAAGTTATCAATCTGGTGATCTTGCTTTCTTCTAAAACCAGACATGCTAAGGCCTGAAAGCTGTACGTTTTATCTGAGAAATCTTTCCTCATAATCTCAAATGACTGTGATGGAAGGGTGCATCACACATGGTCAGAAGCACTCTTATTTTCTTAATTACTTCACAATGTCACATGGCTGAGTTCCAACATTGATATCCAATCCCAAGGTTTAGGTCAGATGTGCCCTGGCTCAGATAAATCTGCCTGCTTGTCCCAGTGGTCCCTGATTTGAAAGCCCATGGACATCTATATGACATTTATTTTTTGGTTTTACACAAAGGACCTGGATCCTGCTCTTGACAGACTCTAATGCCTTGCACCCTGGTGTAAGTCCCATAGATGTTCACACAGCTGAGGTGTTGACTACACCTGGTTGTGCTCTCTTGCATGACTGGCTTTCTCCTTGTGTTGTGAGGTGATCCTGGAGGAAATAGTGTGTGCTTCACTTGCCACAATGTGATATGAAGTTGGTTCGTGTCACGAGCACATGCTAGGTTTTTAAGGCTGTGCCTCAGTGACCCTTTTGACCCTCCTGTTAGTCTTCTGTCCACCTGGGAACTGGCTTCTTGTCTCTTTTGGAAATCCCTAAGTAGTGACCCATATTATACAAGTAGGCCTAGCACTTCTAGTTCAAGATTGAGAAGGTTGTGCTTGTCCAGATACAGAGAACAGCTGAGCTCTACCCTGCACTTGATTGACTGGAAGACTAAAGGTTGAGCTAGTATTATGATTAGAAAACTGAAATACTTAGAAGGAGATGTTGAGTGAAGATACCAACCAAAAGATGCCTTTCTTGCTTGTCTCCATCCCCAAGCCCCCCCTTGGCTTGGAAAATGTCCTTTATTGAAGTATATCTTCCAGAAATGACCCTACTGATTGGGAATTAAAAAGAATCACTTTTCCATCCAGCTGACTATACTTAAGCCCACAGAAGCCTCTTCCTAAACTCAGGAGTAGCACCAGAAATAACCAGGAGACTCCCCAGTAAGAACAGGTGACACATCTTTTCTCCCTACCTAAATCTTAATCTCAGTGTCATCTTTAGTAAGTCCTGCAGGTAATAGGATCACCTGGTGGCCTACTTTATACACTGCAGTCCTCTGTGTGAAGTCATTCTGTTTGACTTATGGTCTTAAGAACATGAAAAGGCTGAAGAGTCTGAGAAAGTCTTCTGAGCACCCCTGCCAAACAGTCTTAGAATCCAGATTGTGTAAAGAAGAAATGCACTTAAAGGCACCTCTGCAATCCCTCTTTTTCAGAAATGAGCTCCAAGAGCTGGAAACAGGCATACCTGTTTGAATGGAATTTTGTGGAACTTTGAAAGATATCAATAAATACATTGATATTTATTGAGAGATGAACTTCTACATAGACAAGAACCTTCATCAGATGCCTAAAGGATTGTGACTTGACATCCCAAACAGATTTTAAACTGTGCAGGAGGCATTGGGAGGAGCTTTTCCAACTGTCTTGTGGACAGAAATGTTCTATATACAGTTGCACCATTTTTGTTACTCTGGTGTAGCCCATGACTGGTTACCAAAAATATACCTATTTGAATCTTTGGCCTTTCCATTCTGAAGATGCTCAGGGAAAAATGTGGATCTGCCTAAATAAATGTTGTATAAATAAATCCTGCAGTTAGATGTTTGGTATGCTAGTTGAAATGAAAATGTCTAGTTTTGCTTATAGCTTCTGGATGCTTTGAGAGGCTAGAGTTTGAATCTCTCAGACAGGAAGCTCCACTGGAGTTATCACAAGAGTTATTGTGAGAATTGAATCAGGCATGGATGAGGATTTGCTGATAGATCACTGCATTTACAGTGGAATAGCAGTTTCTGACTCTTGATTATTTAACAATAGCAGCAGGAAAGGGAGATTTCTGCCCATTCCCAAATTAACACTGTAGAATTCCTAGTCTGTAGCCAGTGCAGTCAAGTGGTTTGAGTGTGGGATTATGACTCTGGAGACCAGGCTTTGAAACCCACTGAGTGACTTTGGATAAGTCACATTCTCTCTGCCTCAGAGGAGGGCAAAGACAAATTGCCTCTGAACAAATATTGCCAAGAAAAGCTTGTGATAAGTTTACCTTAGGGTTGTCATAAATGAATAAGGACTTGAAGGCAACCAACACGCACACATAGTCTGTAGCAGAGAGCCAGTGTGGTGTAGTGGTTTGGATGTTGCACTAGGATTCTGGAAACCAGAGTTCAAATCCCTGCTTGGACATGGAAACCCTACTGGGTGATCTTGGTCAGGTCACACTCTCTTAACCATAGAGGAAGGTAGTGGCAAACTCCCTCTGAACCAGTCTTGAAGAGAAAACCCTGTGATAGGTTTGCCTTAGGGTCGCCATAAGTCAGAAATGACTTGAGGGTACACAACAACAAATCTGTAGAAATTCAGGTGAACATTTGTAGATAAATATGCGGATCATCACAGTGTATGGGTCAGAAGGGGCAATAGGCATTTTCTGTGCCTCCTGAGCCAAGATTTTGTATCTTCTAGGCATTATTTTTTACCTAGCTCCAGTTGGTGGGTCTTAGCATTCTAGTAGGAATCACACAAAGTACAGCTTGGAAGCCTGATGTCTGTCCACAGTCTGAGGGGGGAGTTGTCAAATGAGGACTGAATATGTTCAATAGCCCCATAATGTTGACTGACTATTGAGGCGTGGAAGGGACAAAGAAATGAAGTATCTTGGAAAGGAGCTTCATGCTACAACTCTCAGTTGCATTTGTTGTTATTTTCTTGTTGTCAACAAAATCAGATAATAACAGTCAGAATGTTTGTGAATTTCCCTTGATATTAGAGTAGCCTAATCTGTGATATGGGAGGGGGGTTCACAACAGACTTTTTTTTGGCAGCAATGCACATAAAACTGATAGGGCCATGGGAATTGTATATCTGAGGGTCTACCATGCAAGCAGAAGTGCTGCTAATCTCAGCTGAACTTGTCCTTAGAAACACCACCACTGCCACCACCATGATCCCAGCACACACACCCCGTTGCAGAGATTGTACTATTGCAATCACAGTTCCTCTTCTCTCCCCTCCAGCTGTGGACTTGAAGCCAGTCCTTCCTGTGGTGATGCAGAGCTCTTGCAACAGCAGCAGCAGTAGCAGCCCAGTGGACTTGAGGATGGATGCCCGGCCCAGTGTGACCGCCATAGACCCAGCCGTCCGGGAACAGCAGCTACAGCAGGAACTGCTCGCCCTGAAACAGCAGCAGCAATTGCAGAAACAGCTGCTCTTTGCTGAGTTTCAGAAGCAGCACGAGCATCTAACGCGGCAGCATGAAGTCCAGTTGCAGAAACACCTCAAGGTAATTTGGAGGTGAATTGGGAAGCTGCCTTCTCCTGAGTCATACACTTTATACATCTCACCCAGTACATTCTGTTGTGATGAAGCAGCTGTCCAAGCTCCCAGTCCTGCTGAGATCCTTTTAATTAGAAGAGCTTGGGACTGGATTTGGGACTATACAGGCATGATCCTACAGTGTGCTTGTAGAATGTAGTGCTCCACTAATGCAGTTCAGTGCAGCTACCTCTTCCATCCCCATAAGAAGGCAGCTTCTGAGCAACAGAGTACACCCCATTACTTTTTAGTGGCTTGGAGAAGGCAGGGAGGGACATGCAGGCAGCCTGTAGCTGCAGTTATGCAGGTAGGAAAAGAAGGCAGATGCTGCCTTCCCAAATCTTCAGCAAACATGGGAAGATGATGACTGTTTGGCAGCTAGGCATTGCCTGCACACTCTGGCCTTCGATGAGGAGGAGCATCATGCAGGAAGTTATTAAAATCTCCTTCTGCAGTATCACAGAAATGAGATAACTGGCATAACTTCAAGTTATGCTGGCATATGTTACTGCCAGGATTCCAGCCTATGCATGCAGAGCAAGTGCCGTGCCCACTCCTGAGTCAGAAGTTAGGGGGTTCTGCTTGCCCTCTGAAGGAACAGATAGTGCATGGTCTCTCCAGGATCCTGCCTTGTTACTTGAGGACCAAGTGATTGTGACCAGGTCTACTTTTCAGCCACTTGAAACTGTGGCTCCTACAGTCCCTCCTCTGTCTCCTGTATGGCCACCATTATCTGTGCTCTGGTAACCATTTGTTCAGACTATCTGCATGTTTCCAAGCTTGTTTTTAAAGCTGTAAATGGCATGAATCCTACATTTCTGACATTTTTCACTTCTCACTCTTCTTAAATTATAAGAACTCCTGGTGAATTCCTGCTGTGAGTTCCATCCAAATAAAGTTACTTCATTAAAGGGACAGACACCTTGCAGTCCTCTAGTTGGTGTTGGCTTATAGCACGAAGCCAGCATAGGCAATGATGAGAAGTGATGGAAGCTGTAGTTCAACAACATATAATGGGCCACAAGATATATAAGAGAGCTGAAGATTTGCTTTTCATTTAAAATTGTGGCATCCATCCTTTGTAGTTCCCTAGTGAATATGAACCACCTGATCCATCTCCCTAACCAATTTACAGTATGTACCAGAGAAAAACATTTTTTGTCCGAAAGCTTGTCCTGCTTGGCAAATACTTTTAGTTGTAATTACTGTTGTTTCTGCACTGCGTGTTACATGGCACTATACAAAACACAAGTCTCTGCCTCAGGGCATTTGTTATCTAAAATTCAGCACAATGGAAATAATAAAGGAACAGAAAGGTAATAGAGGAGAATTAAGTAAGGGTTAGCTTAGGCTGTATTCAAAGGAAAAAAAGGAGAAGGAAAAAAAAAGAGAGTCTAGCAACACCTTTGGGATTAACTGATTTCTATTTTAGCGAGACTTTTCATGGATATTAATCTACTTCTTCTGATGCAGCGAAAACTTGGGGCCTTTCTCCACTACACTGTTATAGTGCTATTCCGCTTTCAATGTCCTGTGGAATTCTGGGGTTTGTAGTTTACTGAGGCCAAAGAACTCTCTGGCCAAGAATTCTAAATGTCCCTCCCTAAACTGCAGACTCCAGGATTCCATAGGATGTTGAAAGTGGAATAATAGCACTATAACACTGTAATGCAGAAAAGCCTGTTGACTGTGTTGTTGTGAAGCACAGATGTACAACCTGTTCAGCCTTTTGTTGGCAGGATGCACTTACTCAGGCCTGCACACATTCACCCACTTACATACATGTGTGTAACCTTTCCCTTCCTGAGAAGCATTACTGTGATGCGGTGGGTAGGTGCTTTGAAGTTGCCAAGGAAAGGGGAGGCTATTGCTGTCATTTCCTTCTTCCAGTGACTCCAGCTGGCATCACTGCTTCCAAGTCATGGCGAAAGAGGAAGGAGTTTAGAGGTAGCAGGAGCTTGGAGAGATTGCACAAATAGCTTTTTGCGGGGTTCATATGTAGTTCATAAGTGATTACAGTATATTGTGCCATCTTGTTGTAGAGTATTGGTACTGAACTTTTGAAGAGATATGACTTCTTTAAAACATTGACTTGTCTAAAATTTTATAGCTACATTATCTATGTTGCTTGGCTTGATTTGAATATTTTGCTTGTTTTTGTAGTGCTTTTAGTGTTTAATTGTTCTAGCTTAGGTGCTAGAACAATTCTTACAGCATAAACCTGTCAGTACCTCTCATCCTTTGCACATGATTATTTGCTTATAGAATAATAGGACCCAAAGCTCAAACTTGCATGAATAATGTACTTTTTCATCTGGACCTAGTAGGCATGGGAGAAAGATTCAGTGACTTAATTGGTGATGCTCTCACCACATGCTCAGGGATAGTTTTACATTTTCTTGAACTTTCTTGAACATTTTCTTGAACTTTCTTGAACTTTCAGGTTTGCGGTATCTAGAAATTGCTAGAAATTTGAACTCTTGCAGGATTTGAACTTTTGCAGATTCATTGATGGCAGATCAGAACATTATACCGTGTTTCTGCTTTGAGTGAATCCAGCATGCTGTTCCCAGCTGCGCTTCATTTACAATGAGAATAGTGCAATAATAGTAAATACTGCTTAGTATCTTTTGATTGGAGCTTATTTGTCGCATAGTGAATTTTGCTTGTCTCTGAGAATGCAATCATTAGACTTGTGAACTCTTTGCAGTCCATTAAAAACAAAAAACAAAACAAACACCCCTCACTTTCTAGAACCAAGTTAATGATTTCTGAGCTTCAGACCTGGGAAGCTGTAGCTGACACTAGCCTCCTGGGTTTAGGGACAACTTTTCAACTTTGATTTCATTTCCTTCTATATTTATCTACCACACCTGTTTCTCAGGACTCAGAGTAATAGGCATTATAATAATTGCATGATGCTTTTTCTCTCAATCATAGTTTCATGGGAGTGAGTGGAGGAGGGTATTAATCTGGATCAAAATCACAGGGCTAGCCCTACCATTAGTTAGTAAAGTGACTTCCTTAGTCAGCAGATATTGGGGGGTGGCAGCAGTCTATTCTATTCTGCAGGAGAGGTAGAAGACACTGTTCCATTATTTTTGTTTTTGTTTTTGTTGTTGTTGTATACAATCAAGTTGTTTTTGATTTATCGTGACCCTAAGGTGAACCTATTATGTGTTTTTCTGGGGCTGAGAGGATGCGACTGGCCAAGGTCACCCAGCGGGATTCATCTACAGTCCAATTAATTTCTGTACAGAGCCTTATATACATTATTTTATCCTTTTAGCTTAGTCAGGAAAATGTCTTGGGCTGACTGTGCAGAGGTGCAGTGTCTGGAGGGGGTTCTCCTTTATACTCTTCAGTCTACCCCACCTCTCAATGAGAAATCATCTCCTCAACTTCCTGAGTCTGCTGTTTGCTCTGGAAGGTATCAGAATAACACAGAGCTTGAAATTTTACTTTGAGTTACATGATTCATTAATCTAATCACCAGATAGGTCATTACTTTCTTAGTTGCTTTTTTTAAGGTTCAGGAGAAAGCATGATCAGTAAATATGGCATCTAGTTTTGGTTTATAAGAATATTCCATAACAATATTTTCTCACTGCTTTTGGATTTTGCACTGTAGAAAAGGCAAATTTAGTCTGCTTGTGTGCCATAGTGCTGTGACTAAAGAGAAATATCGGTGCTATCAGACTTCATCAAGTTTAAATAGAGTAGCTCACACTAGAGACAGAGGAAAAACATGTGCTTTGGTAGAAAGGAGCTGAGTGGATATAAATCCTTAAAAGAAATGAACTTTGTGGATAAGGTTCAGTGCCCAAACTTTCTGTGCATTTGCTGTGTGGGAACAGTACCCACAGTGCGTTAAGACAGCCTTCTGAAATTTCCTGGCCATGCTGACTGTGGATGATGGGAACTGCAGTCCAAAACAGCTGAATGGTTCCAAGTTGGGGAAGGCTGGGTTTAGAAACAGAAGTGTTGTGGAAGTATTCTGGTGCAGAGATCAGTTTCTCAGAGGACTTCTTTTTTTTAAAAAAAAGCCAGGGAAATTTTGTCTGTTACGCAGTTGTTCATGCCCAGATAATGGAGGGCAGAGAGGATCTGGTGGAGAGAAGGGAATCCTAACTCTACATCTCAAATTTCAAAACTTTAAGCCTTTATCTGGGGGAAAACATACATCTTGAGCTGCCGGAATGTGTTTGGGTTTTGCATATCCACACACAGAGACCTGGTCCCTTTGCAGTGGTATCAGTTCACTCCCCTTTTCCCCTCTGCAGCAACAGCAGGAGATGCTGGCAGCAAAGCGTCAACAAGAATTGGAGCAGCAACGTAAGCGAGAACAACAGCGGCAGGAAGAGCTGGAGAAGCAGCGTTTGGAACAGCAGCTACTTATCTTGCGCAACAAGGAAAAAAGCAAAGAGAGTAATGCCGTTTCCTTCCACTGTGGTTAGATTTTTGATATCCTTTCTTGGGAAAGGCACTGGAGTAGGCTGGAATGTAACACTTTTCCATCCCAAAAGTTGAGACCCAAAGCTCCGTACAGTGACACCAGTAAAATAAAATAATAGTAATAGTAATGATGGTGATGATGGTGATGATGTTAAATTAGATGCAGTTAAAGCAAACCCAGCCAGAACAGGTAAACAATTTTTAAATTGCCACTAACTTTCTAGCTTTAGCTCCCACACTTCCACATTTGTTAGGAATTGCTCATTAGATACATTTGTCATCTCCTGCCTCAGAATTCTAGTTTTACAAAAGCACTGGGATTTTTTTTGCGTGGATATCCTTAGGATCCTCACAAATCTGCAGTGGCTGAGGTTCATTTAGGAAAAGCTTCAATAAACTTGCTTATAGGAGTTAACATTTGAGCTGTAAATTTGTATGTTGTTAACATGCTTTAAGGATGCTGCTTTTTCCTGAGATACTATTTCAACAGTTTGACTGCAAGTGGTTCATAAGTCTGGCTTCAGATGGTGTCATAATTTCCACAAGAATAAATAATTAAATAAAGCAATATGGAGTACAATAAACTGAAGATAGTAGTGAGAGGACACGTCAATGAGGCAGTCACAAAGACTGTCCTGAAGAGTGGTGGGAGGGCAGGAGGTTGTCTTCCCAATCCTGTGCTTAATTGAGGTTAAGCAGATTACAAACATGAGAGTAGCTTAGAGAGTGGGATGAAAGGGGTAGATATCCCAGAATGCAAACCATGGATTATTGCATGCTAGGAAATGGTATAACGAGTACTTTCATAGTAATAGGGTCACATGCTCTGTCTTCAGATAGGAAGGAAGAGGGCAGTGTATGTACATTGGATACTTCCAGAGTTCACATCAAAGCAGTGCTTTCTTCTGTTGGTTCAGGCTTTGGCTGGGACCAGACATAATAGTCATGGTATTGAAAGCTTTGTTCATTTTATTGGTCCAAGAACAATTAATGTGTTCTCATGCTTCTTCCTCACCTCTCTGAGGTGCTGAAAAGTGAAATTTCCGAAGTTTGCTAAACTGCAATTTCCTGTTACAGCCAAACTGGAAATCTGTGGTTTAACAGCTCATTATAGAATAAGATGATAAACCTAGGGTGGTTTGTTAGTCAGAGATTAAGCCACAGCTCAACACCTTGTTAATCAACTGTGGTGTATGTTGGATCAAGACAGTTGCATCGGAATTAAGCCTTCATGTTTTTACTACTGGTGTTTGTATCTTCCACAGGTGCCATTGCCAGCACCGAAGTGAAACTGAAACTTCAGGAGTTCCTTCTCAGCAAGTCAAAAGAGCCAGCTTCAGCAGGCGGCTTAAACCATTCCCTCCCTCAGCACTCCAAATGCTGGTAGGTCTTGGCCATTGTCTCTGTGCCCTGCACTCAAGCAAATATGATTTAGAACTAGATATTTCATTGAAATATATTACTGGGATACTATTTTACACACTGACCAGTACTGCCAGTGGTCAGAAATCATGGAAGTTACAGTACAAAACATCTGTAAGTCTCACTTGCTTACCCCAGGACAGGGTACTGCTACAAAGGTACCATTGATAAGAAACCCCGAGGAAAACATTATGCTAGAAGGTAATGAATTCATATTGCTATTGCCTGTGCATACTGAGTAATGCAGAACAGTACCAAATTAGTGGGGGCTATTCTTCTTTTTGATAAAACCAGACTTTTTTAAAAAAAAGAAATACTCTTGTACATGTAGCTTCAGATACATGAGCAAATAACCTCAACTCAGAATAAAATGTTCTTTTTGTCATTCAAAGTGCTTCTTCAAATGTGATGGTGTTATTATAGAGGTCCACATCTCCCCATGTCTCTGTATTGCTCAAAACAGAATTTTTGCATGTCTGCCTTTGTTCACACTCCAATCCAGGACATACTTGTTTGTGTGTATGTGCATATGTGCATGTAACTAAAGGTACATTATTCTATTTTAGGCAGTGTGGAGATGCAGGGGTGCAGGAAGTGTGAGGCACCATGTACTTCCTATTCTGTCCACAACGCTGTTACAGTGGAAGGCGCCAGTACATCCTTGTTGTAAATTTTGTAACACTCACAAACAATCAAGTAAATTTTTCAAGAGAATGAGTTAATTTCATTGCAGATGAGACAGTTTAGTTCCTTCCTAGTTATTCCATATACTTCCAGGCCTCTCTTCCCCACAAAAAGTCTGTTAGTAAAGTTTCTCTCTGCTAACCTGCTTCTCTGACAGGTTAGGGACCAGAGTGCTGTCAGAAAGTGTAATTGGTCCAAAGGCAGAACCCATCTATTGTAGGGAACATGAAGGACTTAGAGAGCTTGCTTGCAGCTGACAGCATGCACACACTGCTTGTAAAGTCTCTTAGCTGGCTTGGCATCTTTTTAATCCCTCTGAGCTTCCTTTGCAAGTAGTGCCTGCATGGTCTCAAGCAAGCCTCTGTAGGCAGGAAGAACAGATGGAAGCCCTCTCTTTTGATGCTTGCAATACAGACAAGTTCCGTTAATTTGACCAGGCAGCCTGCTCTTTCCATAGATAAGACTTGGGACTGCATGCATGTGTGCATGGTCCCAAGCTCCATAGACAGGAAGAACTGTGGAAAGAGTGGACCTAATGTTGAATTGATGAAACATGTCCTTAATTTGGAAGTATTGTAAGCGTGAGTCATCAGAAGTCAGGGACTTCCTGTACTGTTTTATAAAGGAAAAAGACTTTGATAGGAAAGGGAATTTGGTGGCTGTGATGAGAGACTTTGAAACTTTCAGAGGAACACCTCACTTAAGACCTGAGGACTGGTTTGGGGTGTAAACTGCTGGTGTGGAGGAACATAGTAATATGAAAAGGGAAGTGTTGATTTATTGATTAAAATCTGAGCTTTGTTTTAACGTTAATTGTCTGTCTGATTGGGAGGGAAACAAGCCAGAAGGTTGCTTTCCTGCTGTTTTTGCATGTCACAATAAATGAACTATGGACTGAAATCCATAGCTTATTTAACTGCTCCCATTGCAAGCAGATGGAGCGCTTTCACCAGCATGCTGTATGTACTTTATAAAGCCAGGATTCCTTTAGATCCTGACTTCTAATAATATTGAACTGGTCTTATTGAAACCAGTGGATCCAAAATGATTGAGTTAAATTTGGCTCTAACCTTGTCAAAAGTACAAGGCTGAACATTTTACAAATAGATATCTTTGGAGCAGCTTTTAACAAAAAATGCTAATAAAGTTTGGTGTCATTTTCAACTGTCTTGACACAAACTGTTAAAGCTTACAATTGTAAATTAGACATAAAAGCAGAGGCTTTTGTTCTGCAATCTCTCTGCATCAAACATGGGATTTTACAGGGGTCAGGATGACCCCTGTAGAATCCCATGTTTCGCCTGTTTTTTTTAAATCATGTCTTGCATAATTTCTTTTACTAGAAAAAAATCTGTTAAGGAGCAAAAACGTGGAAGATAATTATAATGGCATTTGATTGCTAGAGCTAGAAGCCTTCTGTCTCTAAGCACCCTCTGTGTAATGCAGGGATTAAAATGTTGGCATGGAATTTGGGAGATCCAGGTTCTTGTCCATATGAAGATACTAAATTTCCTGGGTGACCTTGGGCCAGTCACTCTTCTTCAGCCTGACTTACCTCATAGGGTTGTTCTGAAGATAAAGTGGGGACTAAGAGACCTATGTAATCCACCTTGATGTCATTGGTAGAAAGGTGGCATATAAATGTGATAAATACATTTTCTCTCATTCAATTAACTAGGGTTTTTTGGGGGGTGCGTGTGCAGCAGAATGATACATAACAAACAAAACACAAGAAGGAGAGAGGCCAAAAATATGGTTGAAAACAGAGTTTCTTTGTCATTCAAGCTGCAGCAGAGGTGAATGTGCAGGATTCTGTTGTCAAATGTGGGTTAACGGGATTGGGAGACATGACCCAGAAGGTGGTGAGGGCCAGATAAGAATATCTTCTGTTAACCATAGGGAAGTGAGGAAAGTGGGGGCAGGGCTAGTGGCCCATCTGGGATCTGTTCTAAGCTGACTAAACGGATTATAGCTCTAAGCACTAGAGCCCAGGAAAGTCAGTGTGTAATCAAGAGGGAAAGACTACAGGTAGAAGGAGTCAGAGGCCAAACAGGGGTTACAAGGAGCACTGGGTACAAGTAGATGGCTGTGGTAGGTGGGGAATTTGGGGAGCTGCAGTGTACAAAAGACATTTTACTCAAATTCAGGCTTATGTTTGGCAGGTTTGAATCTAGCCTTGTTTGTCCTTTAGTCACTCCTATAAGTCACATTCACTACGGTGATGATTCTGAGGATCCACTGTTATGAAGTATCAGCAGTATGATTATTATTATTATTTATTATTATTTATTTGTATCCCGCCTCTCCATATGGATCGAGGCGGCGAACAACTTACAAATAGCATGTATTTTGAAACATTTCTATACATGCCCCCAACAAACTGGGTACTCATTTTACCGACCTGCGAAAGGATGGAAGGCTGAGTCAACCTTGGAGCCCGGCAGGATCGAACTCATAACCTTGTGGCTTGCAGTACTGGCATTTAACCACTGCACCACCAGGGCTCCCTATGATACATTTTTGTAAATTGTTCAGCCTTTTGAGAGGGTTAGGTGCAAACACAGCTCACTCATTTAGGTCCCACTGATTTCAGTGGCCCAAGTCAGTGTTATGATGAGCCAGGGTTCCAGAGGAATCCTGGCCTATGAAGTACAAACAACATGCTGATGAATGTTTTCCACTTGTTTCCGCTTGCAATGGGAGCAGTTAAATCAACTGTGGACCTTTAATCTGTAGTTTATTTATTGTGACATGTAAAAACAGCAGGAAACCAGATTTCTGGCTTGTGTCCCTCCCAACATGCCAGAGAATTAACTCTAAAACAAACCCTGGATTATTTCTCTGTCTTATCAGGCAGTGGCAAGCCAGAAAACTGAATCCTGCTGGGTTTGCACATTGCAGTAGAGAAAACCATGAATGTAGTTGTTTATGCTCTCCTCCGCCAAGTGGAAGAGATTAGTCAGTGTATACCTGCCCCCCCCCGATCTTGAATTCTTGTGATATCTAAACTCAGACAACATGTCCGCCCTAAGTATGACTAGCTCCAGATTCTTCCCAGAGTCTCTAGTGGTAGGGAGTGCCAGTATCATAGAAGATGTCCCCCCCACCTCTCAGTGTTGTGTGTATGTGTGTTTAGGGGAGTTGCCTTTTTTCTTGGTTGCAATAGCCTGTGAACATTTTCATGAAGATGAATGGAAAAGCAGTAAAATCAAGATTGTAAAGAGAAGAAGCAAGCGGGATTTTAAGATTTGTGTTGGTGGTAGAGCAAGAGCTAATTTGCAAAGCTAAGGTATGAATGTGTGGCCTCCTTCTTAAGTTTTGGCTTTTGCCACTGAGAAGCTCCATGTGTCCTTTAAATGTATTACATTTTTTTTTTAAAAAAAAGCATATTAAAGTAAGTTACAACTTGGTTGAGGATATAAATGGGAGCCTGACAGTATTTTAGGAACATGTTCCGTGTGTGCGCGCGTGTGTGTGCCTACATTAGTCTGCACCAGAGGTGAACACATATGCACGCCCAAAGTGCCATTTTCAGGTCCTTGCACTTCTGTGTGGACTGTGAGCCACTGTTTTCATGGAACAAACAGTGACTTCCACCACTTATTAATGCTTTTCGCTTGACTGGACTGGGCAAAACAGTCATTGAGTGAAAAAGTGCACCACCTATAGGCCTCTGTAAGTGTTCTTGTCTTTTTTCTCCCCTAATTCATATTTTGAGGGGGTGTCACAGGGGCCTGATGGGCCATGGGTTTCACAAAAAACTATCAGGCCCTCATGATTGTGATCCATTGTCTACATCTTGATAATTTGGTCTTTTTCTTTGTCTTTTCTTGTTTCCACAGGGGGGCTCACCATACCTCATTGGACCAGAGTTCCCCTCCCCAGACAGGAAGCCCGGGAACACCACCCTCTTGCAAACTACCTTTACTTGGCACTTATGATAGCAGAGATGATTTTCCACTCAGGAAAACTGGTAGGCAAACACACACTTCTGCTAGTATAAACAATAAAAATGGGGAGAGATGGTGCTGATGAAATTTCAGCTGTAGAAATGGGCCTTCTGGCTTTCAAGTATGTTGATATGATGAATATGAATTTGAAAAATCCAGCTCTGTGTGTGTGTGTGTGTGTATGAGAGAGAGAAGGAGAGAGAAAGAGAGAGATGAATTGAAGAGCTATGAATATGAAGTGGGGGCTCTCATTAAACATAAGTTTGTATTATTGATAACTAAGATAAACTTTGTAAAAGACCAAGTGAGCACCATTTGCAAAAAAAAAAATACAAAATCCTCTAGATAGAAATTAATTATAATAAACATGTTAAACTTACTTGTGAGGTCACTTATTTCCTGGAGCTCTTGTTCAGCTAGGATTTGCAAGACCTACTGTGCAGACAAGCTTTACAAACAACCTATTTTTAGATGCCATCGGAGCTCTCTTGCAAGAAAGCAGCTGTTTGGGTGCTAATTATGTAACAGCTCAGATGGTCTTTGCAAGAGCATCTGTGTAGACAAACTGTAAGAAAAACAACAACCCAGCTGCTACATGAAAGCAAAGCTGCTTAGGTACTATTTCCCCATCTAGTGTAGTGTTGTCTAATTCAGCTGTTCCCTAGGGTCTGATGCAGAGAGAAAGATCTTTGTCATCACCTGCTAACTGATCTTTTTAAAATGAAATTGCCAGGTATTGAGTCTGGAACTTCTACATGCAAAGTCTGTCTGCCACTGAACAAAGTGTACCCTGAACTGCTAAGCTGGACTGAGGGTAGAAAGTGATGCTGGACTACAGTCTCATTACTCCTGACCACTAATAATGTTGACTAGCACTTATGGGAATTAAAGCCACCAGCATTTGGAGGGCTATAAATTTCCTTCCTGTGGGCTAGAGCCACTATTCTCAAAGTGATGGTCTGTGCTCATCTGTGAGACATTGGGTACTGGTCCATGGTGAGTTTCCAGGAAAAGCAGAAGTACATGTGGACACAAATATGGTACCAGTCACTGGTATATGGCGGGGGGAGAGGTTACCCACATCCCTCACATTGGATAGCCTGAGAAACACTGGGTCAGAGGAAGGTGGGTCACGATGGTAAGTTCCATGGCTGTGTAGTGATCTGGACCAAAATTAAAACCCAGCGCTTGGTGCTGGTCCATTTGAGAACAGAAATCTGGAAAATTCTGAAGCATTCTGTGGCTATTGCAAGCTGACTTGTTTGACCGGACTGGAGCTCCTTGCTTACAACTAGGAAAGATCATTTTTGAAAGAGTTAGGATCTATAAAGTGAGGCAGACCAAAATATAAAACATAAGTGATTATGTTCTGAGTGATCTCATCAAAAGAAAATAATAATACACTTTTGCTAGGTTAGGGGCGCAGGATTTTTGCCAAAGTGGAAAAATCAGAAGTATTAAAATCTGAAGTGGTGGAAGGGGCTGAGGTATGATGAGGAGAGCAGACACCCAGATTTGGTTAGGACCCAGGGTCCAAACCAAGTCAGGAAATGGGGGGGGTATTGGCACGGTGGCCCTATACTTTCTCTTTCTTGCCCATCTCATTCCTTGAGTGTGTGTGGAAACATCAGGAGAGGGTTTGTGATGCTGAGAACTCAGGCTGAGAGTCATCGTTATCTGGCCAGGGCAGCAACTGGTGGTGGTGGTGGTGGTGGTGGAGGAGGAGGAGGAGGACCAGAAGCAGGTTTTTAAAGGGCCGCCTGGTCTTATCAGAGCTGCAAAGAGGGAAGATTCCTTCAGAAACGGGGACCCTGAGGTGGTGGGGGCAGAGGTACAGAAACTCACAAATAAATCCATGAAAGTCAAACCCACAAATGTGGAGGGTGAACTGTACTATAGCTGGCTTTGTCAGATGGGCTTTATACTTTGTAGGAACTCCTTTGTGGTGGAGGAGATGCAAAACAAAAGTGTCTTCCAGATTAGATGCAAAAAAAAAAAAAAGATTTTCAGACATTATCCCACAAAGCTGGACAGACTTAGATCTTAAATGAGTGGCTCCACTAGGATATCCTTGCTTGCATAGATTTCCATGTACAGAGACTGTCGTATTCTCTTTTATTTAGTTGTGGAATCACCCATTTTGGATACATTTGGGAAACCTCTCCATCCACAGAGTTCCCTGTGCATGGTGGCATCCCTTTGAGTTAGTGTTACCTGTCTGGTTTTGTGGATTCACATGAAGTCTGCCATCACTGAAGAATCTGTACTGTACCATTATGATTTCTGTTTTAAGCTGCTCTTCTTCAAATAGGAATGTAACTGACTTCTGCAAGTGGAGGCACCTCTGCTTCCATGGACAACTCACTGCCTTATCTAAACTACCTTGGAGGCCATCTCACAATTTTGTCTGCTTCCTCCCATTTCTCTCCTCTTTACAGCCTCGGAACCCAACTTAAAAGTGCGTTCACGGTTAAAACAGAAGGTTGCAGAGCGGCGGAGCAGCCCACTGCTGCGGAGGAAAGATGGGACCGTCATCAGCACCTTCAAAAAGCGAGCAATTGAAATCACAGGTGAGAAAAGCGATGAGCCCAACTTGGGAAAAATTGGCCTAGGCAGGAAGCATTTCCCCGTCAGAACTTGTGAACAGAAGATGAACTAAACACCTCCCCTTGCCCTCATGTTACCCACCACCTTTGCATTTTCATTATCTCAGCAAGTGAGGAGTTGAGATTATGTTTGCTGAGGTAATGACCAGTTTGGTCCTCACAGATTTTTCTTGGTGTTTTCCTTGGAGGAGAGCCAGCCTTCAATAGTGGTTGGAGTGTTGGACTAGGACTTTCAGCCACCAGAATTTGACTACCCACTCAGCCAGAGAGACTCAGTGAGCGGCTTTGGACAAGTCACACTCTCTCAGTCTTAAAGGCAATGGCAAATTTCCTCTGAATAAATCTTCCCAAGAGGATCCTGTGTGTGTGTGAGGGGGTTACAATACATCAATATGTTGACTTGAAGGCACAAAAAAACCCCAAACATTTCTTTATAAGATAGAACATTCAAGATCTGTCCACTTCTAGTATTCTTCTAGTATTCTTCCCTCTTTAAGCAACTTTTAGAAAGCTTAAGGAGGCTTAAAGGGAACTTTTTGTGGAGGTAATGTTCCTTGTTCTAAAATAATATTTTAGCCTAACACTGTGTTCCCTGAGCCTTCAGTGTGAGCTGAGAGATAATGGTGATAGAAGAGAAACTTGAAGTATATATATAAAAAAAAACACATCACCTATTGGGAGCTGTGCAGCACAAAGAGGCTGGTGAAGTGGTTTATGTGGGAGCTGTGTACTACTGTGGGAGTAAAAGTGAGGAGACTGGAGTCAAAGAAGAAATATGGAAAACTCCCTGAAATTGTGTCTCAGTTCACAGATGGCAGGAAAATATGATCACCTACTATGGGACTGTGCTGTTGAGAATCTCTCTCTCTCTCTCCCACTCCCCACAGGCCTTTTACATTCTAAGGAGGAACACATTTTAGTTATATACTATCCAGAATTCTTTGTGATGTCTGAACTCAGGAAACTGCAGTCTAAATTGTAGCTTGAAACAAATTGGGTTTAATCTTGGTTTGTTCTCAGTAATCACAGTTCCTAGGTCACAAGGAGCTGTAGTTAACTTAAAGTCTGTTCTTTATAAATGTAAAAGAAAAGGAATTCTGAATAATATTTTGAGTGGAATCTGTTGGGCTATTAGTATGACAAATCAACTATCAAAACATGCAGTGTCCATTTATAGATTCCTAAAAAACTCATGATGATCTGAGAGGAGGGAGACAAGAGCAGATTACAACAGCAAACAAATGTCTAAATAAAGAATGCAGCCAATTATTTTCCTCTCCAGTTCCTTCAAACGTGCTACTGATAAATTCAGAAATTAATCCAGACAGTTGTAATCTGTATGATGGCCATTTTATTTGGGATGTAGCTGGGGCAGAGTATGTAATCCAGAAACATCTGCTGCTTCTGAAGAAGTTTTTATTTTAGTCGGCAAAAGGGAACAGCAGCAGGCTGCCAGTCTACTATTACATAATCACATGAGCTCTCAGTGAGTTGAGATTCCTTCTTCAGGACTAGTTTTTATATGTACTACATTTAAAATAATTATTTGTAGATTATGTAAACCCAGAAGTAGAGAAGAAAAAAAGCAAGCAAGTTTTAAATATTTTGCCTGCTCAAAATGTGGACTTCCACAAGAAATTAGAACAAGTTTGGAGGATTTGTCCAAAAAAACTCTATAGCTGTTCTGTGGAGAGAGCTATGTTCTCTAGATTTTTGAAAGAGTAAAGTGTAGGTTTTGTAATTTAAATATAAAAAAATCACCTCCATGGTGTCTGCCAGTGAACTCTGCAATTCCTAGGGAGATTCATCAGAGATTCTTGAAGAGAGCCAGTATAGTGTAATGGTTGGAGTTTGAGGTTGGGTCTTGGGAGTAATCAGTTCTGGTCTCCACTGGCCTGTGAAAGTCACTTACTGTCTCTTGGCCCAACCTAGCTCCAGGATTCTTATGAGCTTAAATGGAGGGAAGTGGAAGAGTGCCATATGCACTCCCTTGAGCTTACTGGAAAAAAAATGTAGGATAAGAAATACTGTGGATTAGGTTATTGCCCCCGACCATTGGCCATGCTGGCTGGGGCTGATGGGAACCGTAGTCCAACAAAATTTGGAGCCCAACATTTGGTTACTGAATCCCTTCTATACGTGACCCTGAACCTTGTAGAGTGACAGGAAACATAAGAAATGTTTTAAATGAAATGAATAAAAATGAGAAGTGATCTTACTGGAAAATACCTTGCCTGCTTCTGCCAACCATTCCTACTTTTATTCCACCACTGGTAAGTATTGCATATGCTGATTTCATTCCATGTACACAGAATGCTTTTAGAATTCCAGAATGATTCAGAATCCTTTGCAACAACATGTAGAAATGTTGATGTGGAACAATTCCCTGCTATCAGAAAAAAAGAATTGAGAGGGAACATCGTGTATAGGGATCTAACTGTGTAGTGGATCTGATTGCAGGTTTGTAGAAAAAGGAAGAGTGAGATGGGCAGATTAAAAGGAAAGACAAACCCATAACTTCTATCTGGTCTTTGATATTGTATCTTTTCACAAATTTATCTACTGCCATGAGGACTTGAAGCTTGGTTCTGCTTCAGATTGAAAACTGAAATTTTCAGCAACCTAAACTAGTACACCAATACTGTGTATATATTTGTGTATGAGGACTAACCTGGGGACAATTTCTCTTCTCTTCATTCCCCACCCCTTTGCAGTGTCTTCAATGTGCAACAGTGCCCCTGGGTCTGGCCCTAGCTCCCCAAACAGCTCCAACAGCGCCATCACAGAAAACGGGCTCACAGGCTCAGTGCCTAATATCCATACTGAGGTAAGGCTGGTGAAACAACTTAGCTGTTTCAGTAGCTGCTGTGCCCCTTCTCTCTATTCCCAGTGCTCTGAACTGGTGTAGGATTGCCCCCCTCCCCATTTTTCTTTTTTCCCCCTGTGAATGTAGAATTTATGTCTTTGCAATGTTGGGTTTACAAGTGGGAAGATCTGAGTTTAAATCTTTGCACATACATGAAGCTCAGTGAGTGCCTTTGGGCCTTTCAGTGTGTCTGCTGAAACCTGCTTTGCAGATTTATTGGGGATAAAAATGAGATAACCTTGTCATATATTCGACCCCAAACTTCTTGGAGGAAGTGTGAAACACAAATATATTTGATTTTTCTCAGAGAGCCAGAGAGGCCTTGCCAACAAGCTTTTGAGGCTCATATCTGTAATTTATATACATACATATACATATATATAAAAGTGACTATCAGATAGGACACGTTCATCTCTGTCTAATGTTTAGTCTGATAGGAATATGTATAAAAACAAATCAAATGCCAGAAAATACAGCAGATATTTAAACCTGAACCCCCTTTCAGCTTGGGACCCTGGCCAAATGCCTCCCCAGCTCCCTCTCTATTGCTTCGGACTTTAACAAAACCCTACCTGAGCCATTCAGTCATCATCTGTCAGAGTATTTAAGCGTCACCAAGTGTGTGTGGAACAAAATCTGCTTCTTTTGATTGTTTAATATTATAGTCTTGGCAGGAAAATAAAATGTGAAAGAAGCTCTCAGAGTTATTCCTGGTTTTTACCATTAGGGGAAGAGGTTGTTGGTTGTTAGTGATAATTTCTGTAGCTGTTTGGGGCATTTTGCAGGATTCTTGCCATTATATCTTTACATCCAAACTATAAAAGAGGAATTCAAACAAATTCAGAGGAATTCAAACAAATAGCCCGGATATGTAGGGAGAAAGTCAGAAAAGCTAAAGCACAGAATGAACTCAGGCTTGCCAGAGAGATTAAAAACAATAAAAAGGGCTTTTTTAGATATTTCCGCAGCAGAAGGAAAAACAAGGAAATTATATGGTTGCTGTGTGGAGAAGATGGTCAAGTACTGACGGGGAAGAGAAAAGGCAGAACTACTCAACACCTTCTTTGCCTCCATTTTCTCCCAAAAGGATAGAAGTACTCAACCTGGGGGGTGGGGAGCAGGTGGGGAAGTGGATGAAATGCAGCACAGGATAGGTAGAGAAATAGTACAGGAATACCTGGTTACATCAGATGAATTCAAGTCTCCAGGGCCAGATGAATTACATCCAAGGATATTAAAAGAACTGGCAGAAGTAATTTCAGAACCATTCACAATAATCTTTGAGAACTCTTGGAAAATGGAGAAGTCCCAGCAGCCTGGTGGAGGTCAAATGTTGTCCCCATCTTCAAAATGGGGGAAAAAAAAGAGGACCCAAATAATTATCACCCAATCAGCCTGACATCAATACCAGGAAAGATCCTAGAGCAGATCATTAAACAGTCAGTTTGTAATTACTTAGAAAGCAATGCCATAATCACTAAAAGTCGACATGGATTTCACAAAAACAAGTCATGCCAGACTAATTGTATCTCTTTTTATGTTAGAGTTACAAGCTTGACAGATGAAGGGAATGTTGTGGACGTAGCATATCTTGATTTCAGTAAGGCCTTTGACAAAGTTCCCCATTCTTGCAAAGAAGGTAGTAAAATACAGGCTGGGCAGTGCTACTGTTAGGGGGATTTGTGATTGGTTGACCGACTGAACCCTAAGGGTGCCTACCAATGGCTGCTTTTCATCCTGGAGAGAAATGACTAGCGGGGTGTTGCAGGGTTCTGTCCTGGGCCCAGTGCTATTTAACGTCTCCGTCAATGACTTGGATGAAGGAATAGAGGGCATGCTGATCAAATTTGCAGATGACACCAAATTGGGAGGGGTTGCTACTATGCCAGAGGGCAGGATCAGAATTCAAAATGACCGTAACAGATTGGAGAGCTGGGCCAAAGCTAACAAAATGAATTTCAACAGAGAAAAATGTAAGTTCCTACACTTAGGCATTAAAAATGGAATGCAGAAATATAGGGTGGGGGCCATGTGGCTGGATAACAGTATGTGTAAAAGTGATTTGGGAGTCTTGGTGGACCACAAGCTGAACATGAGTCAGCAGTGTGATGCGGCAGCCAAGAAAGCAAACGCAATTCTTGGTTGCATCAATAGGAGTATGTTGGCTAGATCAAAGGAGGTAATGGTACCACTCTATTCTGCTTTGGTCAGACCTTATCTGGAATATTGTGTCCAGTTCTGGCCACCTCAAGTCAAGAAGGATATCGACAAGCTGGAGCATGTCCAGAGGAGGGCAACCAAAATGGTGAAGAGTTTGGAAGCCAGGCCCTGTGAGGAGCGGCTTAGGGAGCTGGGGATGTTTAGTCTGCAGAAGAGAAGGTTTAGAAGGGACAAGATAGCCATGTTTAAATATTTGAAGGGATGTCGGGGAGGAAGCGAGCTTGTTCTCTACTGCTCCAGAGACTAGGACAAGGAGCAATGGATTCAAGCTGCAGGAAAGGACATTCCACCTGAACCTCAGGAAGAACTTCCTGATGGTCAGAGCTGTCTGGCAGGAGAATATGCTGCCTCGGAGTGTGGTGGAATCTCCTTCTTTGGAGGTTTTTAAGGAGAGGCTGGATGGCCATCTGTTGGGAATGCTTTGATGTGTGTCCCTGCATAGCAGGGGGTTGGACTGGATGGCCCCTGTGGTCTCTTCCAACTCTATTGTTCTATGATTCTATGATTCAATGATACTATGATGTTTTCCCAGCTTATTATTCCTTATCTTTCTTATCATTCTACCCATCTGCTCATATAATGGCTGTGAAAAGACAGGGCATGTTTTGAATAGAAGATTCTCTTTTGGAGATTTGAAGTAGGAATGTTACAGCATCAAAAACTAGATACCAAGGTTTTATCCAGTGATGCTATTCCACTAGTGTAGAGTTTTTAATTGGACATGCATTAAATATGACACTTTCATGCTGCTCATGTAAGATGTTACACAACTCACTGCATTTTCATTAGACCTAGCGTTGCTTGTGCTAGTGCAGCTAGAGTTGGTGGAGATGCTAGCAGAACAATGAAAAGTTTTGTATTTTTTCTATTAATGGGAAAAATATTATAACATTAGATGAATTAACCCAGACAGATGATACACATGTACCCTTGAAGTTCTCAGGGAACTGATTTTGTGCCAAGTACTATACTTATTTGTCTATCCATGTGTATGCTGTTTGTGTGCTTTAGTGGAACCATAACAAATAAATTATCTAGTCCACAATGCCTGCTTAAACAGCCTGTTGTGGTTACAAAGTAGCTTCCTCCAAACTTATGTCCTCCAGATCTGTTGGAGCATTGCTGACCACAGGTTATGGAAATTGTAGTACAGCATATCTGGAAAACACCGTAATTATAGAGATCTAGAAGTGGGATTTGCATCCAGCTTTACAACTTACGCATATAGTGCACAACCCATAGCATTTTTTTTAGTATGGAACCTGGGGTCATAGGTTTTACTTATTCTGGGGTGAAACTGTTTGGATAGGTTGTGTCACAAGCACTTGCTTGTTTCAAAGAGACAGAATGGATGCTTTGGGAATGCAACTGCTTCATTCCTCCTATGAGGCAGGTTGAGCAGGGCAGCGTTGGTCTCCAGTTTCCTAGTTGGCAGGGATGACAAGGAATGCCATGCGGGTGAGTAAAGGAGGCTGACAGAAAGGATAAACTACTCTATCCGTTTTCTACCAATCCACTTGGTTTTGGTGCTGGCAATGGAAGAATACAAGCCCCTTCTTCCACAGCAAATGGGAAAGCACAAGACACTAGTGAACAAGAGACAAAGACATCTATCTCTCATCAGTCCGCTGGATGGAAGGCAATTTATTTTTTACTAATCTGTAAGAAGTCAAAAGGGGAAAAAATTACAGCCTGGTAATTCTTATGTTTTTATATACAAAACTTGATTACAATGTGGTTTCCAAGGGTATCATTCTCCATTCTGCGTGACTTAGTGCAAAGTACTATGGACTAGCTGCTATTTGCCTTCTAAGAATGGGAAATAACAAGCATTTAATTTACTAAATAGTAAAGCAGTGACAGATTTGATACAGTGCTGACTTTCACTAGAGTGCACATATCCAAACATGTAAATGTGATTGCTGCTTGAGTGCATATGTATTTTATATGTATAAGGTATATCACTAAGTTTAAGGGGTGGTTGTGCACATCATGTATTATTGAGGTTTGCAAATGGAGGGAAACAAAAGTGCACTGATATAAAATAGGAACTGCTTAGAGTCAGTTTTGCTGGTTGCTGAGAAGTGACTCATAAAAGCAGAGGGGTCCCTTGGTGAGTTGTGATTTTTCAAGTTTATTTTTAGCTGTGTTTTTGAAGATGCAGGGTTTTTTTCTCTCCATTTAAGATGGTGCCATTTAAAACAAAACAAAACACTAGCTACTTTAAAAGAAAAGAGCCTTAGACAAACTCAGGCAGTCACTAGTCTGTGACAGAGACTCCGTGCAAATGTTACACCAAACTATTATTTGAGTGAAAAATGCAACTTAATTTGAACATTGACTTACAACAAAGGAGTCATAGCTTGGAAAGTTTACCTTTTTGGACTATAGCTCCCCAAAACTTCCAGCTGAAATAGCTGTTACTATGCCATCTGAAGAGTAATTTTCCAAAGCTTTGAGGGTAATTGTAGATTATAGCCATTTCTCTGCTTTTGTTTTCTTGTTAGTATTCAAGTTTATAAGATCTCTTCTGTTTTCCTGGTCCAGCAGCTTGTTGAGGCAAGGTGATGGCTTGAATTGTGATGTGTCAGTTCAGACTATAGTGTTGAAAATTTACTTTTGGATAGCATGACTGCTCACATATTGTGGGACTTGTAGTTCAAAAAGTAACTTCCACAGTCTCTCTGTTTCAGTCATTCTCCTGTTTACCCATGCGTCACTGAATTTCTTCACTTCCCTGTCAGCATGTGGAGAGGAAGGAGTTGTCCTTTCCTTATCTGCTACCTCCTCCTACAAACCAAGTCTACATCACCTTTTCTTTAAAAAAAAAAAGTTCTCTTTTATCTGAGTGTGAACCATGGATGTAAATTGCTGTGTGAAGAGCAGGGCAGGAGAAGGCTGTTGACCAGGTCCCAGGAGGTCATGGGACAGATGATTGGTTGCTGTGGGTAGCATCTGGTAAGGTCTGTTACAAGTTCCCCTCCCTGATTTAGACTATTCCATTTTCTGTGGCATTTAAGTTGATCAACACATGGGCCATGTTGACACAAATATCTGTTTCTGTTAAACAAGTTTTTAATAGTAGAAAAATGTTAAGATGAGATAGAGTACTGACTCTCTTCTAACCCAAGAGGAATTCATGTTCTTCATGTCAACATTTTCAGGGTACCTGATAAGAAACTTTCATGACTGCCTTGGACCACCACAAAGAAAAACTGTTTTATTTCTGGGTAGGCAGAGCAGGAGCCAGTGTTGTGCAGCGGTTGGTGTTCTGGACTAGGACTCTCAGAGACCAGGGTTTGAATCCCCACTTGGTCATGGAAACCCCACTAGGTGACCTTGGGCAAGTCTCAGCCTCAGAGGAAGGCAAACGTAAACCCACTCTGAACAAAACTTGCCTGAAAACTCCATGATGGAGTCGCCTTGGGATTGCCATAAGTCAAAAGTGACTTGAAAGCACACAAAGGCAACAAGGCAGAGCAGAGAACCCTGGAATACCCTTTTCTGTTTTTCACTCTCTCTTATTATGTATGATGCAATTCTTCCAGTCTTGACATCTGCAGGACTGAGCTGCCAACCAAAAGGCCATGTAATTACCTTCCATATCGCAGGTCCACCCTCTACTTCCCTCAGTCACAAGGATTTAGTAAACTTCTTAAGGATAGTTCCCATTGTTAGCACCAGCCAGCAGGTGGCACCTTCTCTTCTATCTTAAGACATCACAAGGAGCAATACTTACCGGTACTGGTCTCTAACCCAAATCTCCTCTGAAATACAACAATGATATTTTCATTATCTGGATTCACAAAAGAAAATGTTTGTGAAATTTCAAGCATGTCAACTGCCCTCAATGTTAGCTTGATTGTGAACAGCCTATACAGCAGATCTACTTTCTCCATCCTACAGTGCTACTATGGTCATGGCGTCTTATACCAAACTCAACATTTTGCATCCACATAGACTTCTTGTTATCGTACCATAAATTTCTACTGCAAGGGTGGGCAAAGTGCAGCCTTCCAGATATTGTTGAACATCAACTCTCACCATCTCTGGTCAGCATAATCAGTGATGGAGGATTCAGGAAATGGCGATCAAGCACCATCAGAGGACCACACTTTGCCCACTCTTGCTTTACTGTAATAAGCTTTAAAATATAAATGCATTTGTTTTAGCCCCTCAGAAAAAGGTTTATACCTAAAGAAAAGACATTTTTAAAAAGGGATACATCAACCAAATGAACAACCACATTCATAAGGCTAGATTGGTATCTGGAAGTTTTTTGTTACAGAAAACTGGCTGAGTAGAGTAGCTGAGTAATCTCCTCAGTGTATCCTCAAGCATCTGTAAACCATCCAAGAAAATGATGTCTTTATTGTGTGACCTTAGGTGATACTGCTTTAGCTTAGTTTGGAATGGTTCCTCAGCAGCTGCAATGGTCTACCAAAGAAATATAGTCCAGGAACTAAGCCCTCAAGTTTTCAACTCTATACCAATATGTTATGGACAACACAATTAACAGCTCAGATAATACAGGCCATCTTACCAGTGAGCCATGAACTTGCACACCCATCATTTCATTGTTATTCTATAAATATTTGAAATACCTCCAGTCCTCTTTAGACTTAGTAACTTGGGATATTCCTTAGTTAGCCTTGACAGTCAATAGCTGCTGCTACAGTTTACTATTTTAACTCACCTTTCTGAATAGTCAGTGCTGCCAAATATCATAACTTACATAACACTAAGACTATCTCATAATTTCTGATGCTTAGTATATGCAATCCTTGTCACTGTGAGCATGAGGGCCAGTAAAGTGTTGTGATCACTGTGCACCTGGACCTTAATAAAAGCTAGCACAAACATGATATAATCTTAAGTCTTACCTTTAAACCTTATTAATTGACCCTGGTATAGCATTCTCTCTTGGCTTCCTCAGAACTAGCAATGTTTAAGCCATAAGTGGGGAATTTGTGGCAGTTCAGATGTGGTTAATATGCAACTCTCATAATCCTGCAATCCGTCAACATCCAGAGGACCACTTGTTCCTCAGCTTTGGTTTAAAATACACTTTTGCTCGTGTCTATGGACTGGAGTTATGCACATGAATAAGAGCTTTTTCAGCTCCCAGAGTCACCTTGTCAGTATGGCCAGTTATAGTAGAGGAAAAGTAACTCCCTAGCTCTGATCCCGAATCCATCATTGCACAATGGACATTAATATTTCAGCATCTTGGCCTTGTATATTAGCTGACTGGTACGTTTCGCTCTCTTTAGCAATGAAAATCATAAGCATCACTTGTCTCCCTCCACAGCTAATTCCACTTGGCTGCATCAGAGGGAAAGGTGACGCAGCAAGGCCCCCTCCATCAGCTTGGCTGGGACCAGCTGCCACTTGACTCCTCCCTTCCCATAACTGTCTGTTGCAGTGAGCATCCCACCAGGGCATTATGTAACTTCATTATGTAACACTATGAAATAGTTAGTGCCTGAATTTCCCCTTGTTTTCCTCTTCTTGCCACTGTTCTGTTTTCCTTTTGCATCATGCTGTTCATAGATTGTGAGCTGTTATAGTAATCTGTGAAGTGCCTCTAGTAGTGGTGTATGAGTGCAGTATATCAATAACAGACTATGTGTCAGCACTGAACTGGCTCAATATATTTTGCTGCCTGAGTATGGGCAGCAAGTGGCACCCCTGCCCATTAGTTTGTTTATATTTTGCCATCAGTACTTCTGTCTGCCTCCCTTTCTTATTAAAGTAGCTGTCTGCGAGAGTTTTTCCAGGTAATCAAAGGATCATTGAGATCAGATCTTGCTTGGGATATAGTGGAGCCCCCACAAGGCCTGTTGTTGCAAGTTTGCAAGACACTGATGGTGGTGTGTTGATACAGTTATCCAGAGAACTATCTAATCTGGTTGTGCAATTTCAACAGATGCATCTGGAGGCTGTGGACAAAATACTTGAAGGGATAAAACTGATAATTTATGTTCTTGACCCTTGCTAATAAGAGCTAAGTGGAGCAAGCAGGATTTTTTTGTATCAAGTTGCATCTACTTACATAGACAAAGCATACATTATAAATCCTTCTAATAAATAAAATTTGGGGGAAAACATCTCTGGGACTTTTAAAACAGTGGTTATCTGACAGAGCACATGGATAACTGTCATTCCTTCCTTGCTCTGGCAAAGGAATGAGTAAATGAGCAAGTGATGATAACAGTGCTTTCAAGTTTTATTGTTTGTGACAGATTAGCAAAATGTGACTTGCCATAAATTGTGGGACTGCAGCTCCTATCTAGTGGGTCACACTTCGCTTATCCTGATACAGAGATAACTCTTACTTCTGTAGTTGAAGTGGTAGCATTTTTCTTTCAATATGGTTTGCATTTCTACTTAAAAGTTTAAGGTTGTGTTTCAACTATCTGCAGATCTTTTGCTAAAGCTCAGTGTCTTTTCCAAGTTGAACCTTTACATTCTGACATAAACACCACTGACTTTACTGAAATTTATGCCCATTTTAGTATGCCCAGGACTGCAGCTGTGCTGATCTACTGGTAATAAATTCTGTATTGCGTTGTGTATATTGCTGCTCTTTGACGTGTGTATACTTTCCTTGGGAGCTCCTATGCTTCAAAATTTATCACTGCTTTAACTGCTGTCTGCATAGTAGTTTATCCCTAAAATGATCTATTCCATCAGCACTTTCCCCTGTATGTCAAGTTTAACATCTCAGTCACTTTTTTGTGTGTGTGTGATGTAACTAAGTGCAGTATTGAAAATAAACAACAAGACATCTTGTTCTTTTAGTTGTCAGTTGTGAACTCCACCTTGCGCAAATTGGGCTTGGAAAATTGCTTTGCTAATTTTTCTATTCAAGGAGGTTCATTTTTATTGTTTAGATTCAGACTGAGACCTACTGGAATCTATGGGAGAAGTCAGTATGACTTGGGTCCCATAGTTTTTGGTGGGAACTGTGCCATTGACTTCAAATAGAATCCAGCAGTGGACTTCTTCTGGTACAGTGGTGTTTTCCATCCTTTTGCTAGTGTCATAGTGTGACCTTGAGATAATGTGCATCTATGTTTGCTTTGCCAAAGAATACAAAAGTTGTGTAGAAAAAAAGTATTCCAGTCCCTTATGTAGTTCAGACAAGTAATTGCTGTGAAAATAATGAAGGGATACTGCTGAGACAAAAATGGCATAATTCAGAAATGGCATGAGTACATTTGAGACGCTGAGGAGATTGTATAGCTGACTGTAGAATCATGACACAAGTGACATAAGTTCAAATTTTTAGTGAGTATAATAAGTTGTACTTAGACTCATTTGGGTTGGGAGATGGTTTTCCCAGAATGGAAAATAATGGCTATGCTAACTAGGATAATGGAAGTTGTAGCCCAGCATGTCTGGATAGTACCAGCTTGGGGCAGACTGGTTTTATGTTATCTTGACAAGTACAAAAAACTGAACACTAAGTGATGTTTGTGTGATTTCTTTTTTGCCACGCAAATGAAGCATCTCTGTTTTGATTACTGCTGAAATCACTGGTGCTCAGCATAGGAATGAGGTCTATCCGCTGTTACTTTTTGTTTTGTGTTATTAGCATATTGATTTCAAATACAAATGAATAAGCAAGTCATACGCCAGGTATGTGGCCCAGTAGTATCTTGCCTTGTTAGTGGGAACAAACCAATGGAAGTGTCAAAACATCCTTTTTCATGCTTTGTTGCAGCTTCTTAATCTCTCTCTTCTTATGCTTTTCCTCACGCTGTCTTTCCATTCCGGCCCTTAATCCATGTTTTCTTTTGTACAGCAAATGCTGTCCCAACACCGAGCTGTCAATATGGATGGGTCAGCCAATCAGCTCAGCTTATACACTTCCCCATCTCTGCCCAACATCTCTTTGGGTCTTCAGGCTACCGTCACAGTGACAAATTCGCACCTTAATGTGAGTATGTGGGAGCCAAAAATCCTCATGGATATCTTAGGACAGGGGTGAGCAGCTGAGGCCAGGCCAAAGGCTACTTTCCAGTTTGTTAAATTCACAAGGGCTGCGGTTTTGTTTTCATTCTGTTCTTTTTTTTTTAAGTTCTCCCTAACATGCTTGACATAGGAGTTATCCAGAACGTTTTGAAGTGCTACAGTTTAACAGCAGGTGTATTCTGGTAAATATTTAGTTCAAATATCAGCTAAATCTGGGCAAAGCTTTCCATGTAACCTTCTCCACTGAGATTTGCACCCTTATCTTACCAAAACATCCCCTCCCCAGGAAGGAGGAAACAAATGTGACTGTGACTGCTCACCTTCCCTGCCTGTTCACCTGTTGGATGCCTGAGCAACTCTGCTCCTCTGCCTCTCCTACAGAGGAGAGGGAGGGTGAGGACAAGTTGGTACAACTAGGAGAAAAAGCAAGACATCAGACTGCGGAGCATTGCAGTTTTTCTCAGATCTTTGAGAGAAGATGAAGCTGCCTCTACAACACTGCTGCCTTCAGCCACTGGCTTTCCTATTGGAGAGCTGGCTACTTCCAGAATGTCTGTCCCTGTGTGTCTTCAGAGCCAACTTTGGGGAAGGGGCTGTTGGTTTCCCTGGTCACCCCAGCCATTGCCACAGACATGTTCCAGTGCAATTTGTAGAAAGTTTAGCTTTCTTGTTATTCCAAACTGACTGTATCATCTCCCTTTTAAAAAGCACTATCAGACTCTTAAAAGCCATTGACTTGTGGTACAGTTACACTTATGCAGTGAAGTCACACATTTCCTGTAAAAATCAAAGTAATTAGGTGGTATGGAAGTTTCTTAAGGTAAGATGGAGCGGCCAGCCCTGAGGAAGGTACCAGTGGCTGTCTCAGCAAGTGAGGGAGCTTCTTGTTCTCTTCCTCTTTAGCTATAGTTGAAACTTTAACAGTTTGCCATAATTTTTTTAGTGACAGCATCTTTTGCAGTTTTAGTTAGCAAAGATTTGGCAGGCTATAAAAAGAGATTTGGAGGCTGATTGTGGCTCACAACTTGTACTTTTTACCAATCCTTCAGTAGGGTCAACGTTCAGACATAACTAGCTACTTGTAAATAATTCCTTTTGGAATAGCTAAGACATAAGTAAGTGATATTTCATTTGTAGTAAAAGAAGAGACAATGTCACTCCTTTTTCAATATAACTGTAATTGTTGTAATTACTTAGGTAGTTTCAGGAATTTCTCTATGTAGATCTGTGTGTGTCACAGGCCAATGGCTTGTGAGAGTGTAGTGGTTTTTATAAAGGTGACTTTTTAAAAAAAAGTAGTTATCTTAAAATAACAAGAAATATAAAATGGCATTATAATATGATATAACTACATTTGAGGAGTCTTGGACTGTAATTGTTAGTTTTAGAAGAAACTTCCTAAGCTGTGATAAGAATGGGTGCATCAGTTTGGACCTTGTAGCCCAAACAGGTGAGCCCATCTAGCTCACCTTTTTGCAAAATCTCTTGGAAGCGTAAGGATGAGTTATAGCAAAAATCATCTCCTGAACCAATGCCAAGAAAATACAGAGATATTGAATTCTTTGGTAGGGTACTGAACTAGTTCTGTTGAAGACTTGCCATTAGACCCTCACTTTGCTGGCTTGTTGTGCTCCTTTGCATATACTGTGGGACACAATAATATATACACACCCATCAAGGCCATTTTTGCAGGATCTGCAGATCTTGCAACCACACATAGAGGCTTTTCGCACATTACCCGTTTGCGTGACTGGGAGGGGGGCGTCTCGTGCGAAAAGCCTCAGCTGGAACGCTGCCGCTTCCCCACTCCTTCGTCCTGCAGGTCACTTCCTGGTAGCATGACTGTCGCACTAGTGCCCCGCCCCTTCCTTTCGCAGTGCAGCCTGGGAGCTGTAGGCTGCGCTGGGGGAAGGAAGCATGAGAGGGCCAGCTTGTTCGGCGCACCACACGCAGGTAAGTGCACGAGGGCCCCGCAAGCATTGCGTGAGCCGAAAATAAGAAAATGCGCGAGCATCCCTCTTAGGCTCCTGAGCGTCGCGTGAGTGGCAGTGCGTCGTACGGACCGACGCTCCCATTTACGCGACGCTCAAGGGGCCCTCGTGCAAAAAAAACCCCTGTGTGCTAAAAGGGCCATAGTAAATATTGATGTGCTTTGAACTAGTATAATAAATAAAGAGTGATCAAAGTTACAGTACTTCATTGTGATTGTGAACATAAGTTTGGATATCTGGTTCAGAACTTTGAATGCTACTATAGTTTCATTTTTAATGTAACTATTCACCTTTTCTGTATTCAAAATTATTCCTTATTCAAGAGACTTCAGAATAATACAAGCTCTTGGCCTGGAGTACAAACACATCTAGGCAGTGTGTTATACTCCCATTATAACAGTAAAAATAACTAATATGCAGATATAAGGCAAAAGGTGTGACATTATCTCTCATTAATTTTGCTGTACCTATTGCAAAAAGAATTAATTGCAAGTAACCAGGCTATTTGTAAGTAGTAACTGCAAGACTTTGTTTTGGTTATTGTGCTTAGAGAGCAGAGAGGTATCTTTCTTCTCTGTGTATTTATTCATTCCATTTAAAATCTTAATTATGCTTGTGGTCATTGCAGCACCTTGTAGTGGTCAAGTCTCAGGCTGAGCTTCTATGACAAAAGTACCTCTGACTGTTTGGCATACATCTGCTGTCTATCAAATGCATTATTTTTGGAGGACTATTAGAATGTTTTACTGTTGCCACATACCTCTTATAAAAGGTTAAAACCTCTGCCTAGTTCTTGTTTTATTCCTATTCCAGTTTCTTCCCCTCACAAACTTTGAACTTTCTCTAGGGAAGGGAAATATGGTGATCCACCTAAAAGAACATTTTAAAATCCAGTTTCTTTTTGTTTTCTTCTGCTCCTTGAAGAGCCCCAGTCTTTGAGTTTTTCCCCCCACACATCAACTGGTGCCCAACTGTGACCTATTTATTGCCTCCCTATGGTGACAGGCACCGAACTTGGCTCAGGCTGGGCATGTGGTACTCATGCCTAGTCTACAACTTGGCTATTTTCAGCATCAGAAGTTGGAAATAGCTGACTGGCAGACTTCACATTCTGCTGGTCTGCTGTGTTTTGTTTTCCTCCCCCCAAGAGCTGCAAAGAACTTATGGTTGTACTTGTGTGCTCCAGACACTCAGGCTCAGCTGAAATTAGCAAGAGCTCCTGGGTTGTGTTAATTGGTCTGCCCCTGAGTTTGGTTTCAATTAGATGAATTGGCCAATGCAGGGCTATTATGGTCTGAAAGGCAGTTCTGTTGCTACTTTGGACTTGGGCTTCCTCACCCCTACCAAGAGCTCTCACTAACATCACACTTTCCCAGATACATTGAAGGCAAGAAAGGAGATTCCCAGGTAAAGTCAGGATACATACTGGCTAGGACTCATCCTGAAGTCTGACAATGCTTGTGCCTCTTTTCTATGCTAACCTCACTGCCTCCATTCAATTTGAGGAAGGATTCAAGGAGAGGGAGGCCAAAATAGGCTGATTTAGGGTTTACCCAGGCTTCTGAGGAAATCTGGGTCTAATCTTTAATTGACATATGAGATAAGGTTAGAGGATAAGAAAGAACCAAATAAATCCAGTATTTGAATAACCACAGAGAGGCACAAGTATTGGATGAGAGTGTCTGATTTCTCCAAAGAATAGCAACTCTGAATGCAACAGGAATCAGGTTAAAGTGTGGTTACAGTTTTAAATAGTATATGTAACCCCTGTTAGATTTGAAAGGTTTAGCTCACCAAGACAATGACAGTTTCTAGTAAGGGGTAAGAGATGAGTAGTGGAATTTGTGCAGAACTTGGAAAAGTTACTTTTCTGGTCATGCTAACTGAGGGATTCTGGGTGTTTTTTTGCCAAAATAGCAATGCTTCTCAATCCCCAGATTTTGTATAGCAGCTTGAGGTTTGTCAGCCTATGGAATTTCACGGTGTCTGCAAGCACTCTCATCTTTTCCTGTTTAGGCCTCTCCAAATCTTTCCACTCAACAGGAAGCCGAGCGCCAGGCACTCCAGTCATTGCGCCAGGGGGGTGCCTTGACAAGCAAGTTCCTGAGCATGTCGTCTATCCCCAGTTGCCTTCTGGGGGTGGCCCTTGAGGGTGAGACCAACAACCATGGCCATGCATCCTTGCTTCAACATGTTCTGCTCCTTGAACAGGCTCGGCAGCAGAATACACTAATTGCTGGTGAGTGAGGAATGAAGGTGATACAGACACAATATAGATCAGTGCAGTGGGAGTTTGTACAAGGTGGAGAGTAATTTTCAGCCACTGTTGTTGGCAGAAGCTCAGAACAACTGGGAGGTGGGATAGTTGGGGTATCACTATACAAGCTGATGGCATCATTTTCCTGTGTCTGTTTTGGACACCACTGGCTATTCACTCTGTATGAATTTGTCTCAGTCAACACTTTCCCTCCCAGAACACAGAGTCCTTCTTTCCACCTTGATTGGTGCTCAGTGGCAGCAACTGAGTAGCATATTTTTCCTCCTGCACAAGGCACCAGTGGATCTTCAGCACCTCTGGGGAAATCTTTCCCATAGTTGTTTGAGTAATACTTCTCCTACGCAGTAAATGCAAATGATAGTAGTCTACTGTCCAGGTGTACTGAAAAAATAGGAAAGATTGTGCATTCAGAGTACTGCAGAAATCATCCATATAAATAAAGACAATGAGGATTTGAAGTTTGTGGCTTTCCCTTTTTGAATGAAATACGAAGTTCTTCTTCGTGGTCTCTGTGCCTTCATACACTAGGAGCTTTAGCGCCTGCGCGGTAGCGTTCGGAAACTTCTAGAGCTTGTTCGCTTGGCGGGAACCCCTCCCCCACGCCGGTACTGCGCATGCTCCTCCCGCCGAGCAACGGTCTCTCCTCAGTTCTTTCTCGTCCGCCGCCGCGTACGGAAGGTTCTTTAGTTTGTTCCTCTCACGTCGTGCTTGGCTTGCTGTTTTTTCACGGTTTTACGGACTTTCGGACTGTCTTTGACCTCTCTTTCGGACTCCCCCTTCGGCTTTCGTCTTTTTTGGATTTCGGAGTTTGGCGTTTCTTCGTCTTATGTCCGCGCTCTTTAAGAAGTGCGTGTCCTGCGGCCGCAAGGTTGCCCTCAACGACGGCCATAAGGAGTGTCTCTTCTGTTTGGGCGAGTCCCACAATATCCGGACTTGCCAAATTTGTAGGGATTTTACTCCCCAAACTCTTCGCAACCGCTCCGCGAGACTCAAATCTTTTTGTTGGGAGCAGTCTCTGCGGGCGATAGACGAGACCTCCACTTCCAAGATGGCCGACAAGAAGACGACCACGCCATCGACGGTATCGGCGGCTGCCGTTCCGTCCACCTCGTCGGTATCGGGCTCGGTACCGGCGAAAACGCCGATCTCGGCGTTACCGAGGATCCCGAAGCTGTCGGCGGCTGCCAAGTCAGCTAAAGGATCCTCGACGGCGAGGAAGGCTGAGGCTCCCCTTACGGGGACGCCTGCAAAAAAGCGCCCTGCTCCGGACGGAGGCAAGGGCAAGGAGAAGGAGAAGAAGAAGAAGAAGAAGGAAAAGAAGCGCTCCCCGGCTGGGGACGCTCAACCTCCTACTCCTCCTCCTACTCAACAGCCTTCCAAAGGGCGAGGCGAGTCCGTCGACCTCTCGGAGGATGAGATCGAGGACGTTCCCCAACAGCGCCCGGACTCGCCTGTGGCAGACCCTCCAACCCTGGTGGAGGAGCGCCACCGCCCTCTAGCCGTCGCAGGTCGGCCGACCTGCAGCAGAGAGAGCCCTCTGCTTCTCCGGAGCGGCGTTCGACCTCCTTCAGGTCCCGGTCCCGCTCTTCCGAGCGTCCGGTGGCCTCGCCGCCTCCGAGGAACAAGAGAGGAAGGACAAGAGAGGAACAACCTCGCTCGTCTGCCTCCAGATACACCTCGGCGTCCTACGTGGCCAGGTACGCGAGGGAATCTGAGTGGAGAGAGCGCCCGGCCTCCTATCGGTCGCATTCGCCATCGTACCGGGATCGGTACCATCGTGGCCCGAGTCGCTGGGAGACCTTCCGGAGGTCCCGGTCACCTCGTCGACAGCGCGAATCGCGCTCGCCTAGAGGGGACGAGGCTCGGTACCGTCGACGCCGAAGCCGATCTCCGTCGGACCGCCGCTCCTTCAGCCGCTCTCCCTCCCCTCGATATCATAGGGCGAGGGAGCCTTCACCACGGTATCGGGCGATATCGCCACCTCCTAGGGTCACGGCAACGGCGACGCGCCCTACGGAGTCGATGGTGACTGAGCGGGCTACGACGACGTCAGCCTGCCAGACTACCCCGGTCACCACCAAGAGGGTGAAATCCGTGGTCAGCCACCCCAAGCGGGACGCTGCTGCTACCACCGCCCCGGCTGCGGAGAAGCCTAGGAAGGCAACACCTGCGGCGACTACGAAGGAGCCGGAGAGCGAGCGGCGAGAGGACTCACCTAGCTCGGAGTCGTACGACTCGAGTGCGGAGTCTGAGGTGTCTGAGGCGGCCTCCCAGGAGTCTCCTCCGTTGGGATTCGGGGACCCGATCCCAGATTCTGCTCCAGAGGACGTCCACCAGTTCTCTGCGATGCTGCTCCGCATGGCCACTACCCTCGGCCTTAAGATCGCCGATGCGGAGCCGGAGGACGACGATCCAGCCTTCTCCGTTTTCGAGGAGAAGCGACCTTCCACGGCCCCGCTGCCTCTCCTGCCCCGGGTATCCAGACTGGTGAAGGCCGCCTGGGATAGACCGGCCTCGGCTCAGCCGATACCGCAGCGGTTAGAACACCTCTACAGGGTGCAGAAGGATAACGCCGGTTATCTATTTAATCACCCTGCACCGAACTCTGTGGTCGTCGAGTCCGCGCAGACGAAAGGCTCCGGCAGGCAACACACCACCCCGCCGGACAAAGAGGGCAGGAAGTTGGACGCCTACGCAAGGAGGTTCTATTCGGCTGCCTCCTTGCAGATCAGGCTGTCCAACACTCAGGCTTGCCTCGCGGCATACCTGAAGAAGGTGCTCGATCGCCTGCAACCAGCGATGGAAGCGGTACCGGAGGACATCCGCCAAGCCTCCTCCGTGATCTTCAATGAGGCTATCTCCATCGCTCGGCACCAGATGGCCTCCTCCCGGCACGCAGTGGAGATCGCCTCCCGGGTCATGGCGGGATCCGTCGGCCTCCGTCGCCATGCTTGGCTTCGACCGGCCGACATCCAGGAGGACACCAGAAGGAGGATTGAAGATCTCCCCTTCGACGGTGAAGGCCTATTCAATTCGTCCACAGACGAAGCTTTGGACAATCTCGTCAAGGCGAGACTAACCGCAAAAAAGATTGGGCTGCAGCCGGCCACGCAGACCCGCAGGGCCTCCACCTTCCGACCATCCTGGCGACGATCTTCCACCTCGTCGTTCCAGCGTTCGGCCCAGTCTGGACAGTCGAGACCGTCCTCCGGCTCATCGGCCAGGCGCACGATTAGGCGGCGCCCGCCTTCGTCGAAGAAGTCCTCCTCCGAGACAAAGTCTCGGTTTTGACGTGCCTGGCAGGACCCACCAATACCCACTCTTCAGCCTACCATCAGCGCTCGGAGACCGACCGACTCTCGCTCGACACCTAGCGGAGTGGCAGTATGTCACTACGGACTCTTGGGTGCTTTCCATCGTCCGTCTTGGCTACGCCATCGAGTTTCTCGATATTCCTCCTCGCGGCGTTTATTACTCCACGCCGTCGAGTCCGGCCCTCCTGGAAGAGATCCAATCCCTCCTCCAGAAAGGGGCGATCGAGCGGCTCCCGCAAGAGGCCAAGACCACCGGCTTCTTCTCCAGGTACTTCACGGTACCGAAAGCCGACGGTACCCTCCGGCCGATCCTAGACCTCAGAGGGGTGAACTACTACATCCGCCCCAAAAGGTTCAAGATGGTCACGATACCGTCGATCCTACCCTTCCTACATCGAGGGGACTGGTTCGCCTCCATCGATCTCCGAGACGCATACTTCCATATCGCCATTCGCCCGCAGCACAGACGGTACCTCCGCTTCGCAGTCGACGACACCTGTTACCAGTACAAGGTGCTGCCGTTCGGACTCTCGACTGCCCCAAGGGTCTTCACCAAGTGCATGGCCCCGGTGGTATCCTACCTGCGGACGAAGGGCGCTTCCGTCTTCCCCTACCTCGACGATTGGCTGTTGGTGGCGTCCTGCAAACAGAGACTTTACCACGACGTCCACATGACGTTGTCACTCCTGACCCGCCTTGGTCTACGAGTGAATCCGAAGAAGTCCCACCTCGAGCCGGCGAGGATCTTGGACTTCATCGGGGCGACGCTCGACTCGACCTCCGCCAGGGCGTACCTACCAGAGTCTCGAGCACAAACTTTGATCCGGGCCGCCGCTCACGCTCGTACGGCCCCGACGTTATCTGCGAGAAGCGTCCAGCAGCTCTTGGGCTACATGACTGCGACGACCGCTGTGACATATCTCGCCAGGCTGAGAGCAAGACCTCTTCAACACTGGTTCGTCCGCATATTCGACCCCCTGCGAGACGAACAGACACTCCGACTGCAGCTGCCGGGAGACGTCCGCTCATCCCTCCGATGGTGGCAGTCGCGACGCAATCTCATGTCAGGGATGCCTTTCCAACAGCCGACACCGAAGGTGACGGTAACGACCGACGCCTCCCTGTATGGATGGGGTGCCCACTGCGGCGATCTCAGAGTCCGCGACAGATGGACCGACGACGAGACCGCTCTCCATATCAATGCGCTGGAGCTGCTCGCCGTCTGGAAAGCCCTACGGGCGTTCCGCCATGCCGTGGCGGGGCGCACGGTCCTGATTCTGACGGACAACACCACCGCCGTCTGCTACATCAACAGACAAGGTGGGACTCATTCCACGACCCTGCTCGACATCGCGCTCGGCCTGTGGGAATGGTGCATTCGCCTGCACACGCATCCCGTGGCGGTTCACCTGGCCGGGCAGGAGAACACCACGGCAGACGCCCTCAGCAGGGACACCTCATCCCATCACGAATGGTCTCTCTCCGGAGAGGCGTTCAGACTGATTCGGGACCGCTGGGGCGAACCATCGATCGACCTCTTTGCGACCAGGGAAAACGCGAAGTGTCGCCGATTCTGTTCCAGAGCGGGCCACGATCGTGCCTCCATCGGGGACGCTTTCCAGTTTCCGTGGACCGGGGAACTCCTCTACGCGTTCCCGCCGTTCCCGCTGCTCGGCCGGACGATATCGAAGATCCTCGCCGACCGAGCCGACGCGATCCTGGTAGCCCCGTACTGGCCGAGGCAACATTGGTTCGCACCCCTGCTACAAGCCGCACGAGACGACCTGCTCCGGTTGCCACCGACACCGGACCTGCTCTCCCACTCCGGCGGCCGAGTCCTCCATCCGGACCTGCCACGCCTGGCCCTCCATGCCTGGAGGATATCGCACTAGACGATCCCGTGCTCGGTACCGTCCTCGTCGCGGCCAGGAAGGAATCCACCCGTCGCAACTATCAATACAAGTGGCGACGCTTCCTGACCTTCGCTAACGAGAGGAGTGAGCCGGTATCGCCCGCGGGGCTCTCGACCGTCCTGCACTTCCTCCTGCACCTCCGGCAACAGGGGCTGGCGTTTCCATCCCTGAAGGTGTATCTCTCCGCGATCGTGGCATACCAACCGCCACGATCTGCTGCCTCGGCCTTCTTCAGGAACGATACCGTTAAGCGGTTCCTGAAAGGACTTCACCATCTCTACCCGCCGGTATCGCCGCCGCTACCGCCGTGGTCCCTCTCGCTGGTGCTCTCGCAGTTGACGAAGCCGCCCTTCGAGCCGATGGCGACCTCGGATGACAGGCTCTTGACAATGAAAACCGCCTTCCTGGTGGCGGTGACCTCAGCGAGGCGAGCGGGTGAGATCACAGCTCTTCGTTCCGATGAGCCCTTCACGGTCTTCCACAGGGACAAGGTGGTCCTGAGACCTGACATCTCGTTCCTGCCAAAGGTGGTGTCCAGTTTCCATCTCAACCAGGACATCATCCTGCCTGCCTTCTTCCCGAGCCCGACGACACCGTTGGAGCGGTCCCTCCACTCCCTGGACGTGCGTCGGGCATTGGCTTTCTACAAGGACAGGACTGCTTCCTTCCGACAGACGCCGCATCTCTTTGTTTGCTATGGGCGACGTCGGAGGGGCCTAAAAGTGTCCACCCAGCGCTTCTCCAAGTGGGTGGTGAGGACTATTGAACTGGCGTATGAGCTCGCGAGGAAGCCTCCGCCAGTCCTGCTTCGAGCCCACTCCACCAGAGCTGTGGCTACTTCTGCGGCCCTCCTGCGAGGAGTTGACCTGCATGAACTCTGCCGTGTGGCGACCTGGTCCCAACCATCGACCTTCGTGCGCCACTACAGGCTCGACTGCCGGTCGCGCAGAGATGCCCGGTTTGGACGTGAGGTGTTGGCTTCCGTGCTGTAGGACCTGACCCGCCGTCCGACCGGTAAGCTACACAGTCTCCTAGTGTATGAAGGCACAGAGACCACGAAGAAGAAGAACAGGTTGCTTACCTGTAACTGTGGTTCTTCGAGTGGTCATCTGTGCCATCATACACACCCGCCCTTCCTCCCCTCTTCTCAGGTCCCTGTAGGTTCTACGGCGGACGACAGAACTGAGGAGAGACCGTTGCTCGGCGGGAGGAGCATGCGCAGTACCGGCGTGGGGGAGGGGTTCCCGCCAAGCGAACAAGCTCTAGAAGTTTCCGAACGCTACCGCGCAGGCGCTAAAGCTCCTAGTGTATGATGGCACAGATGACCACTCGAAGAACCACAGTTACAGGTAAGCAACCTGTTCTTCTAGAAGCTGTCCTAACAATAACCTCTCATCCTGTCCTTGCAGTTCCTTTGCATGGCCAGTCCCCTCTGGTGACAGGGGAACGCATTTCCTCTAATCTGCGCTCTGTAAACAAGCTGCCTCGGCACCGACCTCTGAGCCGCACCCAGTCATCGCCACTGCCCCAGAGCCCTCAAGCACTACAGCATTTGGTTGTGCAGCAACAGCACCAGCAGTTCTTGGAGAAACAGAAGCAGCAGCAGATTCAACTAGGAAAGGTGGGTAGAGAAGGAGGTGGCTCATTTGGTATTTGCCAGATCAAGGTATGTGCCATACATGGGGGTTTGGATTTCGCAACTCCTGTATGTTAGGCTTCTTATATGTTAGATTTTGCAGTTAGTATTACAGCTCTTTATGTTAGAACAGTGGGTAGGAATGAGTGGCTCTCTCCCTTGTCACTCCCACCATGTTGCAAGCTAGTTTGGGCTATAATCTCCCATCAAATGCCATCCTGCCTTAAGACAGAAGAGTATTCTTATTTATTTCTCTGTTTCCTCTCTGTCCTTCAATAAGCTAAGAGGAGAAGCAGGTGGAACCAAAGACTCTGCTGGTTATGAAAGGAGCAAAATGGAATGCTGCTTCTTGACTTGCCTGTTTTGGGCCCAGTTGTCTATCACTGCTAGCAATGGTAGCAAAGTGGAGCTACAGTCTCTTCTTGTGCGTCCTCCCTTCTTGTAGATCATCACCAAGACTGGTGAGCTGCCACGACCACCAACCACGCACCCTGAAGAGACCGAAGAAGAGCTGACAGAGCAGCAGGAGCCACTGGGCTTAGGTCTGGGCCAAGGGCCTTTTCTGGTGGATGGGTCAACAGAGAGTGAGGGAACACAAGATGACCTAGAAGAAGAGGAAAAAGTGGATGAAGAGGAGGAGGAGGAGGTGGTTGAAGAACAGGGCTGTCTACAAGTAAAGGATGAAGCTGGGGAGAGCAGGCTGGAAGAAGAACAAGAGGTGGAAGAGCTGGGGGTGACCTACAGGCAGGTGAGGATTGCAGTTGTTTGTTCTGCTTTTTCTTTATTTTTTTTCATGCTACTCTTTAATAATGTAATTTCAGAGTGGCATACAGGTAAAACAATATAAACAATTTCAGATTGAAATCAATACTTTAAACAAGGTAAAACCATACAGGCATCCCCTGCTTTTTGACGATCCGTATTTTGACAATCTGCTCTTTCAGCTTCTTTCAGTTATGACCAGAACCCATATATGCAATATGTGGTCTGCTCTTTCTGCCATGCATCAAACATATGAGTTCTGGTTGTAATTGGAATGGGTTGAAAGAGCAGATCATTGAAAAGCAATCACAATGTCCTTTTTCTCTCTATTGACTCAATTTGTTTGCATTCTTTCATACAGGCATCCCTTGCTTATTTGTCTGGTTGGGGACCAGACCACTGATGAAAAGCAGAAATTGTCAAAACTGGGAAGCCAATCGATTTTGTGCCATCTTTAACAGAAAGATGGTGCTGAGTCAGTTGAGAAAAAAAAGCAGTGCGTAGTCACAGATGTTGTAGAAGTGACACACTATGCACAATTTCTAAGAGAGTCTCAGTGCATCTCTTACAAATTGTGCGCAGTGCGTCACTTACACATTATTTGCAACCATGTGCTCCCTTTTCTCTCAGTCATCTTGGCACAATTCAGCTTACTAAGGAAAGTTACTTTTTGGGTTACAGCTGCTTGGCTCCCCAACCCAGCATAGCTAGTGGCTGGTGGACTCTGGCAAGTATTGTCCCAAAAGCAACTTTCCTGACTTCTGCAATAACTACTTTTTGTGATATCCACGTGTAGTCTCCAACTTTGGAGGCAGTATTTTAGTCCCTAGAAAAGTCATATTGGACCTTTGTTGGAAGCCATTTGACTGCTTTGGATGCTCACCATAATATAGATCTTCATGTCAGGCAGTTTTCATTTGCTGCAGTTGCAAAAAGATTATAACAAAGGTTCGTGTAATAGGTATTCCAGTAAGTTGCTATCACTGCACTGGTGCTTGGGAGCAATGACAGCAGAGTGCTTTCAAGTTGTTTCTTGTGATCTTCCTAGATGGCTGCTGTAGGATATGAGATACTATCCTAGTTCTGATCCTAGCAGAGGTCTTCCTGCATTGTTCTGATCCTAGCAGAGGTCTTCTTGCATTCTATCAAGGAGATGTTGGGTTTAGTCAGTCTTGCCTTTTGAGTAGGGTGGAAGTAAAATCCTTCCAACTCTGTTATTTTGGGGAATGGTCAGGTATGGGGTTGGAAGCAGGATGGTGTAGTGTGACCATGAAGAAATAAACTCTGGAGCACTGCCAGATGCACAGGAGAGGAAGTCATCATTGTTTGCTTCCATCCCTCCCTCATGCCATTCATTTGAGATAGCTGTAGTAGAGTCTCCAAAAGGGAGAGTGACTCATCTCCCATCCCAGAGCTATTCTTTCGTCTCTCTCCTGCCCTTGTTTTCTCTGCATCCTTTCTCCTCTGCATCATCCTCCAGTATGAGTCATCTTGTCTTCCTTTTCATTCTTTCATTTCTTTTTGTGCACCTAAATATTTCATCAGCTCCACACTGAAATGTGTATTTGGTAGCCAGACGAAAGTCTCTGTTTGCAGAAGAATGGAGATTTGGTAAAGAAATCAGAAAAAGGGATAGTGTTGGTGGTGAGGAGAGAGTTGAGAAGAGAGAGTGCCAAATGAAGTTTGACAAGTAGCTTAGAGGACAGCATGTATGTTCCATGGAGGCTGTTGGTAGAATGTTCTGTAAGAGTTTGGGAAAACTCTTCATATGATTGCCTAAAGAGTTTCAGTGTAATTTACAAAGCTAATTTGGAATTGGATCACTGCATCATAGTAATGTGTGAATGCAGGGCTGATTAAAAAAGCAATGTGATTTGTTCCAGTATTTTGCAAACTTGATTTGCAGAATGGCCATACCACTGATGACCAAATCTTAAAAACTTCTGCATTGATTTGCCTAGATCAGGCTGTAGACATGTCCCTACAGTAGGCAACAGTGGCCTTCCAGCTGTTGTTGGAGTGCAACTTCCTCATCATTGGCTGTGTTGGTGAAGGTTGATGGTAATTGCAGTCAGACAACATGTGGAGGGCCAGAGTTCCCTTCTACTCCTCTAGATTATGAGTAGCTTTGTGTTGCCTGCTGTTTTCCACAGTCAGAGTTGTCACTCCAGAGAGTCGGTCTCTGGTCAGTAGATCCAAATGAGAAGAAAACAGAATTTGACAAAACATTGTGAATAAGTTGCTGATGGTATGAAACTGTATGGCAGTGGAACAGGCTGTTGAAGAAAGTGTCAGATTCTCTTTTGCTAGATGGTTTTATACAGAGCCATTACTGTAGTAATGGATTCCTTCCATAAATATAGGGACCTAGATGACATTTAAGGATCCTTCCAACTCCTATGAGTCTATGAATGCATATTCAATTTCACACATTGCAATCATGATGACAGTTGGACAGGGGCTAAAACCTAGTAGTAAAACCAAGACAGATCAGAGAGATTGCTGGACAAGGTCCAGCCCAGCTATATATTCATCTCCATGATGCTGCAAGCTTAGAATCCAGTCTCATAATTCAGCATCCTAAGAATATCAGCTTTCACAGCTTTGAAGTAAATTGCCATCTTTTTTTGCCCTGGGAATAGACTGGGGAGTGTGTGAACAGCACCTGAGGAATGGAAGCAGAAAATAATTAGGTTTCCATTAGGAAAAGAGAAATTTCAGCACCTTGCTGGATTCCTTACTTTTCTCTAAAGTTCGTCCAAAATGTTAACAATTGTTTGTAATATATGGAATTTATATGTCCAGAGCACATAATTTGGTTTGCCCTTGGTGCAGAAATCTTAAGTTTTTTAAGTGCAGAATATTTTTGTTCTGTGTATACTGGGGAAAGTGTTACATAAATGAACTGCTGTAGCACCACACCCTTCAAGTAGAACTAGCTGTCTCTTGGTACCAGTTAGTTAAGCTAAGCATGGCAGCAGTTTTAAGCTGCTTAAATACCAAGGTAACGAAGCCCTTTGAATGCTCTTTCTATTTTTCCTTCTCTCCTCCTCCCTTTGTCCAATTTTTGGCAGGTGTTTGCAGATGCACATCAGCTGCGGCCTCTTCAGCTCTACCCGACGCCCCTAACCATCAGCACTCTGCCCCATCAAGCCCTCAGCCGCACCCAGTCTTCACCTGCCAGCACTAGTCTGAAAAACAATACAACTGAACCCGTGGCCAGTCACCTTTTCACTACAGGTAGGAGATGATGCCAGTCCTTCCTCTGAAGTCTGGATGATGCAGGAGGGAACTAATTTCTATGTGGGAATGGCGATATATGTGGAATATCCCCATGTAGAAACAGATATAGTTATATGTACCCACACAGTAGCCATGAAAGTTCCTCTTTCAGATGGATGAAGGAAGGGCGTTCTGCTCATGCGCAGGTGCATTCTTTTCTTTACCTGTTTCAGGTTCTAGAAATAATTAAAATGTAATCAAAGAAAATATAATAAAGCCACAAAATCATAAAAATGGCATGATAAAAATCAGAAGGATGAAAACTGCATTGAAAAAACATGGGAAAATAGCAAGGTCTTTGGTTTGTACTGAATAGGCAATAAAGCAATCACCAGTTGAATCTCTCTAAAGACAGCATTCCCCAATGGTGGAGTCACCACTGAGAAGGCCTTCTCTTAGCCATCTGTCACTTCAGAAGGTGAGGGGAACAAAGAAGGGCCCCAGGTGAATATCAATGCACAGGCATTGTGGAGATATATGATCCTTCAAATAGGAGGATTTTCTCCCATTCCTCTGTTGTGCATTTGGTGTGCAGGAAACTTCCCTCCACAGTTCTTGTACAGCCCAGAGAATAGGGCATTATTAATTTTACAACTAAAATTTGATTTTCAAATCTGTATGGGGTCTTGAATCATATTATATATCAGGTGTCACTTGATCATGTGCAGAATGTATTTTTCCCAGTAAAGAAACTACTATTGGCTCATACATTTGGGTGCTGTGAGGAAAGGCTTTTGACACAGAGTACAATTTCCAAGATTATTTGTGCTCCAGTAATCAAGCACCATGAGATATTTTGTTTTCCAGCCAACAGTGCCATGATTTTATCAGTTTCTCTTCTTTTCTACTCTTTCCTCCACTATTCTGCTTTCCTGCCCTATCACAGGTGTAGTTTATGACACTTTCATGCTGAAACATCAGTGTACATGTGGAAACACTAATGTTCACCCAGAGCATGCTGGGAGGATCCAGAGTATCTGGTCCAGACTACAGGAAACAGGGTTGCTAAGCAAGTGTGAGGTAAGAATTTTCAGAGCAGAGACTTTCTGCCAGCAGATGGTAAGCAGCTACAAGGGCCGGGTTGTTAAGGTAATCAGATTTTCCAAAATTGATTTATAGTAACAGGAGCCCATACCCAGATCCACTGAAAATGAAAGGGAGTCTTTCAGCATCTAAAATATTAACAAATTGATTACGCTATAAGCTTTTTTGGACTAAAATCCACTTCTTATAGTATATAATGCTTATACCATTAAAATTTTGATTATACAGTCATCTCTGAACCACAGAAAACTATTTTTGTTGTAACAAACTAACATGGCTAGCCCTCTGGAAACAGATTGGTGAAGAATACCCAAGAAAGTACACAGAAAGACAAAGATACGTCGCTGAATTCAGTTATACTCAGTATCACCAATATAAAGGAGAATGACCACAAAAGGAACTATAAAAATAAATCCCACTGGGACCATGTACAAAAGGATCTAGTCTTGGGATTTATAGACATTCTGTTTTCCCTAGAAAGAGTCACTACATACAGGGGAGAGTCAACCTGCCTATATAATCAGTAATTTCCGTAATTCTGTAGATACCAATAGTGAAGAACAAAAACCGCAATATCCTATTTTGCTTTAGCCTATATACAATATGAAAGCCCATGTTCCTGCATGAAAAACATATATGTACTCCATCCTTGCTATCCCAGTAATTTTCAAGCAGGTCACTTTGTTACGTTTTTCATGCAGGAACGTGTATTGACTTTGTAAGAATGTTGACTTCCCCCTGGGCTGAACATCAATTATGTACTGAACCTTCCTGGGGAAAACATCTATGCAATCTCTTGATGTCTGCCACATCTTCAAATTTAGCTGTGAGGGTGAGTGGTTTGTTTTTGTTTTGTTTTGTTTTGTTTTTGCCATTTACTTCCTTAATGTACTCTTCAAAATGGGAAAGGGGAGAGTTTGGGTGATTTTTTGTATAACAGAATCCTTTTTTGGTTGAAAGCTGATTGCCAAATAACTAAGAGCATTTGGGTATTTAAACAGATACAGTTTTTGCTACCAAAACTAACTGTATGTACCCTGTTCTTTAAGTTGTTCCAGGGCCTCAACCGCCTTAATCCAGTCTTGCTGGGTGGAGTTACATTCCAACAACTTTTGGAGGGTGGCTTTTGTCCAACCTTTTTTCATGTAATGGTTACACCCATGCATGGAAGAAAGGATCGGACAGATGGTAGAAATACACACACACATATATAGAGGGAATGAGTGGCTATATGGTACAGAGTTGGGCCAAAGGGCTGTGAGATCGAAGAGTGTGTCATTTCTGTGCAAAGTTCAAAATTGGATAGAAAATAAGCCCAGTGGGTTGGATGCAGATTTAATCGTATTTAGAATACACCCATTGAAATTAAGGGAACTATAGTTGTGACTAGAGCAGTGATTGGTATTAATGTCATATCTTTAGATATAGAATGGGATGTAAATACTCTAATGAATCAATAAATAAAATTAATTTAACTTTGCTATGCTAACTTAAAACTTCTTGAGGGAAAGAAGAATTTAGTTGCAGACAAACCAAAATCTTAAGCTGTCCAACTATTTGCATATTTATGAATAACTCTGCAGATGGAGATGATGAATTTACTGGCTTTGAGTTTTCAGCTGTCATACATCATGGTCATACTCAAGTGTGTAAACTGCAAGGAACAAAAATGTATGTTGCTCCAGTGCCATTTATTTTTTATGGTTCTTCGAGTGGTCATTCAGTTGTAATATTTTTGTACACAAGATAATGTGAGCTTTAGCTTGCTTTTTTTCACATTGGTTATCTATTGTTCTCCTATCCACTGAGTAAGGAGGATTGTATTGTTATTTGCCATCAAGCCAGTTTTGACTTATGGCAACTGTTTGAATGAAAGAGCTCCCGGGTGCTCCAGTTACCAGCTGCCCTACTGAGGTTTTGTAAACTCAGGGCTGTGAGTTCCTTGATTAAATCAAACTGCCTGTAGTGCAGCTTTCCTATTTTCCTGCTGCCTTCTAATTTACTGAGCATTCGTGCAGAAAGGCCCATTGTCTTTCCCAGGGACTTGCATTGTCCCATGTTACGTCCAAAGTAAAACAGCCTCAGCTTTGTAATCTTCACTTCTAGTGACTTCAGGCTTGGTTTCCTCTAAGACCATTCATTTGTCTTTTATTCTTCTCTAGCACCACCTTTCAAATTGTTTTCATCCTGTCAGCTTTCTGGCAGGAAAGCTAGCATAGCACAGTGGTTTGAGCATTGGATTATGGCTGTGGAGACCAGGGTTCGAATCCCTACTCAACCATGGAAACCCACTGGGTGACCTTGGGCAAGTCACACTCTCTCAGCCTCAGAGGAAAGCAAATGCAAGCCTCCTCTGAGCAAATCTTGCAAAGAAAGCCGCATGATAAGTTTGCTTGCAGGTTGCCATACATCAGAAACAACTTGAAGGCACACCATGACAGTGACAACAACAACAGCAGCAGCAGTTTTCTCAAGTTCAGATATATCGTAATAGATATATTATGTGGTTAATCAAAGTTGTGGTTAATCAAGAGCTTCCAGGCCCTCTTCCCCAGTAAGATAAAGTTAACACGGGGTAGCATCCCATGTCTTTACTGCTGCCAGTGGACCAGTAAATTCCAGGGGAAGCAGATAGGGCTGATATCTCTTTCTCATTGCAATCACTATGCATCCCAAAAACTCAGTGTGGATAGCTGGGGGGAAACTTTCTGGAGATGGTTTTAAGAAAGAAAGAAAGAAAGAAAGAAAGAAAGATTGCCATAGGTCGAAAACAGGGAAGATACATATGGGAACTTGTTCAGATAGCCTACCCCAAGCCATTTGGGACTTTCAATTGTATTAAAATGGTTGTATAAAGTCAAGTCTTTCAGATGTTCCTGCTTCTTCCATCAGCTGATTAAACTCAGCAGTTTTTCAAAGGGAGTGGGATTCCCATGCTCTTCCATACGTTGAATTTCTGCCCTTTTCTTCCATTAAATGATAATTTCATACAACTCACTGTAACATTGAACTATCTAGTGGGGAGAGGCTTCATTCTGGTTATTTGTTATTCCTTTGTTTTTAAAGTAGGGATTACTCTGTCAGTAATTCTGGAGTCATTAAATGCATCCAGTCCTTGAAGGCCCAGCATGGCTATTATTATGGTTAATGGGGCACTTTCAGTAATGGAAGACAAGTGCTGAAGCAATCTGTTTCTTGATCCAGACACTGCTCTGCCTCTTTCCTCTTATGATTGGACACCATGAAATGGCGTAGCAGAAATTCTGATTGTTCCCTTGTACTGTTAGGCTGAACTCTCCACAAACCTATTTGTGGAACATCAGATTATTGGGGAAAGGAATTAGGAAAATTTACTCAAGAAAAACATATCTCATGTTTTCCTACTTGTAAGAAGTTTTTGCTGGGAGATACTCTTTCTGGTGCCTTCAGCTAACTAAATTGTGTACTTCTACAAAGTATTCCCACCTTTTTTTCCATTACATGATAAGTCTATCAACTCAATCAAACACCTAGTCTATTAATAGCAAAATTTGAGTTGGAGGGGTCATTACTAGAGCATGTGTTTTTCACATATCAGGTAGGTAGAGCATGTATCATATCTCAAGCAGGTAGCAAGCCTGGAAAAAACTTCTGCTTGACACTATGGAGAGTTATTGCCAATTATAGTAAACAGTACTCAGTCATTGCAAGCTAGTAGTTTGATGATATAGGGCAACTTAAATAAAAGGCATTGTGTAAATAAATAAATAATTTAAATAAAGCCATTATGTAGATAAATGAGAAGTACTTACAGACTCTGTTGCAGTCGTCACTTACAATGTACTGCCTTTTGTGTAAGATTTAAATTGAAAGGCTATTGTTACCTTAATTAGTTTGAAAATTTTCTGAAAGCAGAGATAGAGTTACACAGAAGGAGGAAATTTATCCAGCGTACATTTAAGAAGTATGGGCTGGTAGAGATAGCATTGATATAAACTGTAAAGATAACTAAACTTTTTCTATGCTTTGCCTACAGTTAAGGTGGATGGCTGCAACAAACTTTTTGCATGGGACAGGGCATCACAGAGAAGGCTTTAGAAAAATAATTACATTTGCCCTTTGAACTGACAGTTCCTAATTCTTTAGGACATAGCCTGAAATATCTTTGTACTGAAAATGATATAAATTGGGTACTGTTCTCAGAAAATATCAACATAACCTTTAAGGCACAGGATCTGTGTTGACAGAAAATAACATGAAAACTTACCTGATGTCAAAAGAGGGTATTTTGAAAAAGATCTTCAAAATCCATAGTTACCCTTCTGCCTTAATTTTTCCCTCTGTTTTGTTTCTACTAGAGGATCCGAGGCAGGAAAGCAACACTAGATGAAATCCAGACAGTCCATTCAGAACATCATACATTACTATACGGAACCAGCCCCCTGAACCGGCAAAAACTTGACAGCAAGAAATTACTAGGTATGCTCTCTAGCATATTGCACAGTTTTGATTTGTTTGGTGCAGAATTTGTGTTTAAACCAGAAAATATATACAAGGATGTATTTTGGGATATAGTAGTAAAGGGAAGAAAATTTGGACTTAGTACAGGAAGAAAGATGAGTGTCTGTTATTATCTTGTTCTCTCATTTTGTTTCACAGGTCCCCTTACTCAGAAGATGTACACTGTCCTTCCATGTGGTGGAATTGGGGTTAGTATCTTTCTTAAACACAGTTTGGAAGTATCTAGTTACAAACGACAAGTTAATTGTTATTAATGCCTTTTCCTACTATCCAAGGGTAGATTACATTAGAACTGTAATTTATGGAAATATAATCTCCACTGGTTTGTAGTGTAACTGTTAAAAATTTATTTAAGTTTTTGTGGTGTAACTGTTAAAATTGTATTAAGTAGCAATTTTATTAGTGTGAGATGTGGCCTCAATAAATGAAAGAAGAGGAATATCACATGGTTCATGTGCTGCATTGCACTCTGTCTCATGCTGCTGCTTCCTGCTCTGTTGTGAGTCTTGAGGTCACAATGAGGTGGACAGGAAAATAATGTTTTGTAATGCAGACCAACCATTTAATTGTTATTGAGAAATGGAAATTTTGTGTGCGTTTATTTCATCCCTCCCTGGCAGCCCTCACCTTTTTTAAAACTTCTGAACTTTCCTAGCCCTGTGTTCCAGTTCTGGTCCTTGATTGCTTTTATCTACCTGTCTGTCTGTCTGTCTGTCCATACTTGCTTCAGTCAGACTGTTTTTATTCCACCTTTTCACTAAAAAGAATTCCTAAGGTAGTTTACAAATTTGAGCAGCACACTGAAACAACAAATAAACAAACATAAAGAGTACAAAATAAACAACATTAAAAAGGGGAAATGGCAAAAGTAAAACACTTTGGCAAATGGTACATTAAAATTTACTACTTTATGTCTACAGAAGGAAGTGTCTTTGAACATCTGTGGGATGGGCTGAGCTGGGCTTCCTTTGTCAGGGAGTCCAAAATTTAATTCCCTGCCATGAGGAAGCCCCGTGGGATTGGAAAATTTACTTTTAGGACTACAGCTGCTAGAACCCTCCAGCCAGCATGGCCAGTAGCATACTTCTGGTCTTTTGTACGTATAATAGCTTAAGATAGAGCAATAGTTATAACATTATCTCTCAGCTTACTTAACTGTACTTGCACTTAACAGCTTTGGTCTTTCTTTGCTTTGCCAGGAATCTTGGCAAAGACTTCTGTATTAACCTTCCCTGACCTTCCAGATGTCCATGCTGACAGGGAGTGATAGGAGCTGTGGTCCAACATTCCTGTAGGCCACCAGACTGAGGAAGGCTGTTTTAGGAGATATGTTTTCCTCACTTCCCTTTGTGTTTATCTTTGAATGAAGGCAAACTGGATGGTGCTTCTTTTAGAACAAAGGCATCACTCTTCTCCCTTCCTTCACCCCTTAGCTTTTGCACATGCTCTGATCTGTACCCTCCATGGCAGGTTGACAGCGACACAGTGTGGAATGAAATGCACTCATCTAGTGCAGTCCGCATGGCAGTTGGCTGCTTGGTGGAGCTGGCCTTCAAAGTAGCATCTGGGGAGCTTAAGGTAAGTTATGCCTGATGTGTACCTTCTCTGCATTGTAAACCTTCCCCACCTCTGAGCCCTACTGTCAAATAGAAATGCTGAAAGTTTCAAGAATTGCACTCATGTTAGCTTCTCTGGGTTTCAGCTTCTCTGTCAGTCAGTGCAGTCCTTGAAACACATTTCAGTTACTGTTAGAGTTGATAGATTCTCTGTTCCATTTTTAAGGTACTAATGTTTCTGGGCATATGTACAGTGGGCAGCTTATAAAATGGATGGAGAGCCTTTGTTCCTCTGAGTATTTAGATTACAACTCATAGTATGTCTTTCTGTTGGCCCTCCTAGTTGGATCTAATGTGAGTTGTAGGCCAAACCATCTGGAAGGGCAAAGATTTTCCATTCCTGTTCTAGAAAAAAATTTGTGTTCAGTTCCTGAACAGATGTAGATAACCTGCAGGAGGCTGTTTTGTGTGCGTCTTGGTACGTGGGCTAATGTAACCATCTAGCCTCCCACAGTTGCCCATCCCTGGTTCAGGGTTCAGATCCCTACTTAACCATGAAACAGTGCATGGCCTTGGGCCGATCACTATCTCTCAGCTTATCTCACAGGGTTATTGTGAAGATAAAATGTTGTAAAGGAAGGTCATGTTTATGAGCCCCAGGAACTTATGAGAAGGGTGGCATAAAAAATGACATAAGTTAATATGGTAATAAACACATGAATTAATAAACATGTTTTTAAAAATCTTTCATTCTGCAGAATGGATTTGCTATTATCCGACCACCAGGTCATCATGCAGAGGAGTCCACAGCCATGTGAGTATATAGCAAAAATGAGGAATATGAAGATATAGATTTGATACAGATATAAATACAAATATTTTCTTTTCTTTTGAGGATTTTTAGACAACATTAAAGGTAAAGTGAAGGGTTGGGCTTTACTTCTGTTCTTCCTATGGCAGTTCTTACCCTCTTCCATCTTGCAAATGCCCTGTTCTTAAAGAGCCTTTAAGAATGTTACTTGTCAGATCACATGCTTTCCAAATTATTCCCCGGTATCTCCAGAAAGAGCAAGCCCCTCTCCCAATACTCCTTTCTGAAACTCTGAAAAGCCACTTTTGACACTACAGGGCTAGATAGATCCATGTTTTAACTCAGTATAAGGCAGCTTCCTATAATTGCCTGTTTTCTCTTTGATTTCACAGGGGCTTCTGCTTCTTCAACTCTGTTGCCATAGCTGCCAAGCTTCTCCAGCAAAAACTTGCCATCAGCAAAATCCTCATTGTGGACTGGGTAAGAGTCAGTCTCACTCTGCACCTGTAATTACACTCACTTTCATATAATATACACAGGCATGCAGCCTCATTCAGAGCTTAGCATAGTTATTTTTGGGGGCTGTCAACTCACACAGGCTCCCAGCTACCATGGCCACTGACCCTGTTGGCTGGGGGTGAGGAATCTGAGACTTTTGTAGTTCCTCAAAGTAATTTCACTAAACTTTGCCTTCCCTGCTCTCATGCTTCTGCCTTCAGTTGAAAGTTGAAACCTGGAATGTCTGAGAGCAACCCAAAGCAATCCACAAAGCTTTTGTTATTACCAAAATTGACACCACTAAGTTTCAGTGTATAGCTAAAGTCCAGAGTTTTTAGGTTTTTCATTTTGTAGACTTTGTAGTGTACTAGTACCCATACCACCCTATTAATCAGTTTCTACTTAGTTATGGATGGAGTTAAATCTGATGCCAGTAAACCTCTGTCTTCAAACATGGGTTGCCAGTGAATACCTTGAGAGTAGATTTTCCCCTACAGGGGCCCTCTGGATGTGTTGTGACTACCATTTATATACCTTTACTGCTGTGGAGTCCCAGTGGTGAAATACCTTCCCCTTAGAGGCCTGCCTAGTCCCAGTGCTGGCTTCGTTCAAGCTGCCAGGTGAAAAGCATGGTTCTGTTAATTCAGGGCCCAATTGATTTCATCCAAAGTGGTACACGTGTGTGGTTTCACATTGTTTAAAGTTCTCTTAATTGGTTTTAAGCTCTCTTTTTTCAAACTGTGGTTTCAGCGTTGGACTGTGACCCTGGAGACCAGGGTTTGATTCCCCACTTGGCCATAGAAACCCATTGGGTGACCTTGGGCACATCACACACTCCGGAAAACCCCTTGATAGGTTCACCTTAGGGTTGCTGTAAGTTAGAAATGACTTGAAGGCACACAACAAGAACAAGATATCTAATATCCTTTTAGTAAAGAGAAAGCTGGTTTAGGAACTGTAGGAATATAGGGTACAGCAGTCATCTTTTTAAGGGGCACCTCATGCAATCACATTCCACTGTATGGGGGGCATGGGAAGGCAGATTAGGAAATTTCCAGACCTGATTGATACGTCATTCTTATTGATATGTTGTACTTATTGATACATCATTCTCATATCTCTGTCGTTTCCATACCTAATCTGGCCCATTTGCAAAGACTTGACATTGATACATTGATTTAGTATACTTAGCTTCCATTCAGACAGTTTCCCATTCAGACACTGATTGCATCCAGACAGATGGCAAACTGGTTTTATCTGCCTTGGGACTGATGTACCTATAGGCTTCTCTGCCTGTTGGTTTGACACGCCTTCTGAGTTTGCTGTGCTTGTACCAGTGACTTGAGCATGACCCTGTCAGCCTTTTGTGCCAGTTATAAGATCTTTTATCATCCCCCTTTCATCTAACTGAGGAATGGGTAAACTGAAACTTGTTTACTGCTGCAGCCCCCAGGGCTTTTTTTCAATCTCCCAAGGGCTTGGTTTCTTTTTCCCTCCCCTTTAATCTGAAAAATGTCCTCTAGTTGGATTCTGGTTTGCCTCCAGGTTGAAATGTAATCTCTTCTGAACTTAAAAAAGCCTTGACGCAAAAAAATATAATGAAATTTCTCCCATGCCCCCTAGTAGATATGATGGATCATTTTGAGTTTTTTTTTTTTAAAGAAAAAAAGGGAGATCCTATGGGGTGCCAGTGCTGTTGCCCAACTTGTGGCAGTTGTACATTCTTTATCTAACCTAAACCAGATAAGTTCCTTTGGGTTTAAATGTCTGGCTTTTGGTTCATATTCGTAAATGTCTTGAGAATCCCATCCAAGAGACTTCCTGTTGTCTTCCAGTTGGGTCTTTCTTTTGTCTTGATTGGCTTGGGGAAATGTGACCTTATTCGCTAATTTGTTTATTGCTTTGCTCTGTTAGGATATCCATCATGGCAATGGCACCCAACAAGCATTCTACAGTGACCCCAATGTGCTATATGTCTCTCTCCATCGCTATGACAATGGCAATTTTTTCCCTGGCAGTGGAGCTCCAGAAGAGGTAAGTGTACATTTTTATTTAACTCTAGTGCTTGACTTTGTAATATGTAAGAAATGCTGGAGGTGAAGCTAGTTTACACTCCTGAGGACTCTCCCTAGCTCAGAAAACTGGATTATGATTATTTTTCTTCAAGCAAAAGCTTGCTAAAATCCACGTGGAAATTGGAACTGAGTACATGTCCAAGCAAAGGCAGAGGGGAATGTGGAGCTTGCCTGGTAACAAGTGGGGAAAAAAACCCTACATGACCACCTGTGTAAGAAGGGACATTAGTATTTCCCCAAATAGCTCTGCAAAAGAAAAAGGAGTCACAGAAAGGATTAGATGAACATAGCTTGGAAATGTTAAGTTTTCAGGGCTACAACTCTCAGAATCTTCCAGCCAGCATGGATAGTAGCCATGACATCTAGGAGCTTCTGTGAGTTTTCATTTTAAAAAAATTTAAAGAAATGTCCAGATTCTGCAGATGATGATTATCTCTGCTGGGGATGCTGTAGCTGGAGTTCCTGCATTAAGCAGGGGCTTGGACTTGATGGGCTATGGGGCTCCTTCCAACTCTGTGATTCTGTGATTATCCAGTACCACAGACTGAGAGGGGAGTTAATTCATCCTCCCAACTCCCTGCCCTGCACTTTTGAGAGAGACAGCTATTTTGTGTTGGGAGAGATTTTGCAGCCCAGATGCCAAGAAGAAAGGATAGTGGCTGAAACATTTTCATGGAATGGTGCAACTCTGGAGCTTTTTAATTTCCAGAGTAGATATCTGCATGTTCCCTTCTCTCCTACCCCCTGTATTTTGAAGCTGGCTAGTATTGTCCCCAACAGATGCGCTACTCACTGCTGCCCAGGTGCAGAGCTTGGAAAATTACTTTTAAAAAGTAATTTGTTCCCTTTATTCACCATAGTATTTGAAAAATAACTTGATGCTCTTACTTATTACTGACTGAAAAGTAACTTATTTGTTATGTTACTTGTTTCACTCCTTGTTGCCGTTCTGTAACTTTTCTGCTATTGTTCTGAGGAAGAAAAACTTAGGATTGATAATATAATTGCATGACACTGCATTCCTGTCAAAATGCCTCTAAAAATGCCCTTGAGAGTAACTTTTGAAAGTAACTAGAAATTGTTACTTTTTGCAACAGTGAAATAACTTCACACTCACTTATTGTGCTTTTGTGTTGCACCCTTTTTACCCTCCACAAATTAACTAGTTACAGGTGGCTATATTACTTGTGACTCATTGCCTCCAGAGCTCTGCCCTGGTGCCTGTCCTGCTTTTTTTTGCTCTGTGGTTCTGCATTCCCACTGAAATCTGTTTGCATGAAGTGCCCCTGTCCTGGATTTATGCCATTACTACCTTTTGTTCCCTCCCACCGGCAGCTCTGTGAATGGCCTAAGTGGTTACCGAGGGCCAGCTTTTGTTACCTGTGAGGTTTCTGTCTTCCAGGTCGGCAGTGGGATGGGTGTAGGTTACAATGTAAACATTGCCTGGACTGGCGGAGTGGATCCCCCCATTGGTGACGTGGAGTATCTGACTGCCTTCCGGTAGGGCTGCCAGTGCTTGCTATCCATAGTGGGGCTTGAGTGGGGCTTTCTCCAGCATGGGTGCCCGCATAATCTCTCGTGCCACCATATTCTTTCCAACAACAATGTATGAAAGAGAAGCCCATATGAGGGTGGAGAGGTTTGTCATGGTTGTAGCCCATGACTGGTACAGTGGTCACCAAAGCCTGTTCTGTTAGACAAGGCTAGCCTGTTGCAGCCATTCCCAGAAGTTACTCCTGGCGCATGGGTGTGCACATAGTGGCTTGCTGTCTCCTTACCTCTTTCCTCTTGAGATCCCTTCTATGTAGCCGGCTAGCCTGCTTCACACAGTGTGCCAAGCAAAACATAAGCAGAGCCAGACCCCTGACATTTCACAGTTGAAAATTTGGGGGGGGGGAATTATTTAGTTCAAGGACCTGCTTCATTTATTTGAAGAATTTTGTTTTTATCCTGCTCCATAGCAAAAAAGATTCTTGGAGTAGCTGACCTATCTAATATATAAAAGTCAAGGCTTGTCTGTTTGTCCATGTCAAGTGAGAAGACCTCATATGATTGACTGCCTGTGAAGATTCTGTGGAATCTTGGAGTTTGCAGTTTAGGGAGGGTCCTTTAGAATTCTCAGGCAGAGAGCTCTTGAGCCTAGCTGGTTGTTATGGAGATGAGGCCTGGCAGCAAGGAGGAGGAGAGCAGTGTATTCCCTCAGAAACCCAACCTCTGTATGTTAATAATTCTGAATACAGATTGGATTGGGGAATATGGGGGAAAGCAGTCAACTATGTCTGTCTTGAATAGGCTGGCCAGTTGCCATGGAGATGAGGCCTAGCACCAAGGAGGAGGGCAGTGTATTTCCCTCAGGAACTCAACCTCTGTATGTTAATAACATAATGTATGTTAATAATACAACATAATGGATTGGGGGATATGGGGAAAAGTTACAGGTACTGGACAAGACTGTTCAGGGAATTAGACACAGGATCTCATATCTTTCTAACAAGTATTACCTATGAGAAAATAAAATCCTGGGCAACGCCAGGTATATACGCTATAAGCAATAAAAGCAATCCCTGTCCACAGGTTCATAATGCAAATAAGGCATACCACAGAAGAAAACAGGGACAGAATGGGTACAAGGGGAGTAGTCTTTCAGGAGAGCAGAACTCTTAGACTGGGTTTGCTTCTTATCCTGTCTCCTAGCCTGCTGGAATGGGTGCTGGTGATACTAGTGAGTAAGAATGCAGAGAGTTACTGCTTGTACACTACTGCTCCTTACCCACAGTGAAAAGTAGTTGGCGTGCCTCTGACATGCATGTCTTAGGCCTGTTTCTTTTTGCTTTGATTTACCTTGCCTCTAGAGCAGGGGTGGGAACCAACCTGCAAGCTTTTTCTTTGTGGCCCCCCAGAGCATCGCAGGGGTCAAAAAAAAAAAATCTGCTCCAAAATGCCCTCTAGGGAGATATGGAAGACATCTCCATATTTAGAGGACCCCTCTTCTCCCCAAAGAGAATGAATGAAAGTCACTTCCTATTTACTTCTTGTTACAAACCTTTTTCCAAAAATGTTCAGAACTTTTTTTTTTGCCTAAAAATGGCCTATAATGTTCTCTGTGGGCTGTGGGGAATTTCCAGCATGCTTGAGAGCTGGGGGTGGGGCAATTTAGGCTTAGGAGAAGCTTTGAAACAAGAAGTAAATAGGAAGTGACTTCCATTCATTTCCTGATTTTAAAAAAAGGCCTCTCTTGAGCCTAAAATAGCTTAGGAATCTTCCAGAACATAGTGAAAATCCCTCCATGTCCCTTAGAAGGCATTTGGGTGCAAAAAAAAAAAATTTTTTTTTTTTTTGCAGGAACAGGTGTGCTGGGGGAGTTATAGTCCTCTAAAGGGCTAATGTCACCCCATTGGAGTCCATGTCTGCTCTATAAAAAGTTTCATGTAACTTAAGTTATGAGATGAATAGGACAAAAATGGTGAAATGTTGCAGCATTAAAATATTGTTGAGATCACCAAGATAAGTATAGTTTTCCTGTCCTTTATCAGTCCTTTTCTTGATCCTGAAAAGATTCCAGAAGGCAAAACACCAAAATAACCTTGAGCATCTTGAAGATATCCATGAAACCTTACACTGTAGTAAGTTTATCAGTCTCTAAGGTGCCACCAAACACTTTGGTTGTTCTTCACCCCAACATGGATACTTTCCTAGAAATTGCTTCCAAGAGGTGTCACGATAGAGTCACATCCCTTAACTTGTATGGTTTTCAGAAATGGGAGTTGATTTTATCAGCATATTCAGAAAGCTGTAAAGAGGCAGGTGGAAAGAATGATATGGCTGGGATGTCTGAGAGGTAGGGTGATAGACTGTTTGATGCTGGTGTGTTGCTGTTGCTTCCTCCTCCTCAGAGAAATCTGAGGGCTACTTTGTGTCCTCCCAGGACTGTGGTGATGCCAATAGCCAATGAGTTCTCCCCAGACGTGGTCCTCGTTTCTGCTGGCTTCGATGCTGTAGAGGGACACCTGTCCCCACTGGGTGGATATTCTGTCACAGCCAAATGTGAGTGTGGGATGCATGGGGAGGGAGGGGTGGCTTCTGCCTTCATTTGAAAAGAATCAGCCACTCACCTACAGGTGAGGTAGGAGCTGCAGAACAGTGTCCCAGCTGAGCAGAGGTGTGTATTTACCAGAAATGACATAGGCTAGTGTTGTGTGATATTTAACACTCCACTTGTCTTTTCATTCTGTAGCTCAAGACAGTATACACAACATTCCTAGGTGGTCTTCCATCTAGGTTCTGGCCATACCCAGTCCAACTTTTTGCTTCATGTAGGTTGTACCAGTTATCAGTAACCTGCAGCTGTGAGGATGCACACAGCTAACAGGCTGATATGGTGGTGCCCATGTGCCACCTTGGATCTCATGCTGAGGAAAGATGGGGGCAATCAGTCAGTCAATCAATCAATCATTCAGTTCTGCAAGAGTGATCTGTCTTGTCTCCAGCAACACATTAAGTGGTGAGGAAGAGGAAAGACTGGAAGAGTGAATAAGAGGAAAAAGGATCTCACGTACACTCTGGCCTTTTGCATAACTAGCTTCAGCATAACCTGCCATGCACATGCATTACCCCAAGATTACATTGGCCTCTACATAAGCAAAGGATACCATTTTTAATGCTTCTTTAAGATGAGGGATGGGCAAAGTGCAGTATGCACTCCAATTTCCCCTATGTTGGGGATTTTAAAAGGTTTTTTTTTTTTTTGCTCCAGTGTTGTGTGTAAAGTGAGTGCTGCCTTCTAAACCCCTAAAAGTGCCCTGAAATTAATAAAAGAAAGAAACCAGAAATGGATTCCTGACCACTTCTGGTTTGAATTTTTATTTAAAAAAAGAATCTGTGGCATTTCTGGGGCTACTGTAGTCTTGGAGGTGATTGCTTTGCAGAGGGGTTCAGTTTCCAAACCCAGCTGCTTTTGACAGTAACAACTGGATGAGTTTTCTCCCAAATCTGCACAGGCAGAAGAGCTCTTGAGATCCATAAATATAAATTGTCCAGATAGTTAGGCTGAAGATGGAGGCAGGTAGGCAAGACCAGGTTGCATGTTGTAAGAGTTGATGCATTAGGGGACCTGGGAAGAATTTCACTGATTGAACTGAATGGGAGGAGGGATACATTGCTAAAGCAGGCTTCCTCAACCAAGTGCTCTCTGCCATGCATCCTGAAGTCCTGAAGGTCCTGAGTTGGACTACTTATGTACTCAGAGGAGCAGCTGCTCTTCTGACAAGCCTTCCCCAGACTTACTACACAGCTTCATTATAAGCTGGCAGTGGTAGGGACTGGATCTAAATACCTTTTGTATGCCAAGTGTGTGTGCTCTGTCACTGAGATGTGCTCCCTGCCTGCCTCCATGACATTACTGTACTAGTTGGAGTTGCATTTTTTTCTTGATGGATTTATTCAGTTCATTTATTTATGTTTCGTCTTCCTTAGTGTCCATATGGATAGAATTTTTAAAATCACACAAAGAAAACAAAGGCAGCTATGGATAATAACTTACTGGCCATCTTCCCTCACTTCCTCATTTTTGAATAGCTTGAATGTTTCTTTCAAAAGGTTATAGACATTGTTTTCACTACCAAGATAGGCATTCATGGTTCCTTCCTGTGTTTGGGCTGTATTTAGTGGTGTTATTGCATTACTGTAAGATCTGTTGAATTAGCTGATAGGCATTTACAGAGTTAGTGCAAGGGTGATATCCAGTGCAGTTTCCATTGTGCATGTGATTGTGTAACATATAATATCAGCACTGTTGTTTTTACTACTGCTTGCACAATGATGTTTTCCCACACAACTGCTCTAGTGTGGTGTTGGATTTAGTCTTCTAAGTGCAAGAGAAGGCAAAGAGGAGTACAGTAGCTCCAGCTGCAAATGATAGTTGGCCTTTTCTTCTCCCTGACTGTGTAGGTTTTGGGCATCTGACCAAGCAGCTGATGAAACTGGCGGGTGGACGTGTGGTCCTAGCTTTGGAAGGAGGTCATGATCTAACAGCCATCTGCGATGCCTCAGAAGCCTGTGTTTCTGCCTTGCTGGGCCTTGAGGTGAGTGTAGCTGGCAGGGTAAAAGCAGGCGTGAAGGCTCGCAGGGGACACAGTCCAAAGATTACGGCTGATGGTTGGCTGTGATTCTGGCTCTTATTTTGGAAGAGAGGTCTGGCAATGACGGGATTGATGATGCGGGGGGTAGGAGAGGTGAATAAAGGCATATCTGTTTGGGAACATGGATGTACGTCAGTTTCTGTTTAAATATGCTTTTTCGATGTCCATCTCAGTAGTGGCACAAGGCACAACTGGAAACTGGAAGCGCTGCCCAGATTCCATGGAAGAAAATAGGACTCTGTATGTGTGTATTTTTTAAAATTGCTGAAGTTTAGAGAAAACCAAATATGTGTTGGAAAAAAAATATTATTACTATTGGTTGTTTATGTGAATATTATCTACTTATGTGACGATTTATGATGTACATGAGGACAGGTTCCTTGCCAAAAGAACTTACAGTCTGAAATTCATCACTTTGCAGTTAACAGAGGAAAGGAAGGGAGAATCAGACACTGGCAAACAGAGGGAAAATATCTATATTAATTTCAGATTCAGCTTGTCCTGTGTTGTCACACACTTACCTATAGCAGGAAGTGGAGATGGTGGGGTAGGGATGTACAGTTTCTGAGTACTTAGAAAACATGAAGAAACCTAGTATTTTACTTCAAAAAGAGAGAGAGAGAGAAAAGAAATTTGAGGGAAATTGCAATATATGCGGCATTTAATTTTCTCATCAAACCTACATTCACTGTAATGCTTCTATGCCATAAGATGTAATTCTCATAATTTACTAGATAAAATAGTAGCATTTGGCATTTACAGAACTCTGGCACTTCTCAGAAAACTCTGGTTACGAGGGTGTTTGAAGGGGCAATAAATACATAAAGGTGTTCAAATATTTTAAGGACAGTTTTTAGTGTGGGCAAAGTGTAGCCCTGAAGCTGCATGCAGACATGATTTTCATGGCCCTTGAGCTTTTTAGACCCTCAGGACTGCCCCTTTTCTGGCCCAAAAGCCCAAGCCTCTCCTTGAAGCCTCTAGGAGAGGCATTTCATCTTTGAAATAGGTTGGTAGGAATTCTTTGCATTAATATTATTGTTTTTATTGTGTGCCTTCAAGTCGTTTCTGACTTGTGGTGACTCTAAGGTTTTCTGGGGCTGAGAGTGTGTGATGTGCCCAAGGTCACCCAGTGGGTTTCCATCGCTAAGTAGGGAACTGAATCCTGGTCTCCAGAGCTGTAGTCCAGTGCTCAAACTACTACACCACACTGGCTCTCTTGTTAACATAGTTTCCGTTTTCTCAAAACCAGAAGTAGATTTCTAGCTACATTCGTGGTTGTTGTTTATATTTTTACCATCTACATATTCCCCAGAATGTCCTAGGAGCAGGAACTTGGCCTCAAACCTGCTGCAGTTGCCCACACCTGCTTTAGGTTAGTAAATCTCCAAGGTTAGCATACATTACAGAATCCTGGGTGTGTTTATTCAAAACTAAGACCCACACTGTTTAATGGGGATTGGCTCCAAGTCAGTCCACATGGACTGCATGTTCAAAAGTATAAATACCTTTACAGTTTGCAAACATACCTAATAATAGAAAGAGTGAGAGTACCATGAATTGCTGGATCACATCTTAGTTATTAATACTTGAGAATAAGAAAGGAGTAAGTTGAGGGGAAAGAGCCATAGATTTGATAGAAAACAAAATAAATTATATTATGGAAAGGCAGAGTATTATATGGGCTGTACCAAAACCCTTACAGAAAAGGGAGTTGTGTCTTCCCTTTCTCTTTATCCTTTCATTTGTCATCTTCTCCTTCTTTTTCCTTGTGATTCTTTTTGTCATTGTTCCTTCCCTTATCCCTTTCTCATGACTCACAGATGCTTCTGAATCCCTGCATCTTTGGTATCCAAATTAAAATGCTCCTTTATTTCTCTAATACAGCTGGAACAACTGGACGAAACCCTCTTGCAACAAAAGCCCAGTGAAAATGCTGTGGCCACACTGGAGAATGTCATTGAAATCCAGAGTAAGTTGAGGGGCGGGGCCTCAGGCCAAAGCCAATTCACAAGAATCATTAGTGAGATTGCATTTTGTCTCCTTTCTGTAAGAGGGGTGGGTAGAGTCATCATGACAAGAAAAGTTTCTGGCCAAGGTAGGCCAAAATATGTTGATCCTTGGCGTCTGCAGTCCCAAGGCAACAAGTGGTTGGAGTAATGCCCTGTTTGACAAGGAAGCCATTTCCCTCCTTTTTTTGGCTGATGTGGGGCAGGATGCTGATGGTCTGATCTTGCCAAGATGCTGTTCCGGGGATAGAAAGGGACAGATATGCATTTATTTTAGCCAGAGATAGTCAGGCTTTATTACAGTATGACAAGAGTGGACAAAGTATGGGCCTGCAGCTTCATGTGGCCCCTGAGGCTAGTTTTGTGGCCCTTAATTCCCCCAGACTTCCCAGAGCACTCTTTTCCTGGCCAAGGATAGGGTGGATTACCTCTCCAGGAAGCCTACAGGGGCAGCACTTCACCTTTTGAATCAGTTGTATGGGTCCTCTGGATTATTTAACATAAAACCTCTTTTTTCACAATTGTAAGTAGACTTTCAAAGATGGTGGGAAGGAGTTTTTTTGCATCCTTTGTGACTTGCAGAGAATCCCAAGGGCAGAAGATAAGCCCCCAAGCCCCCTACCACAGTTGGTCATTTCAGCAGTGTAGGGGATGGAGATCTAAGCAACTGGAAACTAAGGAGTTGGAGATGAAGGGGTTGAGTCAGTGGGTTCACAGAAAAGGTAGTATGGTTTGACGAAAGGGGTCAAAGGAAGAAAATGAAGTTTTCTGGCAGGCAGCTCCAGATGTTCAAAAATCGGCCTGTCATTCCTTTGTTACCATGCCTGACACATTGTCGCTTGTGTCCTAGGCAAGCACTGGAATTCATTGAAACGCTCTGCAGCACTTATTGGCTGCTCCTTGCTGGAGGCCCAGAAGGGTGAGGCAGAAGAGGCAGAGACAGTCAGTGCCATGGCATCACTGTCAGTGGACACGGAGCAGAATAAAGCAGATTGTGGTGTCCGGTAAGTTCACCTGTGCTTGGGATTCTGGATAACAGTATCTCTCAGGGTTTCGATTCCATCTCTCTCATGTTCCTGAGGCAACCCATACAATCAGAATTGTACCCTCTCTGAGTGTATTGCAAAGAACATGTAAATTGTGTCCTATGCTTGGCTTGGAATCTCTTATTGGAAAGAGAACATAATCTTGGTTCAGTGACATATTTGGAAGGGTGGATGGAGACCCCAAGTTGAAGAGGGGAAAATATCTCCCTTATGTATATGCCAGAAAGCATGGACAGAGATGATTAGAGACAAAAGCCCTGCTCATGATTTTTTTAAATAGTTTTATTAGGTGCTTTATCAGCACTCCATAGAAAATCATAGAAAACATACAAAAGAACAGTGTTATACAAAATATAAAACCAAAGGAACATTAATCACAACAACAAAAACAACAAAAAACACAGAAAGACTAAACAGATGGGATTTGTGCGTGCTAGTCTTGTCATCTTTCCTTATATATTTCTGGTACTCTCCTCATGTGGAGGGTGCCTTTTTGAGAAAATTCTTTCTTGATTTCAGAAGCAAAGCAGGGCTTTGCTTGGCTACTATTTGGATGAGCAATCACTAGAGAATACTGAAGCTCTTTGGATAGTACTAGGAAAGAATCCTGCCTGAAACCCTAATGGTGTTTCTCTGCCAGGCAGCCCTGATGATGCTGAGCTAAATGGACCAATGATCTCACTCAGTATAAGGCAGGTTCCTATGTTCTGCTGTTTTTTTTATCTGTGGAGGCTCCATACATGATTCACAGTGTGGAAAGTTAGCATTCTGAGATGTGGAAAATCTGCATCCATACCAGAGGTTACGCTCTTCAATAACTACACTCCATACGTAGATGGCAAAGGAAACTCACAAAGAGGAATTGGGGCTACCATACTCCTTCTCCTTGTGTGTGTTAGCTCCACAATGCTCAAATATAGTGAAAGAGCATATCTAAATTTACTCACTGAAACAACTCTTTAGATCCATTCATCAAAGTGAACGTCAGTCAAAATCAGTGCTTGACTTACTCTAATTAAACCCTTGGATGAAGGTGCTTCTTTCACACACACATACCCTTTCCTATGTGGGTATTGCAGTAAAGGGACATTACCCTTATTGATCAACATGGCACTTTGATTATAATCACCGTTGCCTCTTGTTTCCTGCTCAGCTCTGATTCAAACTCCGAAGCCTGTTCACTCTTTTGTTCGCCTGCAATAGCAAGCAAGCACTTTCTTGTCCCCAGATCAATCCTGCACATTTTGCAATCCAACAAACCAAATGAAGCCTGTCAACCATATTTTGTGGTTTGCCAGCTATTTAAGTGGGCAATCCAATCTGGTTTCGAAGTCCTAAACAGGTACCAACCAAGAACGTTTACCAGCTCCTAGTGGGAGGATGGTAAATATATTTTGTTCAGTGGTTTGAAAGAAATGTGAAGGCCTGCTTGAAAGCTGTTTCCCTCTTTTTTCGATTGCACATATTTTTTTCCAAATTTTCCATTCTTTGTCTATTCTCTCTAGTCCCAACTTTCCAGCCCCTTGTCATTTCCCCCTCCTCCTCATTTAATCATATTGTCTTTTAAGCAGGGGCTGGAAAATTAACTTTTTGGATTACAACTCACAGAATCTCCTGGCCATTAGCCATGCTAATTGGAAGATTCTTGGCATTGTAGATCTAAAAGTGACTTTTCTGAGCTCGCCTTCTAAGTTTAAATCTCTCGTTTCCCTTAGTGTAGCCCTTGGGTCTCCAGGTTGGATTGCAACACTTTACCATTGCCAGCTGCATAGTCAATGGTCAGGGCTAATGGAAACAGCAGTTCTGACTCCTCAGCTCTTCTTCCACTGAGCTTATGAGTCCCCAAGCCATCTCCTTCATCTTGAATAAAATTTCCTTTTTCCTAAACAGTGTTCTGAGTTTCAGCGTGGATCTTTGAACATTCTGTGACGTCCCAGTTGCACAGCCAATAGCAGTCTCTCTCTCTAGATATAGATCTGAGCTAATGGAAAGCAATTAACGAATTGTTCTTTACCTTTTTCCTCCTCTCTGCAGGCAAGCAGAAGAGCCAATGGAGGCTGAACCCCTGTTGTGAAGTGCCAAGACTTCAATTTGTGTAGCTGTCACTCTGTGGGTTAATTGGTCATTTGTGAGTTCGTTAAAATAACAACAACAACAACAACAAAATAATTTTTTATCTATTAAAAAGGAAAAAAAAAGAAAAAAGTTGCACTGGACAAAATGAGCCCGTGTGTGTGCGTGTGCGTGCTCGCGTCAGTCTCCTGGCATTTGTTCTCACCAGCATCACCATTTTGTCCTAACTCTTTGGGGATTTGTGAGGGGAATGGTGGGGGCTTTCACATAGGCATCTCCTCTGTTATTCCTTTCTTAGATGTCATTCCCACCCCTCCTCCCCAGCCGCAGTCAAAAACTCATCCCCTTCTCAGGGCTGGCATAAGCCGTGTTGCTTCCCTGAATGAAAACTCATACAGACACACACAGACCATATCTTCATGGTAGTAGGGGAGGGTGCAGCATTTCCTCCTCAGAGGGTTTGCCCAGATTCAACTCCTTTTCCCTAGTACTCCATACAAGCAAATGGACACTTTTTTCTCCATTCATTTGTGTGGTGTGAGAGGAGATGAACTGCAATCAGGAAAGCATGAGCGGGAATGCTGCATAGTTGCTCCCTCACATTTTTCAGAGGTCTAGGGCTGGAGAGAGCGATTGTGATTGCCTCTATAGAAATTGCCCATGTAGCTTGAAGCCCCTGGGATTTTGCTGCCCTAGGCAGCCACCAGTACTGCCTGTTCATTGGGTTGGGCCAGCTGTGCCCCATCTTGCCGAACCTGTTCCTGAAATGCCATTTCTCTCCTCTGAGTTATTTGCACATTGAGATGGGTTTGAAAGTTAAACCTTGTCATCTTCCAAATGTGTTTTCAAATGTCGTTTCTCTAATTCCCAACTGCTGCTCTGTGATCTGCTCTCTCCGTCCCACGAAAATTAGATCCAAATGTTTTGGGTTTAATCTTAACCTTTGTTGCCTAAATCTCTCTTCCTCCTGATCCATCTCAGCTGTTAAAACTGCTCCTCAATATATGTATAGTTCTGAATGAATCTCTAGGAGAAGCCCCTAAGTTGAGGAGAAAGGAAAAATGTGTGCCTTTAAATCATTTTTGTTAATGCCTTAATTTCCTAACCAGTTACATTTCTTTTTCTTTCATCCTTCCACCATCTCACCCATTCTTAGTTAACCATATGTATGGGAGAATATCTTGTATAAAGACGGAAAGGAATCCCTTGTAATCCCCAGTGCTAGTGCACATTGGCCCTGATCCAGCTATAACCACATATAAAGAAACTTGTAATATATGTGGCTTGTTTGGGGAAAAAAATGTGGGTTAGGAATGCCCACAAATTGGAATAAGTATTCAGAGCAATGCAGTGCAGATAGACTGCATTGCAACTCAACTGCATATTTACTTATGCCTCTGAATTGCACTTCCAATTTATGCCTGAATTTCCCAATTTGGCTAAGTGCTAACTATTTCTGGTCCTACTTACAAGTATGAATCTCCTTAGCTGGATCTGGCCATGTGTCATTCAAAACCCTTTTGTAATGAAGATTTTGCTTATGTTGACTGTTCCATGACCAATGCTTTCTGGAAGTTCTCTCTCTTTTTCCCTTTTTTTTCCATCTCTCATCCACCTACATCCCCCCCCCGAACCCTGGCTTCATTTTGTCAGTTTGAAAGACTCCTCATCACTTACTGTAAATAACTTGATTCTTGTATCATGTGCACAAACTTTGTTTCAAAGAAACTTTGTCCATTCATAAAGAAAAAGGAAAAAGGAGAGAATTCTTCGCTGTTACTTCACCAGCCAAAAAAAGAGAAAAAAAAGAAAAAAAATAGAGCAATTTTAGCTTTTAAAAGAAATGGATATAAAGAAAAAAAAGGTATATAATTTTATTACAGATGTATTATTTAATAGTATTTTTTTAACTTGTACCACAAAACTCTCCTTTCCTTTGGAAAGTTGCTAGCAGGGATAATGCAACAAGGGAAAAGAAGGGGCTTGGTATTGTTTTCACTAATTCAGGGCAAATGGGATTTGTAAGCTGGGGGTGGGGTGGGGGGAAGTTGTGTGGAATGTAAGACTGTGACGTGTTTTTAGCTGCACTTATGGTTGTTAACCTTGCCTAGGGTCTGTTTTAGGGATCCGTGGGTTTGCTTCAGGTTTAGCCCTCCCAAATGTTCCATGGTGAAGGGGATGGTTTTTCTTCCTGGGTCTTCTATTCCTTAAATCCATGGTGTGTGCAAGGTCATGTCCATACAGCAATCCTTGCTTCCTTCCCACTTTTCCTCCATTTCTCCCTTCTTTGGCAATGTGGTTGACAGTCAGTAGCCACATGAATAGAACTGCTGTGGTGAGTGAGTATAGGGCTGTTTCCAGGGAGCCTCTGTGACTTCTCAGCCATAAACTGAGCCTGAAGCAGAGCTTGGAGACATTAATGAAAACGGATAGCCTCTTAACATTAGTCACTGCTTTAAAGAAAATGCAACACATTAATACTAGTCACAAATTGGGGATGCGGGGAGGAAATGCCCAGAATTCCCCTAAATTACCCCTTTAAACTAGTGTCTTTGAAATAACAAGTAAAACTATCCATTTTGTAAGCAGCCAAAACTTGTTGCGATTTAATCCCCCCTCCATAATTTCATTCCTCCTAAAAAGTGTAATCTGTTGCAGGTAACATTACTTATAATGCTTTGCAAGTCTCAGGTCTGAATATATGTTCCTTCTGGTACCAAGAATGTAAAAACCTTCTGATCAGAGAATACATGTATCACTCAGCTTTCTAATGCTCACTTGCCCCCTTCAGGATTTCTGTGTGACTTCCTGGCCATATTGGGTGATACTTAGCTGCCTTGTGCCCTTTGGAAATCTAGTTGGGATATACATAAGAATAAAAACAAATTTATCTCAGGTGCACCTATGCATGTGCTCTGTCCTTTGCTGGTCAAGGTTTAGTGCAAGGGTGGGCAGAATGGAGCCATGGGCTGCATACAGCCTCAAGCTTGTTTTTGTGGTCCCCATGGCCCCAAAATGTTTTGTCAAAAAATTATTTTTAACAATACCAATTTTCCCCCTCCAAAATGACACCTAGGGTTGTGGAGGGCATTTCCACCATGTTTGGAGCCCCTCTGACCCCCCCCCACAGGTTCATCTCTATGTTGTTGTAATCGGTTTTTATTTGTTCATCATATTGAGAGTCCTTCTGGGCCGGAGTTGGTACATTTTCCCACAAAACTTTTTCAAAAAAAGTCCCCCTCCCCCCAAAAAATGTTTTCTAGGGTTCCAGGAAGGCCCCAAAACATCGTGAGAACTCCCCTGTGTTTCTTAAAGGGTGTTGGGGGGCAAACTGCAGGAGTGGTTATGGGAGGGAGTGTGGCTCTCCCAGTTCTCTTGGGGGACTAATGTGATCCCTAGCCTTCCACAGTTGGTCACCCCTGCTTTACCAGAACAGATTCAGAGTATATAACCAGAGCATCAGTGGTCTCTAAAGTATAAGGCATGGGGTTATCCCTGCTTTGGCAAGCTGCCCCTTCTATGTGAAAACACTGGCGTGTTTTCAGCTACTTTGGACTCCCAGATCTGGAGGAGAAAGTAGAAAGAATTATGTAAAATAAATGCCATCTTTATTTCCACAGACAACAGCTCAGATAAATCCAGGTGATTAAATTGTGAGGGATGTATCATGGGGTTTTTCATAACATCATTTCTGTATTTTCATGTCTGTTTTATATTTTAGCTCCATCCACAGAAGGGCAAACATTACAAGAACAGTGAGGAAGAACAAGCCATAAAGGGATAGAAACAAAATGTGTGTTTGCCAATAAGGGTCATCAGGTGAACTATCTGCACGTTTAAGCATTAGCTACTATAATTCCTTCCCTAAACCTGTGCCCTCCAGTTGTGTTGAACTACATTTCCCATTGTCACCTGCCAGAATGACTAGAGGGTATGCTGGTTGGGGGATACTAGGAGTTATAGTCTAACATATCTGGAAGATACCAGTTAAGGAAGGCTATACTACAGAGTAGTCCCACAGTTACTGGGCAGTCAACTTCTTACCTGCGTTTGAAGCACCAAAACGCTTATGAAGGGTGGAATAAAAATTTTAGCAATACTAAGACTTGAGTGGAACATTTTCACTGCTGTCCTCTATCACTGCCATCCCCTGCCCCTGCCCTGCTGAATATATAACCTCTATAAGGCACCTGCAGCACTCTGAAGGGTCCTCTAAACAAGACTGTGAATACATGGCACATGCATCCATGTAATTATATTGCCAAATTCCTGACTACTATGTTTGGAAGATGTGCTAGCATGTATTGCAGATGATCACACTTTTTTCCTCCAGTTGCCAGCCTTTTGAAATGCTGGCTGTCTTGAACATTACACTTATTACTCTGCTTAAGTTTGTAAGTCTTTTTTCATAATGGCAGCCCTCAATCATTCCTTCCAATGGCAGTCCAAGACATTTGAGTACAATGCTGGGGGATACGGTCTTGCTGTATCCTGTGAGCACCAATTCTACCTTCATGTCTCTGCCCACCCCCCAAAATCTTGCTCCTCCAGCAGAATTATCGATTCCCAAGGATAGGGTCACTGAAGAACTTTCCATATTCCCAACTGGCCCCTTTGGGATATGTGCAGATGTATCTTTAAGCAGGAATCCTCATAATCATCTCCCTTTGAGCAAGCCTGGCATCTTGTTATACCTTCCAAGCACATTCAGCAGATGTACTCTTCAGTGATTCTAGCACTGCAGTCGGTCAACTGTGCTGTTCCTACCTAGTGTCTTCAGCTGAGCCTTTAAAGAAAAGGTAGCGTGAACACATACTCATTTCAATATTAGTTGCTTTTGTGTCTTCTGAATGGGAAACCCATTTGGAAAAAGTAACAAAACCACTCTGCCAATCATGGTGGAGGTAAGTTAAAATGATGCCATAAGCATCAGCTAGTAGGCATTGTTGAGGTCAACTGGGCAGAACAGGTTGCCCTGAACTCTGTCCTGAACAGATAATTTTGTGTACCTGTATACAGAATCACCTAGTCCCTTTAACATTATTCCTCCGTACTTCACTTTATATTTGGCCAAGTATGCAGCACTCAGTAGAGATGCGAAAAGGAAGCAGAATGCGGTGTGGGGTTTTGCACCTTCCTCACTGTAGGTCGTTCAGCCCACACCCAGTATGGCACACCTCAGCTCTCACTTGGTGCTGTATTTACAGAGGGTGCTACTCCACGTAAGCTTTGCAGTTGTACCAGGTAGCCTGATGAGATCTGACTCAATGAACATGTGCCATGAAAGCACTCTTCTGCCCCAGCTATCACTGAGGTCCTGCATTATGCATTTTCACTAACTTCACAGCATATACAGTTTCACATACATGAATGGCTATTATACAGAAGAGTGTGATGGCTTGTTCTTTCCTAACTGAGATGGCAGGACTAGAAGTAGTGAGCTTAAGTTAGGGAAGGGTAGGTTTCACCTGAACACTAGGAAGAACTTTGTAATGGTAAGAGCGGTTTGAAACCATTTACCTAGAGGCAGATGGAACAGAGACTTGGGCTTCATCAGCCTTCCTCAAACTGGTACTCATGATGTTTTGGAATTCAGCTTCAGACATTATAGGCTATGGACTATACTGAGGAGCTGATGCACACTATAGTCCAATAGCAATGGAGGGCAGCATGCTGGGAAAAATTGGGCCTCAGTGTTTCCAACATCCATTCCAGCACTATAATTATAGCTATTGTAATGGTGAGGAAACTTTGGTCTTCCAAATGATTTGGATTACAACTTTCACAATCTATTACCATTAGCCATGCAGGCTGGGACTTCTGGGACTTGAAGTTGTGATCACCCGGGAAGCGAGAGATTCTTCACTTGTAATGGAAGGTCAGCATACAGTTGTTTCCTACTGCAGTCAAGGGTGCTTGAACATGCTGGTTTTCTCTTCAGTGAACATATTTTGGCCAGCTTTCTTCTAATGGAGAAAGAAAGGAGGATTCACGAGTAACTAGGGATCAACTCTAATAGCAGCTTACCATATGACAATTTTTACTACAGATTGAGTGAGTATCCCTTATTTGAAACACTTGGAATCAGAGGAGTTTCAGATTTTTTTTTCTTCAGGTTTTGGAATATGTGCACACATTATATATCCTGTTCATTCAACATGGGGTCTGCTCTTTTGTCAGCTCTCTTCTTGCCTTCTTACTGTCAGGAACATGAGAGAAGTTTGCTTGGGACTACACTTGTGTGTGCGTGCTGCTTGCAGAGTCTCTTAGTTAGCTTGATGCCCATTTCCCCCCATCTCAGCTTGCTTGGGTGTGTGTGTGCACACTGCTTGCAAAGCGAGCTGAGGCAGGGGAGGGAAAGGTGCCAAGCTGACCTTGCAAGCAGCGCATGCATGTGCATCATCCCAAGCAAGCCTCCATAATTTCCTCATGTTCCCTACAGGAAGAAGACTTGAAGTTTCAGATTTTGGAGCATTTCAAATTTTTAGACAAGGGATACTCAACATATTTGGAAACACCCCAGGCTCCTGTTTTCAGGAAACAAGGATCTCACTTTCATTCATGAGATTTTAAAGTTGATAGAACAAAAAGAACTATACAAGATGTTATGATAAGCAGATTAGCCCATAAAATTGGGGCAGTGGAGCTGCCATAAATTGATACCATTTTATCATCAATGTGCCTCTCTGCAGTAGTGACAGGTTTCAATTTCAATTAATGATTAGAAAACAATGGAGTAGCAACTAAGTTTTCAAGAATATGAGGAGGAATATCATGCTAAGAGAAGAATGTTTGCTAGACCAGATCTAACTTTTTTCTAACCTTGATTTTTTTTTTTTTTTTTTGGTGATTACTGAGAAGGGCATGAGAACAAGCCACACTCCACTCAGATCATAGTGACAGATTGTCTTCCTGAGGACGATCCAGAGTGACAGTATCAAAGGCCAGTCAGAATTCCACACCTTTAGAAGTCTTATTTCTTGTTCTCATGTAGGAACTTTAAAGCAGCCCACAGATCCTTCCCACCTTCATTCGTTCAGCACTGATTGCGACCATCTCATTGGTCACAATCAGGGAAGACTCAAAGTGTTTGTGAACTTTACAATAATTCAGGGGTGGGAAATTTTTGGACCTTGAGATGTTTTGGTCAACAAACCCTTAATTCCTTACTGGCCATGGTGGGTGGGACTGATGGAAGTCACGCAGCCCAAAATATCTGTGACGTGCCAAAGACTCTCCACTCTTATCATAGTGGGTTGATTCCATACTAGGAGTGCAATCATAACCATGTCTATTCAGAAGCAAGCCCTGTTGGGTTAAATGAGGGTTGTTTCCAGGTAAATGTCTATAGATTTGTAGCCTGTGTTACACTCAAGTTCTACTGCATTTCGTGGGGCAGTGACTTGACTTGTTGCTACTGAAACTGCAAGGTTTTAGGTGGAACTTAATCTGGGTCCAAGCAGATAAGGGTTTCTTTATTAAACAGATTTTCAAGGTAAGGCGATTGATTTGGACGTTGTGTGGTCTTATAAGCAAAGTACATAGATAAAGATTTCTGCTCCAGTAAGAACAGCTCGGGTGAAAAAAAGAATGGGGCAGGTAACACTTTTAGCAGGCTTATGGCCTTTTTTATGAGTGCAGAGTGACAGAGAAGAGGTGGAGGCATGTGGAAGCCCAGTAGATGTTCCTGGCCTCCAGTAAGCATGGCCAACAATCAACAGTATATAGAGGGTCACAGGCTTACCCTTATTTCAGAGAGCCTAAGGATTCAGGCCTTTCCTTCATTCACATAGAAGGAGGCATGTAATCCCTCACTTCACACCTTTTCATGGGAGGAATGTCTACTTGTTGAAAACTCTTGTTCAAGAGCTGCAGAACGCTGCCCAGTGACTTCTACCTTTGTGGCTATACCAATACTGGGGAACCTTTGGCACCCCAAACATTTTAGCCTATGGCTGGTCAGTAGTAGGAAATCATGAGGATTGTTAAGACAAATATAGCTGGAGTGGCAGAGGTTCAATAGCCCTGGGCTATTTAGTGCCTAGCACAGCAGTGGTTCCCCCATGGACATGTGAATTATGTGACCTATGGGACTCCATGTGCATTACCAGGATTGCTAGATGCAGTCTCTCCACCCTGCCTCCCTTTTCCACTGAAGCCCTTTTGAGTCTCCACATTATACCCATTTCTGTACCAATGCAGCTTTCATTTGATGACTTGTGCTAGTAATTGCACAGCATCAGTGCAAAGAAAAGAGAATTGTTCTATTTTCTTCCCTTTCCCATTTTTCCATTCACATAAATCTGCAATAAGGTTGTAAAATGGAAAAACTGTGCAGTTAGAATGATGCACCTCTTTTTACCCCACGCAGAAGAGACTCCAAGTAAATTTGATGCCAGTCATTGTGACTTTACAGTCAGAGAAGGGATGGGCCCTACTTTTAGCATTAGTTACATTTCGCTTTCCACTACCTTCTTTTTTTTTTTAATTTGCAGTGGTGGAGAAGAATAGGTAGAATGGTAAGAAAAGGATGTACCAGGCATTGTTTCCATGTTTCTTAATTTGGATTTTATTTTAGAAGGAGGGAAATTTCTGCACTGGCCAAAAGTAGCAACTATTTTGAAAAGCCATTAGTCCTTAGGACAACAGCATGGAACAAGTGTGAGTGTGTGTGTGAGTGTGCGCATGTGTGTGTGTGTGTCAGCTCCCTTTCTGTTGGTATCCTTTCAATAGGGAAACCACACCAGTATTAAGTTGTTGAGGGGGCTGTTCTTGTGGAGGGGAATTGGAGTTTTTTTCCCATTTCTTTCCTGATTCACCCCTTTCACATTACATTGAAGATGCCCCCCCATAAGTGGGGAATATCTGTAGGCCCCCCCTTCTGCTTTTTCTCCTGCTTTCTGTCTCTCTTTCTCTGTTTATCTCGCTCTGGATACAAATTTTCAGTTGAGTATTTTGTAATATGTTCCAATGTTTGTCCTTGTGTAAATAAAATTGTTTCTGGCAATATTTTGTGGTAGAATCAATGTGTGGAACTTTTTTGGCTTTTCTTTGTTAAGTCCTGTCTCTATTTTCCAAACTGGCAGAGCAAAATAGTGTGCTGTGTCTCAGATTTACAGAAGCAGTACCATACCAATGCCAATTTAGTGATTCATCTATCTAATACTGACTACACTAAGAGCAAGGAATGTATGACACACCAAATGATATGGAACTGTAACTCCCACCCTTTGGAGGCCTGACAGGTGCCAACCTTGTTTTCTTTTTGGTGCCAAGTCAAGGCATGGTATTTTATTAAACACTTTGGGGTCTTATTTTTAAGCATGTCCATGGTTTTTAAAAACTCCTTTTGACTTTTTAAGCTCTTTAACTACTTTGAGTTGTCTAGTATGTTTTTGTCTCATTTTAATTGTTTATTGATTTTAATTTGGAATTGTTTATATTGTGTTACCTGTTTGCCACTCTGAACTCTCATGATAAAAGAGTGAATTGTTGTTGTTAACTGTCATCAAGTTGACTTTGATTTATGGCAACCCCAAGAATGTGAGACCTCCATGTCGCCTTATCAACAGGCCTGCTTAGGTCTTGCACATTCAGGGCCATGGCTTCTTTAATTGAGCTTAACCATCTGTAATGCAGTCGTCCTCTTTTTCCACTGCCTTCTACCTTACCAAGCATTATAGTTTTTTCTAGTGAGTTATGTCTTCATGGCCGAAGTACAACTGCTTCAGTTTAGTCATCTTGTCTTCTAGGGAGAGTTCAGGCTCGATTTGCTCTAGGACTCATTCATTTGTCTTTTTAGCAGACCTTGTAGAACTCTTCCCCAGCACCGCATTTCAAATGACTGGATATTCCTACCAGCTTTCTTCACTGTCTAGCTTGCACAACCCGACATGGAAGTAGAATGGCATGGACAATCCTAATTTTATTATTCAGTTATACATTTTTATACTTGTCTAGTTTCTTAATAGCTGCCCTTCCAAGTCCTAGTCTTCTTCTGATTTCATGATTGTAGTCTCCATTCTGATCAATGACTGAGCCAAGGTATGGAAAATCTTTAACTATTTCAGTGTCTTCATTGTCTGCTTTAAAGTTATGTAAATCATCTGTGGTCTTTATATTTGTTTTCTTAATGTACAACTTGTAACCTGGCCTTTGCACTTTCTTCCTTGACTTTCTTCAGTAATTGCTTCAAGTCTTTGCTATTTTTTTCCTAGTAGTATGGTGTCATCTACATATCTTCAACTATTGATGTTCCTTCCTTCAATTTTCATGCCTCCTTCCGCCAAGTCTAATCCTGCGTTATCTATGATACATTCAGTGTAAAAGTTAAATAGGGTGATAGAATGGAGCCTTGCCTGACCCCTTGCCAAGTGGAAACTATTTTGCTTCTCTGTATTCTGTCCTGATAATAGCCTCTTGTCCTGAGTACAGGTTACTCATTGGCACAATCAAATGTTGTAGCAGTCACATTTCTTTAAGAGCAATCCAGTTTTTCATGATCTACACAATCAAAGGCTTTGCTATAATCTATAAAACACAGGGTAATTTTCTTTTGGAATTCTTTCATGTACTCCATTATCTAATGTAAGTTGCAGTATGATCCCTAGTGCCTCTTCCTTTCCTGAACTCAGGTTGGACATGTGGCATTTCTCAGTCCACATGTGGTGAAAGTCTTTGTTGTAGAATTTGAGGATCACTTTGCTTGTGTGGGAGATTAATGCAGCAGTCGTGTGGTTACTGCAATTCCTGGTGTCCCCTGTCTTGGGGATTGGAATTTATACTGAACATTTCCAATCTGTGGGCTGTTCTTATAGTTTCCATATTTGTTGACATATTTTAGTTAGAACTGGGGTAGATTTGGTCTCTGTAGCTCAAAGCAGCTGTATTGGTATGCCATATGTTCCTGGTGATTTATTTCTCTCAAGTGCTCTGAGTGCAGCTTCCACTTCACTTTATAAAATTGTTGGTTCATATTCAAATGATTCTTCCTTGAATGAATCTGTTATAACTTTCATCTCTTTTATATAATTCTTCAGTGTATTATTTGCATTGTCCTTTTATTTGTGATTCCTTATGTAATGTGTTACCCTGCTGGTTTTATAGCATCCCTACTCTTCATTTAAATTTCCCTTTGATTTCTTGGATCTTGTAGAAGAGGTCTCTTGTTCTTCCTTTTCTGTTGTCTTCTTCCATTATTTTGCATTGATTATTATCTGCATTATTATTGTAGTTCTCTTTGGCCCTGTGCACAAATCACTGAATTGCATTCAGGGTTCTGACTCTTTTTTTTTTTGTCACCGTTTACTTTTGCTTATCTGTCCTTAACTGCATCTGTCATCCATTGAGACTTCTCTTTCTTTTTGGCTGCAGTATCTTTTTTGCATTCCTCCTTGACAGTGCCCCTGACTTAATTCCAGAGACCTTCTGGCTTAATTAGGCTTAAAAATGCAAATCTATTTTTTACATTAGAATAGGGAAGTTCTTCAGGTTGTAATTTAGTACAGTGATTGGCTTAATAAGATATCCTGTTTTGGTGTGTCATCAATTTCGTCCTGAATTTCTGCACAGAATCTTTCAGTTTCTTCTTCTGCAGTTAGAGCATAAACGTGGGCTATGGTTATATTGATGGGTTCTCCCCGAAGTCTTATTGGCAAGATTCAGTCAGCCTTTGCATTATGTCCTTGGACTGCTTTTGCTATTTCTCTTCTCACTGTAAATGCCATCCCATTTCTTCTTAGATTTTCATTTCACAAGTAAAACATTGTGCCATTATCTGACTCAAGATGTCCAAATCCTGTCCACTTTAGTTCACTTGTCTCAAGTACAGGAATGTTTATATGTCCCCTTTCTTGTTTTTACTATGTCTAGCTTCCCCTGATTCATGCTTCTTATATTCCACATTCCTATACTTATGTGTTGTGCAGCTTTGAACTTTCCCTTCACCTTTGAGCATGTCAACAGCGGAATGTTCCTTCAGCTTGAGTCCAGGTACATCATTAGCCATAGTTCTACTCTTAGTTGTCCGCTGCTGTACCCCAGTAGCTTGTTGAGTGTCTTCCAACCTGAGAGTGTCCTCTTCTGGCACTATCTGTTGTTTCATTTTGGATTGTCTCATCATAGAGTTTTCATGGTAAAAGGCATTCAAAGGAGGTTTACTGTTCTTCCTTCTGTGCAGTGCTAACCAGTATTAGCTGCAGTGCCACTGTCATTGTTTCTGAAAGATCCTCTGCTGGTGCCATCCCCCACTACTGCTGCTACCCAGTAGCCATTTGGCACATTTAGTCTTGCTCCTCAGCAAAACCCTGTCTGATGCGGGAGACTCTCCCAGCAGCACTGCTACAGTCAGCATAGCTTCTTATCTCATAGAAGCACGGTCCCACCACCATGGAAAGGCAGTGCCATGGTATGAATAATGAATAAATGAATACAATAAATAAAAATTATTCCTCATCATTGGCTATGATACTTAATGGCTGATAGGAGTTACAGTCCAACAGCTGGAGGCCATATATTCCCTACTCATGGCCTACATCAGCCTTCCCCAATCTGGTGTGCTCTGGATGTGTTACAACTCCTATAATCTGCATTCAGCAAGGCAAAAGCTGGTTGGAGGTGATGACCATTGTGGTCCAACACATCTGAAGGCCACCAACTGGGGAAGGGTGGTCCACAATAATGGGCAGTGGTTTAGACTTTCAGATGACTCTTTTCCCAGCCATATCTGGAGATCCCAGAAGCAATAGGGCCTTCTGCATGCAAAGCATGTCACGTCATGTTGGGCACCAGCTCTAAGCCAGTGTAAGCTGCTCAGCCTTCCTCCCTTGCTGTTACACAGTTGCTGAAGCTCTGTGTCAATGGCTCCCAACTTCTTATTTAAACTTTATATCATCATCAAAAAAGTTTTTGTGGGTTACCATGTAAGCAGGATATTTAGTATAGCCTATAGCTGAAACAAAAAAGCCAGGGTGGTATTGGACTAGAACTCCAGGAGACCAAGCTTTAAATCCCCACTAGATCATGGAAACCTACTGGGTCACCTTGAACAACTTGCACTCTCAGCCTTAAAGGAAGGCAATAGCAAACCTCTGAATAAAACTTGTCAAGAAAAACCCGATAGGGTTTACCATAACTCAAGAGTTGACTTGAAGGCACATAGCAACAACAGCTGGCACAAAACAAATTTGGTTATCAAGAGGTATTTGAGAAACTCCAATAATGGTCTCATCAGATTAGGTGCATGTAGCTGTCTGTAAGCATTTTCCTGATGCAGATTAAGACTAACATTACATACCTGTTGTATTTCAGTAAAATAGATGGATTTTGAACTGCTCAAAGGTAGGTATGCTGCTGAATCCTGCAAGAAACCCAGCTTAGTCACCAAGAGGATTCCAGCCAACTCTTGAAGAACAACAGACACAAGTCATGCTATTTAAATAATAAAAATAATCCAAAGTCTCCACAAAGTTATAGTCAGATGCCTCACTGTAGTAGCTCTTGGCAGCTTCTACCTGACTTAACAAGGTTTTGAGAACTGGCTGTGTGCTTATCTGTTCCCTGAAGAACAGCCTAACAAAATTATTTAAGATTGGAGTGACAACACAGCCAATAAAATCACAGATCTTTAAGATATCCTCAAAGGCAAATATAAGTATGAAATAAAGGTAGTGATATTCCAGAAATCAGTATCAGAAAATAGGGCTAGTTGGAACATTCTACTTGAAGGATGGCCCACCAAAATACAGTGAGCAGTAACAAACTGTTGCAACATACAGTACTTGTGTTCAGGATTTCAGCCAAGTGTCTACCTTTCCAGCACACATCATTTTTCCCTCCCAGAGCAGATTTATGGTGGGCATCCTCTGAAGTTGGGATCAGGAATGTTTAGCTGTCTAGGTGATGTTGGATGGCAATTCATTTATGACCCTTGGGTAAGTTGACTGTGGTTGATGGAAGCAGCAATCCAACAATATATAGACATCCACGAGGTCCCTATCCCTGTTCTAAAATTTGAAAACAAAGAAAACACTTGTTCACAGCATGGCATACTGTGGAGGCCATCAGCTTCCCTTAAACTGGCAGCCTCAACAGATACGTTGTGCTACAACCCTCATAATACGCAGCCAGTATTGTCAATTTCCTGGCACTAGAAGCTTTGTCTTTATAAAAGTACCTATACGCTGGTGGTTCCCCTCTCTGCAAAATTCCTCTGATTTTATTCCTCGCTCTTTCAAAAACTGTGTGGTTAAGGGATTCTTTTGAAACAGACAAATGATACAACACACTGCAAACACAAAAATACATAATTTATTCCAATATCAACATTTACATTATAATATGTATATATATTATTTTTAAAAAAGAAAAACATTTGGCCAGAGTTGGAAGAAGTAACAGGAAAATGTAGACACAGTTATTCAGTCACTCTGTCCTTAAACCTTGTGTGGCAAATGCCAATACCAGTTCCAACACCACTGACCTCAAGGGATCACCAATCACTCTGGTTATGGGGCTTGTTTGCTAGTGCCGCTAGATCTTGGAAAAGTTACTTTCTGGGCCTATAACTCCCAGATGTCCTCATCCATCATGGCTACTGTGTGTTGTATGCCAATCCTCCCCCCCAAAAAAACTTTTCCAAGCCCTAATTGCAGTTTGTGTGCATAGGCAGTTTAAACAATGGTGATTCATGACAGAGCATAGGGCTCCTACAGTTTTTAATTGTTAGAGCAGGTACACACACACACACACACACACACAATCATTAAGGAACATGGTGACCAAGACTGAATAGAGGCAAAAGCCAAGAAGGCTCTGCTAATTTGACTAAGAACCACAAACTGCTTCCTGAGAAACTACTAGACAGTAAGGAGGAAGAGGTGATCAAATAGGTATGAAGATGAGGTCTCTTTTCAGGTTCACATCCATTGTTCATAGATCCCCTTAACAGTTGGGCCCCTTTCCAAAAGCCTCAGAAAATGTTGGAGGGGAAGTTTAGCACGCTTCTCAATAGATCTAACAATACTTTCCAAAAGCAAGGATGCTACCACATAAAATGGCATCAAGTTTTCTTTGGGGAGGGGTAGGTGGAGAAGGCCAATTTGTTAAGAAACTATACTTCTAAGGATGCTGTGTTGACTGTGTTGGTATGCCACAGGAAGCCATGGTGTTCTTGTTGATGTCTGTTATAAAGTGATGTGTGTCCATGTCTTAAGAAACTGGTTTGTTAACCAGCCATAAACGATCATTTGGGTCCATGAACTGTGACATGTTTAAGCCATGGTTTGTTGTGACAGCTGAACCTGCAACTATGGATTGTCCCTCTCCTCAGATGAAAAAAGAGATGAGAAAAGATTGGAGGAGAAAACAGAAACAAATCAGGAATGAAGACGACAAACCATGGTTTGTTCAGCTTTTTGCCATGCATTTTGCAATTCAAGCAACAAACTATGATTTAAAAAAAAAAACACATGGCTGAGAGTGGCTTAGTTTCAGAAACAGAAGCTAAAGGACATAATAATAGATAGCCATTGTTATGTCCTTTAGCACCTATTTTATTCTTAGATAATGACATTGACACTGAAATCTAGGTTAAAACTCCCTGAAGAAAAAGCATGCAGAGTGAAATGTTGAAATTTGGCTTTCTAATTAATAATGTCACAAGTTTGATCCACCTCCCCACCACAAGCCCTAAGAATGTTTGCATAGAAGTTGGTTTGGAACTTTATGACATCTGCTGACTTGGAGCTTTAAGATGTTTGCATTCAGCCTTTTCCCCCCAAATTCAAGCTGGAAAGGGATGGTAAACCCATTAAATACCACATGGACTTAAGAGTGCTCTGTTTTAGACAAACTGGGTGAAGGAACAGAGACTCCACCGCCTCCTCCTGCCCACTTGTCCTAGTCCAGTTAAATCATTGTCCAGCTTACTCTTATCTTTTACAACGATTTCACAAGGCAACCTGCTACAACGTCCCATCCTCCCTCCATCTCTGTTGGAAATACCTTCTGAAAATCTTTTGCACTGTAGCTTTGAGACCTGAATACAAACAACAGCCTTTGTGTATTAAACAGAAATAGCCTAGTGGTACAACTGAGCTAGGGTGAGGAAGATTAGAAGCAGCATTTTTGGTACAGCTGTTGAGACGAGAAAAACCACACTGGCTTGAACAAACGAAGGAACTGTCCCTTTTGATGTAAAATATGGTCTTTTGATGGAAGGACCTATTGCATGCTAAGTGTGGGGGTGCATGCCACAAGGAAAATCCTGCCCATTTCTATGGAGTTCCTTCCCCATCTGTGGCTCTCCTAAAAGAGCAAGTGGTCCTTCTGGCTGGCTATTCTTTGTGGGATGGTGTCACCCTTAAGGTCACAGCCTGAACCACTCTGGGGAGCAGTGTGATCACAACCCATGGAAAAGTGGCATATTTCACAAAGTTGAGCCCATACCAGAGAGCCACATCTTGCAGTTGTGCCACATCACTGAGGATGCGCAGGAGAACAAGAGCCAAGATGGTGCACCATGCTCTTTGAGACCAGCTGAGCCTCTCGCATTTGAGCTGGGCATAAGAGGAGGAGTGAAAGGCAAGTCCAAGCCCGAGGGCTGTGGCTGTATCACGAATCAGCGATGCAAAGGGTCGTGTGTCCATGCGGATCCACTCAGGGTTTGCACACCACTTGGTGGCTAGGTTGATTGACCTGGAAAAGACCAACAAGGAAAGACCTGAACAAAAACAGAACTCAGGAAATATTACTTGTTTGGCCTACAGTTTCCAGAATCCCTTAATCAGCATTGCTAAAGGGGGATTCTGGGAGTTGCATTCCAAGCATAACTTTCCAAAACTGGATTACAGTAGCATTAGCCTGTGGAAAAGCCCAGGTAAATGCTCCCACAGCACAATTCCTTTCTCCACTGAATGAACTCACCAACTGAGATCTACGCCCAGAGCAATCAGCGTCCAATAGGTCATCAGGCTGCTGAGTGAAATGGACAGCGAAGCCCACAGGTAGAAATGGAGTCCTTTCCCTAGTGGGACTCGGGATTCTAGCAGCCAGCCCAGGGTAATCCCTGACAAAGATGGCAGGAAAGGAGAGAAGTGAGAATGCGAAGAGGCAACACAAAACCCCGCTTCTGCTTTTTGCCCCATAATCTGAAATGGCTGCAATTTCTTCTCCAAGTTCAACACATCAGAAAGCTGCACACAAACCATTAAATGGAAGCTGTCTGGTGTGCTACACATGGCAGGCAAAGAGTCTAACCAGAAACTAGGAAAGTTAATTTTTTGAACCAGAGTTCTTGCAGTTTTCCAGACTGCATGACTGCTGACCATGCTGGCTTGAAGATTCTTTGAGCCATGATCCAAAAAAGTAACCTCCCTTAACTCTGCTTTTTATGATCCAGTTCCTGAGCAAATTCTGTTGTGCTCAAAAAGCCCAGGCATCTTCTGATCCAAGCCAGAGAACAATTAGGGCTGCATAGGGCTTTAAGATCTTGTTGCTCCCTTTGAGAGCACTTTTTATCAGCCCGTGAAGTTCATTTCTGAGCCTGGCTTGAGAGAACCAGAACAGAACAGAATATCATGACATTCCCTATATGCAGGCCAGGCCAGGCCCTTATGCAAAAGAAGGGTGCATTATCAGAGCAGACATGAAGAAGGCCAGGAGGAAAGGTAGCCAAAAAACCACAAGACTCACTCACCTGTCAAGATGCCAGCAAGGACTTGGTGGGGGAAATGAGCCAGTATGAAGATACGTGACAGGCCTATAGCCAGGAGGAGGAGGAGATATACCTGCAAAGGCACTGCCCTCACCAGCCAGCTACACAGGTGAAAAGAGGCGACAGAGAAATGGTATTGTAGGTTAGCAGATTGCAAGGCTTGTGTGAACAGACATTCTCTGCCCAGGGAAGTCACTTATCAGCCAAATGAGTGGCCCCAACAACATCTTGTCCTGGATCTTGTCACCAGAATTTAAGAAAGTGCTGTGGGTTAGACTACAACCCCCCCCACTCCTCAGCCAGCATGGCCAAAGATTGGGGAGTATAGGAGTTGCAGTCCAAAAAGAAGTTTTGCTTGTTTCCAGTATGTCCTTGGAATGGGAGAAATAATCAGCACAAACAAGGTACCTCTGAGTGCATTCTGTGGTGCAACTTTCTCCTATATTCTCCTAATTTTATTCAACTCAAAAGTTCTTCCATTTAATCATATGCTATATGAAGTTATTCTCTAGAGGGTTCTGATTCTACAGAGATTGAAACCTTTTTTCAAACACTGACATTCTTTAAAAGGATTTGGGGTGTGTGCGCGTGGCAGCAAGCACAGCTGTCGACTCACAGGGCAGAGCAATAACTGTGAAGAAAAGTACCCACCTGCCCTGTGGAACAGACTGCACTGCAATGCTACTTCCAGCAATACGGTGCGACAGGAGGGGGTGCACTTTGGTTGCGGTGGTAGGAGGGATGGAATACCAACCTCCACAATAATCAAAAAAGGAAAAATAGATATGCAGGCAAAAGGTGGAATTACACTTGTCACTAACAGGATGTTGACCATAGTTGTAAAAGCCTGTAATTCCAGGCTCTGGAACTAGCACAGCCAAAAAGTTTCAGCCATCGTTAAGGAGCCAATGAGGCTTCAGTGGGAAGTTGAGCATGAACAAACAAAGTCCATTTCATCTGCTCGCAGATTCTCCCCTGCTGAGAACAGAATAGACTTTGGATTCAATTCTCAAGGCTTGCTCTCCACTGCCCAAAGTGGTTAAGCAGGGGAACTGCAGCTGGGACCACCTAGATTGGTTTGGGTACAGCAGGCTATATTTGATGCAACCCCCAGAAGACCATAAGATACTGTTGGCCTCCCCTGCTAGGGATGGAGGAGGAGATCTGCCCAACGAGAGATATTATGCTTATGGGGACAGCCCTGACCAAAAATGTACAAGGCTACATACAGTGAGGATAAAACTGGAGGGGGGAAATAGATAATCTGCCTTGAATTCCTGGAAGAAAAGGTGGAATAGTCCATGTGTAACAAGTTAATTAAAATGCAAATCATACTAGGGGAAAAAAGCAACAACAATGGAAGAGAGAACTGGGCAGGGGAAGTGATTTACCTTTTGGAGTGTTGGGCTATCTGTGTAGTCAGAGTAGTTACTATTGGCCATAGGGCTGCACCAGTGATCATACAGTGGCCAGAGGGACTACCTGCAAAATAAATTAGATAGGTAGGTAGGTAGGTGGGTAGGTAGATAGTGGACAAGTCAGTCCCTTTCTCTCCAATATTACCAGCAACCTTAGGAGCTGATCTCATCTCATACCAGAGGGCCCAGACTCAGTGGCCTTTTGACCTCTGCCAGTTTTCTAATGGTGGGGTCACCAGATCCACTTCAGGTCTGGCCCAAATCATTTTGCTGCCGAAAGCAAATGACAAAATGGTGCCTCTTCTCCCTTCTCAGATACAGAAGCTGACTGGACTGGCAGTTGAGTGCTGGCAATGAAATGGTGCCCTCTACCACATCTCAGGGTAATAGGCGACTTTTGGAGAACAGACAGGCTTTGTGGCCCAGAAGGGTCTGGCCTCCAACACCACCAGGGGGTCAAGCAGTATGGACTGTAGACAGCATTATGCTCCTGCAGCTTTTTCCTCTGCCATAATTTAAGCCTTGATTCAAATGTCCCCATAAATATAATTTTTTCTCAGATTTGGCTGGAGGATTCAGGCTTGCTGGAAGATTGTAAGAGTTGTAGTAAAAAAAAAAAAAAAAGCAACTCTCCCAAGGTCTGAAGCCTCCACCACCAAAAATCCTGTTTCATGCTGATGTAGAAGAACAGTGGAAGCAGCAACAAGCCCCTGCAGGAGCCTCCGAAAGACCTCTCAGCTGGCAGAAGATCACAAAAATAAAAATAAAAAATAAATCATTTGCCCTTCTGGTGGAAAATCAGTTCCCAGTATCTCAGTTCAGACCACCATAACATTGACCCCTATTCCCCACTGGGCTCTACAGACAGACAATGGATGTCTCACTATGTCACAGGCACTGGTTAGGAACAGTGGTGTTGGGATACGTTCTGAGATTCAGGCATTTTCTATGATACAGTAGTTCCCTTTGCCCTCAAAGAGATTCCAAAAATGCAGGTGGCTGCACTGACCTGTATCAATAAACTGGTCTTGCCCCAACCAATTTCTATCAGGAAGCATGCATTTTGTAAAGCTAGTAGGTCTTAACTGCCTATGCATTACCAAATTTCAAATATTTTACACTGCAGGTGGGGTAGCTCACAAGCTTATAACTGCATTGAAATGGTGATTTTTTGCATCCATGGTTAATTTTTTGGATTAAACAAATTTTTAAAAAAAGTTAAAAAAAAAAGAAAGGAAAAGAAGGTATCAGCTCAAAATACTATATTGTTACTTGGAAATTTCATTTCTTCTTAGCTTCTATGAAGACTGTAGCTAAGTTCAGGTGAAAGCAAGTAAAAAACAAACAAACCTGGAAAGCCCTTTTTTCTTAATTTTTATTTGTGACTCCCTTAGTAGGGCTATGCTTTGGTCACAAACAAGCTTGGTTGGTGCCAGCCAATCACAACTCATGGAATACTTTGATGGTGAGTGAGAAAGGATACAAAATGGGGGCTTGTCTATAAGGCAGATAGGGGGAAAAGATGGGCTAGAGACAGGAAAAAGCTGTAACTGAGATAGGACTGTCAGCCAGGAGGAAGAACTGGTTTTGGGGGGTCGCAAATGATTAAACAGTTCAGGGGTTAATGTGTTATCTAAACAGGTCTTAATAAAATTCTGCTTGTTTAACAAATGTGTTTGACTCTTCTGATTAAGTTTGACAGGGGGGTCTGGTCACACTCCCACAGAACAACATATCCACTGGTCCACACAGGGGCTACCTTGAGTCCTAAGTCCTCAGTCAAGGGAGGGATTAGGAAGGGAAAAGGGGCAAAGTGAATGACCAGAGCCTATGGCTTGGACCTCCAGGGCCAATCTGGAGAAGGGATCTGTCACAATAACTACCACAAAACATGATGATGAAAGCAAGCCTAGATGTCAGATAGAAAAGATTTCAAGAAATCCCTAAAGGATGTACACCAATAGCCATCTGAGACTCCTGCATTATGTTCTGCTTGTGCAGTTAGGACAGAACAAAATAAACATAACATCCCCAGTAACGTTTATGAAACCTCAGAACAGCTCAAAACAGACAGCTTGCTGAATTTTAACCACTCATGCCGCCCTGTCAAACTGACAAGGAACAACATTTGCTTTCCTCAGAGCAGCTCTAAGGTTAGCCAAATACACAAACACACAGCACCATTATATGACTGATCTGTCCTACAGATGTGGCATTTCTTTATAGCAGGCCAAAATTTCATTTTGCCAATATACTGGCCAATTCTTTCCCCTTAATCCTTTTATACAGCTATGTGTGGTATTTTCTCTCTTCAGTGTTCCAATGATTCAATATTGTCTGCCATTTGTTTCATCTCCCCTCAAGGCTCTCTTTCCAGTTGTTGGTTTATTTGAACTCTTTTTGGCATATCTATTTCTTACATTTTTAAATCCCACCATTCTTCTATGGAACTCAGAGTGGCATTCAAAATCCATTTGATCCCCCATATTTTGTCCGTACAACTGTATGAAATCAACTAGGCCAAGAGATACCACATGATCCATCCAGCAAGATTGGATCAAGACCCACAGACACCCACCACGCTCTTCTTAATGGCAGGGTCAGCCCTGGGCTGAATGCAGGCTTTAGAGGAAGGCTGGCAACTGCAGCAAAAACAGGGACAAATTTTAACACGCCAAACCCTGTAGCAGGCCATGCCACTCAAATTCAGGTGCACATTGGCCAGAAGTCCTAAGAGAAAGTCACTTTGGCTTGCAACTTCCAGGTTCATGGGTTGATTTTGGTCTGGGGGGTTGTGGAAAAGGCTTCCAGGAGTGGCAAGGGAGCTCCTGCACCCCAAGGTTTGAGGGTTCAGGAAGAGTTTGGAGGGCACAAAAAGTAGGTGGAAGCATAAGAGACCACGGGCCACCTTTTCAGTACTGCTGCACTAAAGAGAAACCAAACCTCTCTCTGCTCGGATATGTAAGGCCAGCATGCCAGGCAAGGGGATATATAACAAAGCAATTTGTTTCCATGGAGTTGAAAGAAGATTCAAAGGTCATCCATTTCTTCCTGGTACCACTGCAGGAAATTCACTGCTACAGCATTCCTGTTAAGTGGTGGTGATCCAGCTTCTGCTTAAAAGCCTCTAACCAAGGAGAGCCTTACCCTTTCTTCAACAGACTGTTCCACTATCAAACAGCTTACACTATTACAGGGTATAGGCTAGGCTGAATAGCCCCTTCAACTTACTGACTACCCTCTGAGGTCCCTCACATAGCCATTCCATGCTTCATGGGGAGCAGGAAGGATTGCAGAAATGACTGGCTATGTGGTGCTAGCCAGCCACAAAATAATTACAGAAGCAGAGAGCTCTAGGGGACACCCGCAGATCTCAGAACTGATATCATCGTTTTACATCTGGCTATGGGGACATGACCAGAGGTTGTTGCAATCCTGCTCAGCCCCTGTGAAGGAAGAAACAGCCATGCAAGGAGTTTCAAAGGCTATCCAATAAGTGATGGTGGAGAGCTCGGGGACTGCAGAGAGAGGAAGAGAACACCAAACCTGCAATGCTTCCAGAAGAACATACGCACATAGAAAGGAACTATACATGTGTGTACGCCCCAACAGGATGCCAGCCATTATCTGCCACATCCTCTGGACTATCCTATCCTGTTTGAGTTTAACTGCAATCCTCAGACTAACTGGAGAAATAGCTTGTCCAGCAACTATGTATTTTTTTTTTAAACTATCCCTAGTATTAGCCAAAGCATTTGAGGGTGGCTTGGTCTTGAGCGGCCAAGACTTTCAAAAAGACAAGCACATGATAAAGAAGAAAACGCCTAGAAATATTTTGTTTTTTTCAACATAGATTGAGATAACCACCTGCATTTTTGGTCACTCCTTAGGGGTATTGCAATAGGGATTCGCACAACGAAAGCCTGTTCTTCAGAGGTCACCACAACAACAGCAGTTGCATGTATCAACAAATTAGACGTTGCTATCCCAGGACTACACGGTGGACTGCATGGCTGTGTGTCCAAATTTAGTACTACACCTTGGAAGTTAAGAGTCCTGTGGCTGCTCCACTCATCCTTAAATCAGAAAGACCAATGCAGTGGACATTTGGGGTGTTATTTTTGAGTTACCAACCTGGCCCTGTCTCACAGCTTGCAGGGAACTGGCGGGGAAATCTTCCCCCTTCCTGGAAAACCCAGATTCAAACATCCACCAGAAGGGCCGTTCGCCAAATAAAAACCTTGGAAAAGAGAGAAGGGAGGGATATTAAGCAACAATGAGGCAACTCAGAGCTTTCAGAGTTTTTGAGCTGTTAAGTTTATGTGCTGTTTTATCTTCTGCTTTACTGTTAAGGCACCTGCATCTTCTTTTTCCTTTTTTCTTTTACTCTACACCTGTCATTCCTGAAAAAAATATATAATTATTCTGCATGTGATTATAGCAGGAGCCATCTAGAAAAGTCATAACCATTGAAAAGTGGGATATAAACTATTTTAAAAACAAACAAAACCAAGATCAAAAGCAAGCAGGACAGTAAGCCTTGAAGATTACTGATGACAAACAGTGCCCCCTACACACCCCGGCAAGACGCACATCTTTATGAGGCATGATCTACTTAAAATTGATCTACTTAAAATCTATAACATCCAACATTCCACATAAATTAAAATAAAATAGGTTTAGAATATGGTAGGAGCACTTTAATCACCAAGGAGTGGCTGCCATTTTAGCCTCTCACAACAGCACTGAGATAACACCACACAAGGGTACTGTAAGAAATGTGTATAGCAGCTGCCATTTTAGTTTCCCACAACATCCTCAAACTGATGCTATCTCAAAGTTTTTTCAGACTGCTCTCCAATAACTGTGGTAAATGTAAGCAATCAACACAGAGTGATAATAAATTCAGGACAAGTGGAACTCCCTCCCAGGGAAGGCTAGCCTGGACCCATCTCTGTTGTCCTTTCATTGGCAGGCAAAGATCTTTTTATTCAAGCAAGTTTTGACAAACAACTGGTTGAGGAAGAGTCTTTAAAGGAGGTTGCCATGCTTCTCCCTCATGTATTTTTAAATTATATTAATTTCAACCATTGTTTTCATATGATTTGTTTCAATATATTTTAGTACTTCTATTCACTGTGTTTTTAATTGTGCCTGGTTTTTTTTAAATTATGTTGTGAACCACCTTGGAGTTTGGTATGGGAAAACAGGCAGGATACTAGAGAGAGAGAGAAAGAGAATAAAGGGAAGGAGAAAGCGAAGGAGAAACAGAGAGACAAGGAACCTGCAACAAAATATTTCAGCATGGAGAGCTACAGTTCAAGAATTATAAGCTATGCCATTTTAATTTACCCTTTACAATAGTCCGTCAGAATTCTGCAGCCAGCAAATGCACTTACTTACTGCACTGCCTTCAGTTTTGACCTCTTTAGTGCAGTTTTAATTTTTCAAAATGGTACTTCTGCAGTTTGCTGCCAGAAATAGGTAATGGCTGAGTCCAAGCTCCATAAGCAAACATACACCAAATACAATTCAGAATACCAATAATACTCTTTTTAATTTCTTAAACTTGTTTTCACTTGCAAATATGTTTAATATGTAATATTTTATTTAATATTTTATTTAAAATAACAACAACAACAGCAGCAGCAGCATATTTTAAATTTGCGTTAACCTGTTATTGTTGATTGTTACCCGTATGCCATCCTGAGTTCTTTTGACAGAGGGTGGAAGAAAAATTTTAATAATAAACAAACAAATACATAATTGCATCATTACTACTGGCACTCTTACTCCCCTGCCCTTCCTCATGCTATCCCAGGGCGGTGTCCATTCTGCATGGATAATACAAACAGCTTACAGACAGTTGCTTTCTCCTTACCATTTAGAGACTAAATTGAGCCATTCGGAGATTAAGCCAAGCCAGAGCACTTTTATTCCAACCTTCTGGTCCAGCAGGAAATAAGCAAGTGGGAAATAAATAATGAAGATGCATTTAGGGTCACCCAAGAAAGTTACCCAAAGCCAAAAGTCCTCTAGGCCTGGAAGACCTCTCTGAAGCATTTCTGCAAACCAGACTCCACTGCTGTACAAAATATCCATGATGGCAAAGCTGAAAGAGGACGGAGAGCAAGGTTAGGCTATAAGTACTGCAAGAGGTTTAAATTGGCTTGGGTTGGCTTCTCACACGGGACTTTTGGAACTGCAGTATAGCTAGTCATTAAATAAATTTCATAGCCACATCTTAGCAGGAATCACTACTAATATTATTAGTAACAAATAACTCATCAATAACTAGTTAGTTACAGCAACTCTCTCCTTTTTTGTAGGAACTGATGTGCTACCAAGTTACATGGTAGCTATAACTTAAGAAGAGGGATAACTTCACTCCTTTTGTGGTGTATCTATAACATTTTCATTACTTTAATCACTATGAAGAGGGGAACCTTACTAGAAAAGTGGAGGAGGAGTCACACATTGGCCATTTCTGCACGCAGCGAGGGAATTGCTCCTTGCCGCTACTCACCGGATCTTTTTTGGGTCCGGTCTGGTCCGGGGCGAGGAGGAGCAGTGCATGATCGAAGATCTGCACTGCTCCGGTGCCCAAAATGGCGGCTTCCGGTTGGTTGTGGGTCACAACCAACCGCTGAAGCTCGCCAGCCTAAAGCCCACCCTCAGCACATCACAGGCTCGCATTGGTGCGAATCTGCATTGGAGAGCAGACATGCAATGGTGCGCACCAGCATTTTGAAAAACCTGAAAAATCAGGTTTTTCAAAAACATGCTGGAGGACCACTTGGGGTCGCTCTGGAGCAGACTGAGGTGCGGATCTATGCTAAGTAGTCCGGACCCAGTCCGCTCCAAGGTGCAGATGTCCTCCGTGGAGGACGCACTGCATCGTTTTTTGTAACCCGTGTGGAAATGGCCATTGGCTCACGTTGCTGCCTCAGGCCCTATTTTGCACGGTGAGAAGAAAATGGGCTGAACAAGAGGGGAATGTGTTTTGTGACTTCTAGCATTCTAATTTTTAAAAGAAACTGAAAAGTAACTATCTGCGAAATAGGTTTGTTGTGCCTTTCAAGTTGTTCCCAACTTACATCAACTCTATCTGGGCTTTTCTAGGGCTGAACATATGTGATGCAGGTTTCTATGGCAGAGCAGGAAATCAAACCCTGGTCTCCAGGGTCATAGTCTAATGCTCAAATGACTACATCAAACAGGCTCTCCGAGAAACAAACACTGTTGTGTTACTTTTTAAGAACTACAACCACGACAGCAACAAACTACATGTGGGAGGGTGGGCCTGGGACTTTCATACCTTCTAAAAACCAACTATTACATGTATGTATTTATAGTACCAAAAAAATTTTCACCCCTCCTTTCAACCTAAAGATTTCCAAGGCAGATAACAAGAGCAACAAAACAGCAGAAAAATCTATTGTAATCTAATTGAAGTTTAAAACAATAACATTATAAATAAGTTCAGATGGATAAAAGCAGAAGATAGCAAGAAAAGCAATAAAGGCAGAACACAAAACATCCTTTAAAGGCCTGAGAGAAGAAGACTTAGCAGTTACCTAAAGACTAGCGGAGGGGTCTTGGAAAGAAAATTCCACCCCATAGTCAGGAACCAGCCTCTCTTACTCTGGCCCCTCCTTGACATAGAATCATAGACTCAGAAGAGACCACAAGGTCCATCAAGTTCAGCTCCCCTGCCATGCAAGAATACACCAATTCCTCCAAATTGTAGTCCAACAAAGTAACTTTTCCAAGCTCTGGCTTCATGCCACAGTGTCATCACCCCTTAAGGTGTAAATTTAAGCCCAGAAGCAGGAATGCAGCCTTCTTGGGCCACCAAATCATCTAGATCACTGGTTCTTAACCTCTACTGAGGACCCCCTGCAAATATAATTTGTTGCCAGAGATCCCCAAGGCTTAACTCAAGATTTAAATATTTATTTAAATATTCAAATATTTATTTATTTATCTGTTTATTAGGGGCTTTTTGAGACTAGGATTCAAATCCCCGCTCAGAAACTGAGTGACCGTGGGCAAATCACATTCTCTCAGCCTCAGAGGAAGGCAAAGGCAAACCCCTTCTAAACAAATCTTGCCAAAAAAACTCCCTGTTCACTTTAGGGGTGCTATAGGTCTGAAGTGGTCTGAAAGCATACAACCACAAAGAGGGGGAGGTTCTTTCTAGACCTTCTGTCTCTCCCATTTGAAAAATGACTTTTGGTGACCCTAAAGCAAACCTATCATGGGGTTTTTCTTGACAAGATTTGTTGCCTTTGCTTTTTTTCTGAGGCTGAGAGAATGTGACTTGACTGAGATCATCCACTGGGTCTTCATGGCCAAGTAGGGATTGAGACCCTCCAGAGACATAGTTTAGTTACACGCACACACCTGCCACCATGTCCTTGTTGTCAGGGATGTGGCAGCAGGGGTATACGTGTGCATGCCCAAACTGCTCCCTTATTTGGAAACAAGGGGGCAGTTTCAGCACCTGCAATGCCCCCACTGCCACGTCCCTGTTGCTGCTGCTGTTGGTGTCCAGCAACAGGGCTTTGTAGACTGCTGCTTAAGAACCACTGATCTAGTAAGAGTACCTCTATCTTATCTGGCGCAAGCTTTGGTTTACAAGCCTTTATCCAGGTTCCAGCAGACAACCAGCTCCAAGTTCTTGCTCAGCCCTTCCACAGCCACACCTGATTCATATGAAAAACAAAAACAAGAAAAAAAATGAGAGAGAAAGAGATGAAGATAGTAAGTGAGGCTCAATTATCACAAAGGTAGGGATGCTTCCATGGATTCCATTACAGAGAACCTTGGGGTTTGCAGTCTGGTAAGGTACACTGAATTTTCTGCTGTAAGTTAGGGTAGCACAACAAAGCTCTCTAAGCAAAGAATGCTAAACAGCAGCAGTAAGCAGTAGCAGTCACCAAACTACAAATCCCAGGACTTCATACCACTGAGCCATTGCACTTAAGGCTGCATGAAAGTGCTATAACTGTGCAGTGTGGGTCCCCTTCCGGCTATACTTACCAGCAGACCCATTAAAAATAGGAATTCAAAGAAAAGCCCAAACTAAGTCCCACTAATTCCAGCTGGTCTGCTCAAACTATGAGTAAATCTGCTTCCATCCTTTTGCTGCTATCCTCACCACCACCCTGTAAGACTGGCCAAGCACCATTATGCAGCTACAAACTACAAATCCTAGGACTCCATAGTACTGAGCCATTGCACTTAAGGTGGCATGAAAGTGCTATAACTGTGCAGTGTGGGTCCCCTTCCAGCTATACTTACCAGCAGACCCATTAAAAATAGGAGTTCAAAGAAAAGGTCAACCTAAGTCCCACTAATTCCAGCTGCTCTGCTCAAAGTATGAGTAAATCTGCTTCCATCCTTTTGCTGCTATCCTCACCACCACCCCGTAAGACTGGCCAAGCACTGTTATGCAGCTACAAACTACAAATCCCAGGACTCCATAGCACTGAGCCATTGCACTTAAGGCGGCATGAAAGTGCTATAACTGTGCAGTGTGGGTCCCCTTCCAGCTATACTTACCAGCAGACCCATTAAAAATAGGAGTTCAAACAAAAGGTCAACCTAAGTCCCACTAATTCCAGCTGCTCTGCTCAAACTATGAGTAAATCTGCTTCCATCCTTTTGCTGCTATCCTCACCACCACCCCGTAAGGCCGGCCAAGTACCGTGATGCAGCTACAAACTACAAATCCCAGGACTCCATACCACTGAGCCATTGCACTTAAGGCGGCATGAAAGTGCTATAACTGTGCAGTGTGGGTCCCCTTCCAGCTATACTTACCAGCAGACCCATTAAAAATAGGAGTTCAAACAAAAGGTCAACCTAAGTCCCACTAATTCCAGCTGCTCTGCTCAAACTATGAGTAAATCTGCTTCCATCCTTTTGCTGCTATCCTCACCACCACCCCGTAAGGCCGGCCAAGTACCGTGATGCAGCTACAAACTACAAATCCCAGGACTCCATACCACTGAGCCATTGCACTTAAGGCGGCATGAAAGTGCTATAATTGTGCAGTGTGGGTCCCCTTCCAGCTATACTTACCAGCAGACCCATTAAAAACAGGAGTTCAATGAAAAGCCCAAACTAAGTCCCACTAATTCCAGCTGCTCTGCTCAAACGATGAGTAAATCTGCTTCCATCCTTTTGCTGCTATCCTCACCACCACCCCGTAAGGCCGGCCAAGTACCATTATGCAGCTACAAACTACAAATTCCAGGACTCCACATCACTGAGCCATTGCACTTAAGGCAGCATGAAAGTGCTATAATTGTGCAGTGTGGGTCCCCTTCCAGCTATACTTACCAGCAGACCCATTAAAAACAGGAGTTCAAAGAAAAGGTCAACCCAAGTCCCACTAATTCCAGCTGCTCTGCTCAAACGATGAGTAAATCTGCTTCCATCCTTTTGCTGCTATCCTCACCACCACCCCGTAAGGCCGGCCAAGTACCGTGATGCAGCTACAAACTACAAATCCCAGGACTCCACACCACTGAGCCATTGCACTTAAGGCGGCATGAAAGTGCTATAATTGTGCAGTGTGGGTCCCCTTCCAGCTATACTTACCAGCAGACCCATTAAAAACAGGAGTTCAAAGAAAAGGTCAACCCAAGTCCCACTAATTCCAGCTGCTCTGCTCAAACGATGAGTAAATCTGCTTCCATCCTTTTGCTGCTATCCTCACCAAGCACCGGGATGCAGCTACTTATAGGGAAGGGCGCCCAGCTTAATTTAGCTTCGCTAAAGCCACGTCGCGAGTTATGACGGTTCAGAATTCAAACCCGGCCCTTCCTGATTCCTTGGAGCCTTTCAGCCGCTACTCGACTCTTACACCGACCACGGGGGACTTCCTGCAAAGGTCCCCGGGAAACCGCAACTCCTCGCAGAACTACAACTCCCAAGACAGGCGGAGAGAAAGGGGAGCCTAGGACGAGGTTACCCAGTACTTTCCATGAGCCACCCAAGTCACGTTTGCGTGACTTTCAGGTGCCTCTATTTTATAGGTCATAACATTCGGCGAAAAGTCCTACGACAGCTCGGGCCATTTCCGCATTAGCCTGTTATAGCGCGATGGTTCCACTTTCGACATCCTCTGGAATCCTGGGCTTTGCAGGTTCGGGAGGGGCCGGCTGCCTTCCTCCAGATCTCCTAGCAAACCCCAGGATTCCAGAGGAGGTTGAAAGTGGAATCATCGCGCTATAACAGGCTAGTGCGGAAATGGCCTTGGTTTAACTTTGCGCTCCATTGTCTCTTGCGCACAGAGCGGCTGATCTGAATTGCACTGGCCAAAAAAAATAAAAAAAAATAAAGTAATGATGCATTTTAATGGCTTCCTATCTAAACACAAGGAAAGCAGCTTGGTGTCACTACATACCCTTTTGCGGCTCTGCCTCCCTCCGGATCTTCTTCTAGCAACCGCTTTCCTTCCCTTTCCTGTCCTTGTCCGGCCGGTTCCCATTCACCACGCCCTCTCCCGTTACCTGCAACGGCCGGAGCCGGCTCTACAGTGGCAGCGCACGCAGGAACTACGTTTCCCAGGAGTCTTAGCGGCATTGGAGACTCGCCAGGACCCGGCTTGCTCTCCGAAGAGGCTCAGGGGCGTGCAAGAGAAATCGCCGTATCCACGCGAGGGTTGAGGGGGTTGGGTTTGCTACGGAATCTTACTGCGCCGTTTTTAAAGACGGCTCCGTGCATCATGTGCATCATGTGCAATGCGCCGTGCATCATGTGCAGTGCTCCGTGCATCATGCGCAGAAATCAAAGCATATAGATCCAGTAATACATGTGAAGGGTGGGACTGCTGCACTTTCTTGCTACTAAAAGGATGTGAGATGGTGTGATTAAAACAGCCAAATCAACAAAAAAGAACGGCGGAAGCCACAATCATAGAAAGTTCCGCACTAGCCTGTTATAGCGCGATGATTCCACTTTCAACCTCGTCTGGAATCCTGGGGTTTGCAGTCTCGGGAGGGGCCGGCCGGCCCCTCCCGAGACTGCAAACCCCAGGGTTCCAGACGAGGTTGAAAGTGGAATCATCGCGCTATAACAGGCGAGTGCAGAAATGGCCTTTAAAATAAGCACACTCATGGGAACACTATATAGCGCGATTTTAAGGCTGGAACTTGTGATTTCATTTGATTTTTATGTTTTGTTTTAATTTAAAAATGTTTTAAGATGTTTGCTTCTTATAAAAACCCGCCTCTTCTTTGCAAAACAAGCTTTCCAAAAAGTCTAGAAAATGTTTAATACAGTCTCTACACCTCCACAAACACCATGCACAAGAGAAAGGGGCAAGTGATTTTGAAAGTTCTAGCCTTGGAGATCAGACTGTGCCTTAAAAAAAAAAAAAAAGACTAAAAGTTGGAAGGAAAAAAATGGAGGTAAACAAATGTTGAATGAAATGCACTTCTCTCATGGACTGCCTTGGCAACAGCCTGTATATATATTTGTCACTTAATGCCTGCAAAATACATCATGTTGCCTTATTGTAAATTGAAATAAAAATCTATATTTTTAATAATGATGATAATAATAATAACAGTAATGCATTAAAATGTAGCCATACGAACCTAGTAATAGATCCTATTGAGCATAAGATAACTTACCAGTATTTTTAAATTGTTTGTATTAATTCCATTTTTGTTCTGACTCTACTAAAAAAGATGTATTCAAAGAAAACACCATTAAAAACAAAGCAGATAATAAAGCCATTATAATAATCATATTTAAAAAACTGATTTCTGAGTAAATGTGTATACAGCTGCACTATAAGAAATTTTTTTAAAAAAAACTGGCTTGTGGTACAGTATACGTGGATGGCAGCACATGTGTTGAGGAGTTGAACATATTAAGGCTGCAATCTGAGATACAGGATCTTGAGAATAAATTTTACTAGACCAGTAAACTACAAACTCCAGAATTCCACGGGATGTTGAAAGTGGCATTATAACAGTGTAGGGCAGAAATTGACATAGTTACTGGCAGTAAAGAGCTCTTATGCTAAAATTTGTGGGCATTTTTGGCCCCATTTTTGGTCTTTCCTCTTCTTTGCTTTAGTCCCTTTCTACAATATATTGCTATAGTGCTGTAATTCCACTTTCAATCTCCTGTGGAGTCCTGGGGTTTGCAGTTTAGGGAGGGGCCTTTAGAATTCTCAGCCAGAGAGCTCTTTGGCCTCAGTCAACTACAAACCCCAGAATTCCACAGGATGTTGAAAGTGGAATAATAACAGTGTAATGCAGAAATGGCCCTAGTCTTCTCATTTCTCGACTGCAGTCTTCCTTCTGATTAATGACTGAGTAAAGGTATGGAAAATCTTGGATTATTTCAGTGTCTTCATTGTTTACTTATAGTTATGTAAATAATCTGTAGACATTATTTTGTTTTCTTAATGTTCAACTGTAAATTTGCCTTTGCACTTTCTTCCTTGACTTTCTTCAGTAATCATTCCACATCTTTGCCATTTTCTGCTAGAACTGTAGTATAATGTCATTTGCATATCTTCAACTGTTGATGTTCCTTGCTCCAATTTTCATGCCTCGTTCCTCCAAGTCCAAGCCTGCTTTATGTAATGTATGTTCAGTGTACAAGTTACATACAGTGATAAAATGCAGGCTTGCCTGACCCCCTTGCCAATTGGAAACTATTTTCTTTCTCTATATTTTGTTCTGATTATAGCCTCTTGTCCTAAGTACAGGTCATGCATTGGCACAATCAAATGTTGTGGCAGAACCATTTCTTTAAGAGGGATCCACTGTTCTTCATGATCTACACAATCAAGGACTTCTCTATAAAGCGCAGGCTGTTTTTCTTCTAAAATTCTGTGGGGTATACTACATTATCCAAAGAATGTTTGCCATATGATCCCTAGTATCTCTTCCTTTCCTGGACCCAACTTACATCTGGCATTTCTCACTCTATATATGGTAAAAGCCTTTGTGGTAGAATTTTGAAGATCACTTTGCTTGCATGGAAGATTAATGCAGTGGTCATGTGGTTATTGCAATCCCTGCTGCCCAGTATCTTGAGAACTGGAGTATATATTGAGCATTTCCTTTTTGTGGACCTTTGTTTTGTTTTCCATATTTGCTGGAAGATTTTAGTTAGAACTAAAGTAGATTCTGTCTCTGTAGACTGAAGCAGCTCTGTCGATGTGCCATCTGTTCCTGATGATTTATTGTTCCCAAGTGCTCTGAGTGTAGCTTCCTGGTTATAAAAGAGATTCTGGGATTAGAAGGGGAAATTTGATGAAGATATCTATGGGAACTTGAAAAAGGCAAGTTACATGTTGGAGACCATCAGGAAAGGACTCAAAAATTACATTGGAATATCATGATGATTTTGATACAAGTTTATGGTACAACGAGAACACTTGTAACATACTGTTTACTATAATCCTCTGGTTGCTGAACCTCCCAAAGGACATTGTAAAGCTGGAAAGGGCAACCAAAATGGGGAAGAAATTTGCTCAACTGCATTATGGGAAGTTATCCCATTCTGGGTTTCTTTTCTTAGCTTCAGAGAAAAACAGAGCTTGTGAAAATAATTTTTTGGAGTACAATTGTCATCATCCCCCAACTAGCATTGGACATGCTGCCCAGAGGACTCTGGGAACTATAGTCCAAAAAGAAAAATTTTCAGGCTCTGGAAAAGAGGTGAGCAAAGGGCTGCTGGCAATTAACAGAGCCTGCCAACCAAGGAGTGCACCAAAGGAGAGTTTGTTTGCAGCCTACTAAAACCTGGAGCTGTTCTTCTTTGAGGAACAAGGAGATTGTAACAGACTTATCTCTACCAGTATCACCGTTTGTCGGGATTGTTTATGTTACTTTAATTTTTACACATTACACATTAATTTGAAAGTAAGGGACTGATGTTTAACAGTTCTCAAAGAGGTGGAGGTATTAATAATAGCTTTCAAGACTCTCTTATAGGGAAAGACATTTAAATACTACAAAATAATATACTAGACTGTTCCTGTTGTGTACCTTTATAGCAATATATTCTACTTTATCTGCCATGGCAACATCCTGTAGAAACCTGGGATTTTCAGTTTAAGGAGAGGGATGTAGAATTCTCAACCAGATAGCTCTTGGGTCTCACTAAACTACAAACCCAGAACACCACAGGATGTTCCCATAGAAATTAAAGAGGACATAGCACTATAACAACGTAGTGTGATAAGGACAAAGCCATTTCCAATTTATGGCAAACTTAAGGTGACCTTGTTGTTGTGTGCCTTCAGGTCATTTCAGACTTATGGCAGCCCTAAGGCAGACCTATCACAGGGTTTTCTTGAGCTGAGAGTGTGTGATGTGCCTGAGTTCACTCATTGGCATTCCATGGCTGACTGGGGAATCAAACCCTGATCTCCAGGATCATAGTCCAATGTTCAAGCCACTACACTACACTGGATCACAAACTAATCACGGTGTTTTCTTGGCCAGATTTGCTTAGGGAAGCTTTGCCATTCATTGGCTTCCTTTCACACCCAGAGAGCGTGACTCAGTTAAGGGTTAACTAGTTGGTTTCCATGACCAAGCAGATAATTGAACCCTGGTTTCCAAAATCCTAGTCCAAAACCCAAACCGCTGTACTGTACACTATACACTGTACACTATAGTACGCAAAGAGATAATATGTATGTTTTGTAAATAGTAGTACATAGTAGTAGCACAGACATTAATATTTCAGCAGGCACAGTTTGGAAACACGTCTGTTGCTGGAAATTTCCTTTTTCTGAATCTACTGAAGATAAGGATGCCTTGTGACATATGAGTCTGACAGATTTATAATCCCTGGTTTTATGGTCCCCAGTTTTCTACGAATTCAAAAGCTCCCTTGCCTATAAATTAGGTAATGGCCCTCCAGATGTTTTTTTCCCCTTGGGTGGGGGAGGGCTACATTTTCTGCCAGCCCTAGCCAGATAAAGCCTATGGTGAAGGATTATGGGAGACGCAGCCCCATAAAATTCAATAGGATGTGCTTCTTGGTACGTGGGCCTTGCATTATAGTTTAAGGGCAGAAAAGCATTTTGTGGTTTCTGTTCTGTTAAAGAAGAAGCTGCTGCTGCAGCAAATCTGTGCATATCCATGTTAGACGCTACAGTGTTCGTGCAAGCATTATTTCTCACACGCTCCTCCACAACATGCAACCCATTCAAGTTATTTAGTATTTGTTCTCATGGAGTTGAAGAGAACTGAAGTGGAAAGGTTGAAATTTTATGACCTAATTCAGGGATTGTGAATGTGTAGCCATCCAGATTTATTTATTTTTACTGTGGTTTCCAATGTCCGTCATCACTGGTTGTGCTGACTTGGCCTAGTTGGGGGAAAATCCAGCACATCTGGAGAGCCACATGTTTTCTACACCATCCTAATCCTAAATATGTTAACTTGAAACAAAGTCTTATTGTGCATTCAGTTAAAACAAATTGGCTACAAGAAAAATGCCAAAACTCACTTTACTGGAACAATGACAAGGTCTTAAATTGCACACGCTGAATGCATGGTCAACCAAAGTTAACCTCTAGTTACGTGAGTTTTCAACTCTGCAGTGTAAGTCTTTGGTTTAAGTTTTCAATGGTAACTGAATTCTTTTCCAACGATAAGGTAAATTCCATGGAATAAGGCTGAAATTCCATACAGCAGTGGTTCTCAACCCGGGGGTCGGGACCCCTTTGGGGGTCGAACGACCATTTCACAGGGTTGCCGCTCCTCAATCCTGCCCCCCTTTTAAAAGAAGGTGGCCTCACAGCCAATGGGAGCAGTGCTTCTGAGACCCCTGCGCTGGGGTTCAAACTGCAAACCCCAGGATTCCATAGGATGGTGAAAGTGGAATAATAGTGCTATAACAGTCTAGTGCAGAAATAGCCAGGGTGACTTTCTCCTCTCGCTTTTGTTGTGCGTGGACCCTTGGCGCTTGCCACACGCACGTGTTGTGTTCTTCGCCCTGACTGTCTTGCATTCCTCGCTTTTTGTATGTTCAGCGTCCGCACTCCCTTTAAGGGAGGGAGGAAGGGAAGGAGTGAAACAAAACGCATCTGCTTATGCCGCCACCATCTTTCCTCTCTCCCTGTCCTTTCCTCCCTGCGCCTCGTGTAAAATGTGGGCTGTTTCGGCATTGCCTTTGGGAGTGACTGACTTTTTGAACTGTGGAAACCCAACATTCAGAACTAGAACTACTGCCTTAATTCTGGCATTGATGGACGCTCTCTGTGCTTGAAAAAAGCGGGGAGGGTTACCAGTTTTTAGGCATGAGAAGTCTATCCAGAGCAGTGATTAAGGGCAGTGTTTCCAATCTATTTGATGTTGGAAATAACTAACTAACTAATAAATAAATAAATAAATAAAAACTAACGAAAATGATTTTATGGTTGGGGGTCACCACAACATGAGGAACTGTATTAAGGGGTCGCGGCATTAGGAAGGTTGAGAACCACTGCCATACAGGGAAAAGGGTAACTTGTAGGCCATTTCTTCATGACACTCTTCTAGCGCGACGATTCCACTTTCCACCTCCTATGGAATCCTGGGGTTTGCAGTTCCGGGAGGGGCCAGTCGGCCCCTCCCGGAACTGCAAACCCCAGGATTCCATAGGAGGTGGAAAGTGGAATCATCACGCTAGAAGAGTGTCGTGCAGAAATGGCCACAGTCTTCCAGGTGTTGCTGGACTGCGACTCCCATCATCCACCTGCACTAGCCGTGGTAAAGATGATGAGCCTCAGCGTCCAAGAACTTCTGGAAGGCTGCAAAATCCCCATCTCTGTTCAGTATTCCTTTCACCCTGACCGTAAAGCCCCAGGGGAACTCAGCAAGACTAAGTACTGACCAAATATTCACAGTACCAATAATGAAAGTCCCCTCTGAACTAGTGGTATCGTTTTCCCTGTAAAGTTCACCCTATGGGCCTTTCTACACTATGCTGTTATAGCGCTATTATTCCACATTCAACCTCCTGTGGAGTCCTGGGGCTTGCAGTTTAGGGAGGGGCCTTTAGAATTCTCAGCCAGAGAGCTCTTGGGCCTCAGTCAACTACAAACCCCAGAATTCCACAGGATGCTGCCATGACAGTTAAAGCGGGATCACCCCGCTATAACTGCGCCCTGCGGAAAGAAACCCCAGCCGCCTGCTCGCAACCTCCTCCTCCTCCCTCTAAGCCCCTCCCACTGCTTAAGCCCCTCCCACTTCTTCGGCCCCACTTTCTTTAAAACGGCCCCTTCACGCGCTTGTCAAGCGCCGCATCCCCTCCCCGCCCTCCCTTCATCGAAACGGAACCTCCGGCGGGGCCAATCAACGGCCTTTCGGCTTGCGTGGTGACGCTGCGTGCGTGCGTGGGTGCGGGAGGGGTCGGCGTACGGGCGGGGCGCCGTCGCCTTGGCCACTCCTCGTCCCTTTTTTTTTTTCCGCCTAGGCTGAACCAGCCAGGCGGCTAAAGGGAACGAGGTGAGCGCGCCGGGCCCGGCTTGGAGCGCCGGGGTGGTTTCGGCGCCCCCTTCCCCGGGCCTCCCCTTCCTGCCTCTCCCGAGGCCAAGGCCGCCGCCGCCGCCGCCGCGGCGCAGCGGGGTCGCGAGGGGTGCCGCGGCGGCCGCTGCTGCTGCCGCCGCCGCCGCTGCCGCCTGGGCCTGAAACAAGATGGCGGCCCCGGGCGAGTACTTCAGTGTGGGCAGCCAGGTGTCGTGCCGGACTTGCCAGGAGCAGCGGCTGCAGGGCGAGGTGGTGGCCTTCGACTATCCCAGCAAGATGCTGGCACTCAGTATCCTGACCAGAGAGGGGCTGGAGGGGGGCGGGCGGGCGGGCGGGCGGCGGGGCGGGAGGCGGCGAGGGGTTGATGCCGGGGCCAGGCCTGCGAGGGGGCATCTGGCATGTGGGAAAGGCGTGTGTGCGCGGGCGGGTGGATAGATCGGGAATCGGCGGCGTGGAAGTAAGTGGTGGGGGAACCCCGTTGCCCTGACACCGTTTCGGTGACTGAAGAAATCCACTAACGGTCTGAAGCTTAAGGAGGCTGAGGGTTAGGAGGAAGGAGGGCGACCCTCCTGAGGGAAGGGCAGCCGCGACCATGTGTTTGCAGGGAGGGAGGTGGTTGGGATGGGAAGGAGGAGGAGAGGCTGAAGCGCTCGCGGGGTGGGGGGGTCTTTTGGAGGGTTTCTTTTTGCCTGTTAGGAATCAGTGCGATTTCAAGATGGGGTGTGGATCTGGAGGGAGAGGTGAGCGTTTGCAGATACTGGAAGGCCAGGAGGGCAAGGAGGGTTGTGAAGATTGCTGCAAGCCGGGAACATTTTGGTAAGGGGAACGTGAAAGAAAGGAATTGTGTGTGTGTGCGTGTGTGTGTGTGAGAATGAAAGCCTAGAAGAATGTGTTGGTTTACCTGGAAAGATTGGCCACATGCTAGGACAGCAGTCAGAGTGCTGGTGGTTGTGGCGGGATGGGATGTATGGGGAAGGGAAAAGAGAGAACTGGGCAGGGTTATGGCAAGGGAGGTGAGCAATGGGCAACTTGTGGCTGTCCAGGAATTACGGTACCACGGTTTCCTTCCTCCGTAGTCAGCATAACCAATACAAGGGAAGGGTAAGAGTTTCAGTCCCATAGCATCGGATGGGCTGCAAGTTGTATGCTTCTGCCTTAGGATAAGCTTAACAGCTACACTGAGATCATTTTGATTTGGGGGATGAAGAGGGGTCTGAACTTGATCCGTGGTTGGTTCACGTAGTCACTGAGGCTTGCTTGACTTCTTAACTTGTTGACAAGTAACCTGATCGTGTGAATTTACCCCACTGAGAAAGCTTTGCATTTCAACTACTACAAAAAGTTGTATATTACTACAAAAACTACTTGTATACACAAAAAAATGTGTACAAGTCTCCATCAAATAGTTATACAAACCATGTTTATTGTAATCAGATTGTGAATGTGTGTTTGCATGTGTGTATGTACCAGCATTTCCTGAGAAAGTTAAACATTGGACTTAGAATGTGTGTTATTTGCCTGTAATGAAATAAAAATGGGATTCTGTTTCTCTTGAAGAAAGAATTTATGGGATGGAGATTTTAGAAGACAGTACAATTATGTGCTTAGCCCATTCAGGCCACCATGAACTTGTGGATGGACCATGGTTAACAGCAAAGGTATAAACTGGTACTTGGAGAAGGTGGCTTGTTGTCGTGGGATACTTTGGCAGGAGAAAGTCTTTGAAGGAATTTTAAAGGCAAGAAGCAAGTGTAGGATAACAGTCTTGGATTTCTTTCTGTACCCTAGTAGTAAAGGAGAATATAGCTTGGCAGAGGATGTGTTTTGCTTCTATGTTGGTCATCCATTGTGAATCTGTTTGGGTTCATGTACAAACAGAGGTGTTAACACTAGCATCAGCATTGACCAAAATTAATGATAACACTGATCAAGTGCTTGACCCCATGGCTAGGACAGCAGAATGAATCTGATCCAGGAGTAGGAAGAGGGATGTGTGACAGTAGCCTCTGTTATGTCTGTACTAGTCCTGTTTCAGTCAGAAATAACATCTGAGGACATAGAGGGAAAACATACGGGACTCAGGATGGTAGGGATACTTGAGCTGTTTTGAATTCCAGTTGCCAGAATCCATTGCATTGAGTTATCAATGTGTGAAAGTGAAATTATGTGAAAGTCTTTCCTGAGATGTCATGAGACAGGGCAGTGTAGATGCAAGTTAGCATTGCAAGTCCAGATAGGTATTTTTGTACCTGTCTTTTGGGGACATCTGCTTTGTTTTGGAAGATGAATAGTTAGAAATTGGGTTTCTAAAGTGGTGTGGTGTGGAGAAAGTGAATAGAGAGGTTTTCAATCTGACTCGTAGGGCTAAGCAACAGCTTAAGAGTAGGCAAAAGAAGGTGCTTTTTCACACACCCTGTAATTTATACAATGGAATTTGGAGCCATGAGATGTGATGGCCACCAGTTTGGATGGCATAGAATACACTTAGACAAATTTGTGGAGATTAAGGCTATTTAGGGGTCCTAATCAAGATGGTTATGCACTGCCTCCAGGACCAGAAGCAGTGTGCTTGTGTATACCCAGTTTCTGAGGACCAACAGCAGGAGAATGGGCATCCTACTTGTGGGCATACCTAGACATCTGGCTGGCCGTTGCAGGAAAACAAGGTGCTAGATTAAATACCTGAACAGATCCACCAGGGCCACTTCTGTATTATTATGAGTAAAATGATAGGCCTGCTCTGAGTTATTTAACATCAGCTTTATAAATAAATAGCACACAAAAATCAGCACTCATTCATGTATTCTCAGGATTTACACATCTTCAGGCAATTTGAATTGATGGAACTGGCCAATTCCACGGTAGGGGGATTGTTAATTTTGACTTCCTCTGGTTGTCTAAAAGTATGCAGTACTTTTCTTTTTCTCCTTTCTGTGTTTGGGTTTTGTATTAAAGTTCCTGAAATGTAGCCTGACTGGATATGTAGACTAAACCCCAATCCTTCATTGCTGATCTTGGCAGGTTTGTTGTTACCAAGCAGCAGTTGTTGCTTAGTAGCAACGTGGTGAGAGGACCAAATACCACTATTCCAAGCCAACATAATTGGGTATGCCAGCTGGGGACAATGTACTCGGTAGTCTGACACATCTGCAGAGAGCCAGGCTGGGCAAGGCTGCTTTATATTCTGTACCTGTTGCCTTCTACAGCATGTTCACACATCTCAAAAGCCGTAGTTTCTGTTTTGGATCATAATATTTATGATCACAGTCAGACTGACTTGTAGGGTGGTTAGCTGCAAAGTTTACCAGCAAAGAGACTGTGAGTGAACAGGTAGTTGTGATGGTTGAGTACTACATGTTCATATAGTCTTTCTTCAAATGGTGTTCATAAGTCATTTTTTCTCTGAGATATTGAATGATACATTTTGGATGTTGTTTCCTTAATTATCTTTCCTCCAGAATGTCCTTCTTCAAGTGGCAAACCTAACCATGCAGATATCTTGCTTATAAACTTACAGTATGTTTCAGAAGTGGAAATAATTAATGACCGTACGGAAACGCCCCCACCTTTAGCTTCACTCAATGTTAGCAAGGTAAGAATCCTTTGTAAAGATGTGTTTTGGAGCAGCAGTTACAAACCATGAACAGTATATTTTCTGGCTCTGGTTCCATGGAGTGGAAAATTTGAATTTTCTGATATCCTAAATAGAACACAGTCTGATCTAGCATGTTTGTTTGGCTTATTTATTAAAAAAAAGTTTTGGATATCCCAACAGCCTAGAAGTATTTTGAACAGAAATACTTCACCAGGAGAAAAAAATGTTAAGCATGTTTACATGTGATATTCAAACAATTCAAAACTTTACATGGAAATTTTCCAGTTTAACATTATGTCTACTTCAAAGTAACCAAAAATGCTTAATAGATCTTATGCAAACACAATTCCAACTTTCCAGTTTCAGACAAAGAAATGAGACACTGCTCTGTGTTTCTTGAAAATAAATCAAAGTTTCTGTTTTACTTTTTATTTTTATTTGACTTTGTACCCCCCCCCCCAAAATGAAGTAATAATTGGTTTGGATTGTATGTATATTGTGATTTTATCTCCTAAATACAAGCATGCACACACATATACACACATATATTTGCATATGCTTCTTAGGTGAAAGTCACTAATTACAACTCTGAAAAAACTAAATATGCCTCTTGTTATGGCATTCATTCATAGTTAGTGGTCATGTTCTGGTCTCTTGCTTAGTGCCTCAGTGAGTAACTACCTTTTCTGGCCATTTGATTATTCAGAATATCATAGTAGTTTACTACAGTGCAGTAGTATTAAAATATTGTAGCCCTTGCTACAATATTAAGGATAGTCTTAAATTTTGGAGTGATTTGGTACTGCAGAACTGATGCTTTTTAGTTAGGATACAAGATTGTGGTCTTCCTGGTTATGGCTGAAAGGGGATTTAGTGTCCCTTTCATGGGCTGGTGGCCACCCCGAATCCTGCAAGACTCGCCTGACTGCTTGTTTGTCTGGCAGCTCTCTTCCCTCTACAGGTTTTCTCGACCAGACCAGCCCATATCCCATAGAACTCCCCCATTCTGATTACCACATCCCATGGTAATGTTTAAAATGTGGAAATGGGTTGAAGGAGTAATGAGAGCTAGGCTTGGTGCAGCAGTCAGATGGGCGCCACTTTTCCCTTTCTGACATTCTTTTTGGGGGCTGATGTTTGGAGGGCTAAAAGAGGATGCTTCCCTAACACAAATTTTATTAGTTTAGAGCAGAGCTTTCCAAACTTTCCAAACACGCTCTTTAGACATACATCATTTTGTGACACAGTAATTCAGTTTTACTAGCAAACCGGAGGTTAAACTAACCCCTTATAAGAGATCCAGGACCATACATAAATTGTAGTAACAAAATGTACGGGGACACAACATATCTTGTGAAACTTTCGTTTATATTTTTAAAAATATATGATTTATTTATAACATATAAGACACATTTCCAAAGCTCGAGTAGGGGTCTCGTTCTCAGTCCAGGGAGGTGACGCACCTACACCCTTCAGGCGCCACACTAATGTGTCGCGACACACCATTTGGAAAGCCCTGGCTTAGAGAGACTACACTCAATTGGTGCAGTGACTGAATGGCGAGTATAGGGTGATAGTAAAAATCAAAGGAAGTTGATATTATATTTGGGTGAAATACATACCAGTAAATGTCAGTGTATTTTGCTTACAATGATGTAATTCTAAATGGCCTTTGTGGCCCTGAACAAGAATACCCACGGGAGATTCCCTGCCCCAGGGAATCTGATACCTTGATGTTCTGGTGGTCTGTATTTTGCCGACTCCCATTTTCTCACTCTCTTAGTCTGTCCTTTCAAAAAATGCTTTGTAAGTTCTGTAACTTGTCATTATATGTAACTGTTGTGTGCTATGCATCTTTGGGCGGTTATTTTAGCTCATTGGAAGACTTCAGCTCACGAGAAAAGATTTGTTGCATCACTTGCTATCCAAATATATATTTTCTCCTACAAGCTCAGCTCCATTTAAGGATTCTCATATCTGCTGCATTTTGTAGTCTGAGATTAAGATCTCTGTATCTCTCATGCTTTCTTTCCAGCTTGCAAACAAAGCACGGATGGAGAAGGAAGAAAAGCTGAGCCAGGCATATGCAATTAGTGCTGGGGTTTCTTTGGAAGGACAGCAGCTTTTCCAGACTATACACAAGACGTAAGTAGGAGGGCTAGAAGGAAGAATAAGGACAGCAGAGTAATCAGGAAAAGGGCAGGAAAGTGTACCAGAGTATTGAGCACCAAAATGACTGTCATCTGCAGTCACAGCACCGTCTTGTCAAATTCCTTGGTTTCACCAAATGTTGGAGGGAGCTTCTTTTCATATTTTTCCCCACTTCCTTGAAAACCTGACTCTTGGAAGGAAAGTGTTCCCTTGCCCAGTCCCATGTTTGACTGGAGCAAAATAAAACAAATAGTTTCAAACACCCTGGGAAGGAACCGTTCTTTAACAGGTTAACCCCCATTTCCACCCACCCTTCGAACACTAAAAAATGTTTTAGGATGGATGATTTAACTGAGTGGAAGCATGATCTGTGGCTGAACTTCTGTGACTGAACTTCTGTTGCTGCAGGGAGGGGGAGAATTGAGCTTCATAAAGTTTCTCATTCATCAGCCTGTTGAAAGATAAATGTGTGTTAACGTGCTTCTTTTACATAGTAGCTCCCCTGTCAAATAATACCTAGTGATTAGGGGAAGAATACAGGGCATTAATCTTACAAAGCAAAAAATTACTAGCCTCGTTTAAAAAAAAAGTGTAATACAAAAAGTTATCAGATAATGGCTTCAAGAACATTAAACTATTGATTACTTAAAACAATATATGGAACTGCAGGCTGTCAAAACACCTTTGCATGTATCTTGCACTCCCCCCTTCACCTACCACATTCCCATTCTGTTAAGCTGTTCTGTTCAGTCATTTCAGGGCTACAGTCTTAATTAGAGATCGGTACTTTTTTGTATGGATCCATCATGGGTCTCTGTCACACACATAAAATGTTGAAATCTGTGATGGAGATTCATGCTAGATTTTTACAGAAAAGTACAGACAATAAATAGCCAATCATTTCTTCCAGTGTGACAGTGCTTCCAAAGATTTCAGGACTATTCTGTAGCAAATATAGTTGCATATGTTGAAACAAACTTGTAATGAAGGCTATTTAGCTGCTGGTTGAAATAGTTTTTTGCTTTTAAAGTTTCCAATAAAGTACTATAATTCTATCGGTGTTCTTTAGTATATATAGATGTTGAATACAATTATGTATCAAAGTGGATTATCTAAATGACTATAAAATTTATTGGAAGACTGTCATGAGGTATGGACTTGTTGCTTGTTCTTTCAATTAATTGGTTCTGATGACCTGTGAGAAAAGGAGCCTTTCTCACATATCAGTTTTATCATTCTATTCAAAATGTGTGTGCCAAATTGATGTCAAATTGTGTCGGATTTATGGATCCACTTTATTTTGAGTTCTGGCATAGTGGCCTTGACCTGGGGTAAGGCTAGTCCTGAAATTCTGTTGTTGTTGTTGTTATTTCCATTTATGCCATACTTTTTTCACTGTGTGTGTGTGTGTGTGTGTGTGTTTGTTACTTTCAAATTTCCTGTCGACTTATAGTGACCCCATGAATTTCATAGGATTTTCTTAGGCCAGGAATCCTCAGAGGTGGTTTTGCCAGCCCCTTTCTCTGAAATGCAGCCTACAGCACCTGGTATTCATTGACACTCTCTCATCCAAGTACTGACCAGGGCTGACCCTGTTTAACTTTCAAAATTGGATAGCTGTGTTTCAAATCATTAGAAACTACAGAAAACCCTGTTAACTTTTACTTTTATTCTTATATTTTATTTAAAACAAATGATCAGTAGATTTAATTAATTTTAAATAGTTTTTAAGCTTGTATAAAAACCAAAACAGTACAACAAACTATTTAAAGCTATTGCAGTCAAATTTTAAAAAGCCTGATGGAATAGGAATGTTTTTACTTGCTAGTGAAAGGAGACAAGGAGCAAGCCATCCTAGCCTCCCTTGGGAAGGAGTTCCAGAATGTGGAAGCACCCACCAGGAAGGCCTCCTTCCTTGTTCCCACCAAAGAAGCTTGAGAAGATAGTGGGGACAAAGAAAAGAGTGTTTTCCAAATATCTTAGAGCTTTAACAGGCTCATGTGGTCCTTCAGATAGCCTAGACCTGAGCTGTATAGGGCTGTACAGATTTATCACAAACACTTTGAATCGGGTCTGGAAACTGACTAGCAGTCAGTGGATTTAAAAAAAACCCAAAAACACCTCTTTGTTTATGGAATGTTGTCTCTGGTAGCTCTCAACCAGAGCTTGAAAAAGTGAAATTTCCCCAGCCACCACAACCAGCAGTTGCATTAACTGGGGCATTCCAGAAGATACAGCTCTGAAAAAGTAACGTCTCCAGGCATTGGGCCTCACTTTCATTTTGCTTATGATGAGGAAGTAGCTGTTCACTTGATAGATGTTTGCTTAGCTGGTTTTTGTTGTGTGCTTTTTAGTGGTTTCTGATGTATGGTGACCTTAAGCCAACCCTGTCATCTGATTTTCTTGACAAGATTTTTTCAGAGGGAGGTTTGCCTTTGCCTCCCTCTGAGGCTGAGAGAATGTGATTTGCCCAAGGTCACCCAGTGGGTTTCCATGACTGAGTGAGCATTTGAGCCTTGTTTCTCAGAGTTGTAGTTTAATGCTCAGACCACTACACCAGCTCCCCTACTTTCAAGTAAATAGTGAGCTGTTGGCAAAACAACAGTAACAACAACAACAAAGAAAAACTCAGCATACTGAGGGCTATTGACACTAAGCAAAATTGCCAGTGAGATCCACAGCAGACTCTTCCCTCAGTCCTCTATATGTTACTCATGTGTAGGGTACTTGTGTGTCAGATTAATAGCAGAGAGGTGCCCTGCTGCCAGCAATGTGCTTGTGACCTACACTCATACCCAGGGTCCTTGTATTGAGTGATGTCAGAGAAAGAACTCCTTGTGCTCATACATAGAGGTTCCTTTCTAGAGTTTCTGACTCCATGGGGCTGGGCTAGCCTAAACATACAACATTGGAGAAGGGAATAGAACAACAGCTTCAAGGGTTTGGCATGCAAGTAATGTGTTAATTAGGCCCTGAATAAGTAGGAACTAAGCCCAATCATTGGATTTCCTACCATTCTCCTGAAGCTAGTTTTTCTGTCTCTAGAACAGGGTTGGGCAACTATGGGAGGCTAATTAGTTCCTACTTATTCAGGAGTTTTAGGAGCCAAATTAGTTCCTACTTATTCAGGAGCTTTAGGAGACCTTGAGAGGCTGCATCTCCATCACAAAAAACCCTGTGCCAGTGTTTTGGAGCTGTGGAGGACATTTTCCCTATGTCTTTACCCTACCCCAGGCCATTTAGGCCCAGGAGAGCCTTTTTGCAAAACAGGAAGTGACCAGAAGTCACTTCCTGTTTACTACTTATTCTGTAAAAGGTCTTCTCTGGGCCTAATGTGGCCCAAGGGGACTCAAAAACATGGCAAAAAGGCCCCTCACAGGCCTTAGAGGGTATTTTAGGGCAAAAAAAAAGGTACCTGGTGGGCCCTGAATGCCCAAAAAATAATGCTGGGTGGAGCTGCCTGTAGGACACATTTTGCCCACCCATATTGTAGAATATGCTCACACCAGGACTTTGAAGGCTCAGCATGAGCAGACATAGCACTGACATCAGCCACAGAAAGTCCTGTCTGCGTGCCCTTGCTGTCTCAATGTGACACATACACCCTGTTTAGGATGATGCCCTTGGTAGACTGCAGTGTCGTGTGACTACAGAGACACATAAGTTTATGTGTTTTCTATGTTGCAGTGGATGGGTGGGTGAGGGATGTTATGTTAACCTTGTTTCAGATTCTACATTTGAAAAAGTCTCCTATGCAACTTGTTTCTGGGGACTTTGCCCTTGTCCCCTGTCCCCTTCTCTTTCAAATCTCCTTGTCTCCCATTGACTTCTCTGGCTTTCTTAGATTGCAGTGTGCTTATTCATTTTACAACTGTGCAGTGTTCATCATGTTGATGATGGTATGTAGTGTTAGAGAGGTCATACATGTGCTAAAGAGGAAGCCAGTGGAGGAAAGGGATATCTGGTGGGCCAAGAGAAAGAGAGCAGACAACTCTGACTCTCTGCTTGTTTTCTGTAGTTTTGACTGTTTCCTGTGTGATCTTTATGTATTTATGTGCATTAAAACCAATGAACCCTGTGTTCTTTCTCCAGTATTAAAGATTGTAAATGGCAAGAGAAGAATATAGTCGTGATGGAAGAAGTTGTCATTGCCCCTCCATACCAAGTGGAAAACTGTAAAGGAAAAGAGGGGAGTGCCCTAAGTCATGTACGCAAAATAGTAAGTAGACCAAGATGAGAAGACTGGGGGAGGGGTGTCACTTAACAAGCAGCCAAGCAAGTAAGACTGACCTCAAGTGGTACTATCATTCAAACCCTTAAAAAAAAGTTGATCCCTCCCCCATCAGCCTTTAACAGCCATTGTTTGGTGAAAGACGTGTTTTGTCATCATGGTCCTCTATTCCTTCTGACAATCAGGAAAAGGTTTCAGTCCTAGACAATTCAAATGATAATCTTATCAACAGAACATAATAGAATATCCTTTTCCTGCAGTTACAGAATTACAACTTCACAGTTCTGTTGTGCCTCTTTGAACTGCTTCAAGCAGCAACAAGAAACAAGTGCTTTCAGTATCAGTCAGTCAAGTAGATTGAAGCTCTGTTGAGGTGCCATACCTAACTGTGGCCATGAAAGATTATCCTAGTCTCCTTTTGATATCCCATACCCTCTGCATAATCTTTCTCCAACAGAATAAACAGGGAAACAGGTATGGCTGTAGTGTGGACTCAAGAGCAAGACCTGTTCCCTCTACTTCTACGTGTTGCCCATCCCTCCTGTAAAAACATCTGGTCTCTTCCTTGGTATAGCTAAGGAGAGCCAGTTAATGTAGATCAGCCTCCCAACCTTCTTGTTGCAGCCCGCTGCTCCGTTAAGCTCATCATCATCCATCATTGCATTTCTTGAAGATGGCCTCACTGCATTGGACTCCTGCTAACTCGCTTGCCTCCTTCTCCTCCATCCAGGTCGAGAAACATTTTAGAGATGTCGAAAGCCAAAAGGTGATGCAGCGTTCACAAGTCCAGCCAACACAGAAGGAAAGCGCCCTCTCGTCCTGAGTCCCGCCTGCCCTTCCTGGTTGCGATAGATGCTCCTGCGGGGGGTGGGGGTGGGGGGAGCCCTTCGAACACGCAGCAGCAGCAGCAGCAGATGACACAGACTTCTTCAAAAAGAGGTCGGGGGAGGGCAAGGGGGTTCCACTTCTATTTTGT